>JAVDOI010000009.1:13700365-14095365 GCA_032191485.1 Leptoclinus maculatus
AATCTGTCTAGCTTTTTGAAACCCTCCTCCCCCTACAGCCGGATATCCCTGCGATTCTGCACCTCATAATTAGTCCCATGGAGGAAATAGTGTGCCCTTTATAGTGTTAATGACGTAATCTTCCCCTAACCGTAACCACGTGTTTTGCTGTAACCCTAAATATTCCTTCACCATGAATTACTTGCCATAAACACAATCTTAGTTGCCATGTGCAGATTTTATTTTGAAAAAGCAATCATTTTTGCTTTTCTTTAGCGACAGGCTTGTCTAACTTTGATATCAAATGCTGTCTTTGTTATCTTCGATACAGTTTGTCTCATCTACCAACAAATACAAGTTAAAAAGTTTTAACACTTCCATACTAGTTGCGTAATATACGTTCTTCATAAAGTGGACCATAATGATAAGCTGGACCAAAAGGTGTCATTTAACACTCAGGAGAAACAATTCTGGCTGCTGCTGCAAAAAGAAGTTTTGAACTTTTGGCCCGGCCTTGTCCGAATAAATCCTCATTTGAAATGAGACACGAGACAAATAGAGAGGCGTTCCACCTCCTGCCTTTAATCTTCTGAGCGAGTGGGGGCATCAATAAATCCTCGACGAGCGTCGCTGTCTTTCTATTCGGAAAAATTACGTTAACCTCCTGTTTGCTTTGCTTTCCACCAAGATAAAAACCTCCTTTGTTCTTTTCTTTCTGCGTTTTAAAACTTGCACTTGGTATTATCTTTTTCTAAAAAAGGGCCCATTGTCTGTTGTCATGTTATTGGCGTGGCGAAGCCACGCTTTCTGTGCAGAGTTTACCGTCAGCGTGTGTCAGCCGTTTTGCTTGCTCTGGCAAAGACCAGTCCTTCCCTCACTAATTGCCTTCTACCGATGACTAAATTACAAGGAGGTTTTGGGTTTCTGGATCAGAAGGCTCTCTTTTCCTCCTCCTCCCCTTCCCCAACTGTATCCTTCCTGCCTAAGTCACAAGTGTCACACTTGGTTACAGAAGATATGAAGTGCTGCGATTTTTTGGCTCGAAAACAGTTTCTCGTAGAAAAAAATAAATAAATAAAAAACAACCTTGAAGGGCTACTGTTCCAAGATTGCAATTAGAGCAGTGGAAGTATGCAAATGTGTGTGTGTGTGTGTGTGCTTGCTTGTGTGCTCGAGGGCCTAATTGGTACTGAGCCGTATAGGCACTATGCCACAGCAGAGGAGTGCAGTGAAATGTGGTTCTGGAGCCGGTACAGTAAAAACATCTCCGCTCCATCAGTGTCAGAAACAATCTGCGTGGACCAAACCAGCTGCCACACCGCCTCAACGCGCAGAAAACCCGTTCTGCTGTAGCTGCTGCAGGACGGCAGCACGCTCCTGTTTTTTGTGCTAATAATGAACCCCACCAAAACGTATTATTATACTTTCTTATATGTTATTGGCAGAATCTTATTTTCTAAAGGAAGCCGCTCAGTGGGTATGTTAGGGTAAATAAGTGACGAATAACTTGACAATATGTCAAAAACATGCAGAATAACTGAAGCACGGGCATATCATCTGCTGTATGTATAATATAGTGTGTATTTGTTGTTGTTTTTTACTTTATTTGACAATATATTAAATACAGACTTTACTGTGGGTGTTTCTCAATGTCAAGAATGCTTCTTTGGTACGACGGGTCCTTCTAAGTCGGGTCCTACAAAGGATGAGCAAGACTCCTTCCGAGCATTCAGAGAGCCGACACTGGAAACAGTCCCAAGTGTGTCGCTGTGCAGAATATTTGACTTGATTGAGAATAACTCACAACATTACAATTGTTATTAGGAATATTTGGCATTCCTCAAAATAATATACACAGATTCCAATCATGTAGGCCTTTTTGAAATAATTCAAATCAACAGGGATTTAAAAAATTATTATAATTTATAAACGTGCAAAAAACATAGAATCAGTATGGTCTCCCCAAAGTCACTAGACTCCATTGACAAAACACTTCATTCAACCTCAACAGAAACAAAATAACACTCATCACAACCGCTTCTGTAAGCTCATTGGACTGTTTCAACAATCGCCAAATCTGGTTTGGTCAAAATAAACCCTTAATTCACCACGTTGATATGTGAAAATATGCCGGCTCTACCCAACTGTCTCTCTCTGCCGCTACTTCCTGCGCGACGAAAGTCGGAACAAACTTTTGAATTAGGCCTTGTAGATCTAATACGAGTGAGGATTCAGCAACTGGATTGGCAATTTTGTAGAGAATCGGACTGCTGAGGTGAAATAACTGAAAGTTTATGAGCATGTGTGGAGGATACACACGTGAATCCTTGTCGATCCTTTGAACGAAGGACTCAGTCCTCGCTAGAATTCGGTAGAACGGCCTCTGGCGGGATTTGATGACGTAGCACATCCTTGAAATTAAATTCTTCTTTGACTTTAAGAAACACCTTGTATGTATTTATTGCATGCACTGTACTGCTGTGTCATGCCATTGTCCTAATTCAGCTTTTATTATTGGATATCAAATAAATCGTGGTTGGTATTAAGTCAAAATGTTTATGGTTTTTGCAAATAAATGTAGGTAGATCAAAAGGGTATTGCGTTAATTTGTCCTTAATTGACTGATTGGCTGAAAATGCAAGGTCTGGTCCACATGTACAACGACGGATCTTAATGTTCTGCCGTCACTGTGATTTGTGAAAAGTGATTTTTGAGGCGGTTGAGTTACCTCTTACTGGCCTTAAAGATCAACTCACTGAGTCATCTTAAAATGACCGTGAGCTGCTCTGAAGAATCAAACGTGTCTGATTTACATCTGCAGCAACATATTCCTGATGGTCTTGGATTATGACTCGTGAGAGCCCAAAGACAACACAATGTCATGCGCACACTTTGCGCCTCATTTTGATCATTTCTGATCATATTCATATTAAGCACATGATTAAAGTGTACTGTGCCAGTGAGTCTGATAAATCCTATCGATCAATAGTTGTTACTAATAAATGAAGTTGAAATGATCTGATTCCAGCTTCTTAAATTAGAATATTGTTGGTGTTCTTTACTCCGACACTACAGTAAACTATAATTGAGTTGTGGACAAAGTAAGACATTTGAGGACGTCATCTTGGACTTTGGGAAATTCTAATCGATATTCATCACTATTGTCTGACATTTTACAACTGTTGAACAATGATTGTTAGTTGCTGCCCTATGATCAAGTCACACATTCAGATCCTGCAGCGTGGAGGTAACTGAGGAGCTGTCCCCTGTCCATCACAGACTGGTGCTTCTCCTGGCTCAATAATGTGCGCTGGTCACCTTTTTCATCGGTTCTTCCACATCCTGGAAAAAACAACAACAACTGTTACTTCACGAGCTAATTTCTACTCGTGCAGCTCCACTCCGCCTCTCCCAAGACGTAAAAAAGAGGCATGTTAAGTGACAATGATGCAATGCCTGCTGCTGGCTTTACACTTGTGACCACATTCAGTATGAGCATCTAGACTGAGTGGACTTTAAAACGTGGTTGGAGTAAAAACCTTTTTAAAGTGCAGCACGTTGAGGAATTCAAGTTAAAGTTTAGGAGTTTTGCAGTTTAAAAAATGAAAAAAATGCATGAGAGCTGAAGAGAATATAACGAGGAGGGGGAAATGAAAAGAGGACAATAAACGTGTCACAGGAAGAACTGCGCCGTGGGGTTTTAGATTTATGGCTTTCAGCAGCTTCCCGCTCACTCCCTCCTCTGGATGGGAGACTGTGCTTGATTTGGTGGCAAGAAGTCAAAAATGTACAGTACACACACACACACACACACACACACACACACACACACACACACACACACACCTCTTTAAGTACACTTCCCTCATCATTCCCACGCATGCTGCTGTCTGAATAAAGTCTGCCCCCTTAGGCCAGATGCAACAAAGAAGTGCGATATGCACCGAGGCGATTAGTGACCCCGGGTTCAGTTCAAATGTCTCTCTGATTGCACACGTTTGACAACCCAGGCCTCGCCGTGTGTTTACATTCTAGCGGGATAATCATGCGCTGCTCCTGTAGCACACAATGTGGTAGTGTTTTCTAATCTCTTTTCATCCAGGACGTTTTACTATCCACCTTTTTCCTGCCCAGGACAGTTTGCCTTCGTCTTCTGTGTGTTAAAAAGCCCCCGGGGGATGTTTTCAATAGGCGGTATAAAGAACGTGTGAAACCACCAGCGCTGCGCAGACACTAAAAACAGCAGTTTCCACAGCGCACTCCGGTGCTCGCAGTAATCAGTCAGGGCCGTTATTAAGATGATTTTCATTTTGCGACTTGGTCTCGAGCCAAACCTTGCCGCTCCCCCCTGACAGTGTTAGTGGCGATTGGCAGGTTGTAAAAGTGCAACAAAAAAGGGTCAGGCAGCTAAGTAGTGGAATTGTATTCATCGTGAGTTTCACCAGGAGGAGGAAACAAACTACAGAGGGATGGAGGGCAGGAGGAAGAGCGGTGTCTTTTTTTTCATTTTTTTTTATTCTGTCTAAATGAGATTTATTTCTTTTCCGTTCCATCTCGCCACTCCTCCATTCCTCTTTGTCACTAGATGAACTTGTGTTTCAGGTGATCCGACTCTCCTCTCCTGTCCTCTCTTGTTTGACCGCCCAACTGAAGCCGCTTTCATGGCTTATCAATTTTACAGAGAAATTTGTCGGAGTCACTAATGACATCTGCAGCAGGAGGAGGAGGAGGAGGAGGAGGAGGAGGAGCAGGGTCACGGCCCATTTCGGAGGAATGGTAACTTAGTAATGGGGACTTGACGAAGGAATGTAGTGTGTGTGTGTGTGTGTGTGTGTGTGTGTGTGTGTGTGTGTGTGTGTGTGTGTGTGTGTGTGTGAAGGTCAAAGGTTTCCCACCTGCTCAGTGACGGTGCTGCGGTTGCTAATGAGCCTACAATAAAATGATCCATTAAGTTTACAATGGTGTAGTATTTAAGAATGGGGGGTTAATTAACTTTTTTTCGGGTACAAAAAAGTCCACAGGGTCCACTCGGTAGCTGTTAGACATTTAAAACGTGTCACATGATCTTCCTTTGGATGTTTTTTTTCTGAGAACTTTTACGATTTTTGGTTTGATTGGTTTGAATGAATAGAATCAATATTGTTTAAGTTTTAAGTCCTTAAAGTGCTCAGGTGAACCTGGAATTTAAACATCGAGGCAGCTACATCTGCCCAGGGAGGATCATGTGGTTTGACCGCAAAGCTCCAGAACAGCCACCTAGTGGACCATTTAGTGCGATTTTTCCTCAACTGCTGGGTCAAGAATGACCTGAAAGTTCAAAGGGAGACATTTTCAGAAAATTCCCCACATCAATAAATTCCATCGTATTGCAGATACTTAACAAACAGGATCTGTCCAGATCGACTTATGTGCAAAGTGCGTTTTATGAGGGAAAGGAAACCATAAATGTGTACCCAGAAGAAAAAAAATCCAAGCTAGCATTCCGATCTCATCCCTAATCCAAAAACTCATCTGTTTATCCTCAAAGCTGAGTCAGTGCAAAATGGGAAAACTTTCCAAAGCGAGGTATAGGGAGCGCCTTCTCCCACGGGCTTCTTCTTCACATTGTGTTGGTAGAAAATGTGTTTGAAAAAAAAGAAGCAAGAAATTAAAGAAAAAGATGAGCCATTATGAAGGTTGATGGAGACACCCAGCGTCTTCACGAAGGAGGAAACGCTCTCCGCCTTTTCTTTTTTTTTCCTGCCCGAAGGGCCAAATTAACTCATCTAATCTTCCAATCATCCGATCTTCAAACACTGTTTGTTTTCTCAGCTCGCGGCCGCCAATCAGTGCTGGCCGACTGCGTTCGGCTATAATGCGACGGGGTTTAAAATCTTTAGTTAACATCGTCGGGGCAGAGTGATTGCTTTAATTGCAGAGTCTGTGGGATTAGTATGAATCATGGTTATGGAGGAGCGCGAGTTAGCCCTGTGTAAGCTCCGTCTCATTGTCTTGCACTGACAGCAACGGCCCATCCCCGTCCGCCTCGGGGGCCCGACGGCGCACGAGACGGCCTGCCAGGAGTTATGTGAACCCAAAACACTGCGGCTCCGCCGGTCCCATAGAAACCAAACTGGCGGAGTAAATAGACTGGAGGTGATGTCTGACATGATCAGTGGGGAGAGCTCTTGTTTAGGGGAGATTTAGAGATCTGTCTCGCACGTTTCCGATGCGCGTCCTCTCATCGTGTGGACGTGGGAGGCTCTAGGCGGAGGAGACGGGTGTTATGGGTAATGGCTGGATGTAAAACAATACGAGTGCACAGACCTTATTGTATTTGGCTTTGACAGCCAGGTCGATGACGGGGAAGCTGCGCTGCGGTTTGCAAACCGTTGAGCAATTGATTCGTGGCTAATAGTTGAGGAGGAGGAGTCTCAAAAAAACGTTCACACTGTGATTAACAGATCAGACCCTGATGGCGGAAAGAAACGCCAGCCACTTGTTCCAGTAATCCGCCTTCGCTTTTCAAAGAAAACACTGCACCATCAGTCAAACACAATACGTTTACACGCCGTTCCCACTCGATAGGTCCGAACCGAAACTTTCAGAGCGAGAGGGGGAATTTTTTTTGCTCTTTCCTGCTAAATCCAGTTCGTTCCAATCGTCATCACGCTCGGGAAGCATCTTTTGCTATCGTGCCACCGCATCCGCTCCTGAACATCGCGGCCCCCACGCCAACACTGGCAGCTCAGGTTCCTTAAAGACTTGCGTGTGATAGAAATGTACAGGATGCGTTCAGTGTCTGGCAAACTCTCCCCGTTGGACTGCATTATGTTGTCACACAGCGGAGCGTTGTTCGGGGGGGGGGGGGGGGCTGAGGTTTGCGCGGATGCGGCTCCGAGCATCGCATCGCATCGCCCCTAAAGCTGTCAGTCCCTCACGCTATTAAGACAGCTGCTCTTAGTGGGTATTGTTCAGCGGGGGAGCTACGGGGGACCTGACAGGCCTGAGGAATCTTTTTTTGTCACCCCTAAAGGGCCTTTCAGTGCTGTAGCCCTGAATGGGACCTGCCAACGTCATCCTCCACCCATGGCATTTTTATGGCATAGCTGACATACAGACAACGCACTCTCGTCAGCGGCCCCGGCCGGGCCCCCTTTATTCCCGCACTGTATGTCAGTTGGTTGTTTTCCCATAGACATGAATCGGGGGGGGGGGAGATCTTTTTTCCAGGCAGCGCCACTTTATCTTGGAATTACTCACGCAAACACTCACACGGAGACACGCACTCGGAGAGCGATGGGCGCGCAAATAAAGACAGATGGGCAGAGAGAATCTCCCTCCCTCCCCCCCTTCTCTCTCTCTCTCTCACGCAGGTGCACACGCTTTTACACACACACACGCGCGCATGCTCACACCTTCTTACCCATACACCCATACACACACACACACACACACACACACACACACACACACACACACACACACACACACACACACACACACACACACACACACACACACACACACACACACACACACACACACACACACACACACACACACACACACACACACACACACACACACACACACACACACACACACACACACACACACACACACACACACACACACACACACACACACACACCACTCAGACAAAAGAGCCTTGATTACTCAGCAAATGGATGCACCGCTGATCACAGGCCAGCCCTTTTTTACAAACTGGCCTATTATGCCGTCTCAGCGTGGGGTGGAAGTGTTGCAGGGCCCCGAGGCAGAGTGGCTGTGGAGGGCTTCAAGGACTGTCTGTGTGTGTGTGTGTGTGTGTGTGTGTGTGTGTGTGTGTGTGTGTGTGTGTGTGTGTGTGCGCACCGCAACCAAGGCTGAGAAGTGCTCCCATGCTGCGCCGCCTAACGAGAGGGCAGGTCAGCCATTAAATGGGCACTAATGCGGGAAATTGGAGGCCATTAGGCCTCTCTTTGTTGTCGGTGCCTCTGTGTGGCTAGTTAGACTCTTGAAAAAGGGAAAGGCCTTATTAGCCCCCACATGAAGCCGGAGTGAATATACGGGCCATTTAGCTCAGCGTGGGGCAGGCCGGCCTGCTGCTGGAGGCTACTGCACAATTGTAAGGCCGTTGTGCACGTGAGCGTAATGTACATCTGACATGGTGTTAATGTGTCAACGGCTTTACAAGCACTTTAGTGATTTCAATGTGTTTGTAGACGTTTGCAGGCTGGTTGGACAGTAGGGAAATACTCTTTTCAGGGATTTCTTTTTTGTACTGGGCATAAACAACGTCAGCGTCAGCTAGCGTGGTTGAACCAAAATACCAGCAGGTTTAGAGTTCAAAACAATGTATCCCATGTATTTCTATCCAAGTTATTTGTTAAAGCTATTTCCCCACGATTCACACCAAAATATGAGACAGTAAATTTTCAAGCCTGTTCAGTTTGTGGATTGAAAACCCCCAGTTTTATGTGTATCCAAGGCCAGAATAGACAGAAAAATGAGGCCCTTTACAAATGTCCATACATGGACTGAGTGTCCTGCGTCAGCACTGCGAGACTTTCTAAACACACATCCTCTTGCAGTTGCAGTGACAGGACATTCTCGACAGTGCAGGGATTTTTATGAAGACAGCTGTTATAAGAGTGCCTTTGTTGAAGTAATTCTTAATACAGAAATCACAGTAACGAGTGCAGACTAATAAAAGAAAAAACGTAGCAGCAGTACACGACGAAAAAAGTATGCAGTCACAAAACATGTATTAATGCTGGTATTATTCAGTCTAATTGTTGCAAATATGTGTTGTTCTGTACTGTATTTAAAAAAAAATTCCGTATGATTGTTCTCAAGCTTTGAATAAAAGCTGCATGCCCTTTGCTGTATAGATGTGGATTCGTGCCGTGCTCTGCTGGTGTTTACTCTGCCGTCTATACTGTAAATCCGTTGCTTAACATTAACCTTCGCTCCACTGCTAATAGCTTCATGAGGGATCCCTGCTCGCACTGAGGCGAGGCGGTTCTCACAGCTCTTTAATAAATCAGACACATTTTATCACCCGCTGACAGCACATGCAACCGCAGACTCCTGCCTGCACTGGGAGTTGCATAATTTGACCAAATATGAGAAAACATCCGAGTGTTAAATTATGAAGTAAAGAAAAAAAGATAAACAGCTCGACTTGATGCGCAAAAAAAAAAAATAAAATAAAAAAAAAAAGGTCAGACGAGCGCATAACGGCAGCTTGACGGCGAATGGAATCTGTCCACTGGAAATCAGTCCTCACCGCATGTTTAATCTGCCTTTGATAACCCTGCAGGACTGATGAATATTCTGTGTGACTTGATCTCAATTAGCAGAGTCTCCTCCAGTCCGGCCTGGGATTTAACAAGCAGCAGGCTGATCTCTCTCCCTTCCTCTGTCCACCTCATCTTTTCTTTTTTCCTCACTTATCTCGCTCTATATTTCTCTCTCTCTCTTTCTCTTTCTCTCATCCTTGGTACAGTGTCTGTGGCAAACTGCTTATTAAAAAAAAATAAAAACCACAGCGGCTGTGGAACATGGCCTTCTTTGGGAGCGGCTGAGATCCAGAGTTTAGCTGGGGTCATTAGAGAGCGTGAAGAGTGAAGAGGGCTGGAGGGCTCACAGGGGGCCAAAGCGCTGCGGCTAATTGGCTGCAATAAAGGAATTAAATTAGCCTGATATAATCTCTGCAGCGGGCGCTTCATCCTCCTCTACCTTCTCCTCTTCCCACTCACCCTCGCTCCATCGCCCCATAGTTTCACAGCATTCCCAGGGTGCTCCCCGATACAAACTGAGCGCCGTTGACCTTTACACACACACACACACACACACACACACACACACACACACACACTTCATATACATCCTCCACAACACCAGCATGATCTCGCTCTCCCACTCTTTTTTTCTTTGTTTGCTCTGGGAGTTTTTCAGAAACTCTCTCCCTGTGCTCCGTGCAATTCGCAAAACATCGTGTTTTCAGCAGAAATGTGGGGATGAAAATGAAAATTGTTGGCCAACCGTTCATGGATTGTGAAAGTTTTTTTGACCCTTTGGCATCCTGTTTGGTGGATTTCATACTTGTTCATATTGCCATAACAAAAAGTAGTGGGTTTTTCTGTTTATACTGTTTAAAATCGGTGGAAAATTGGAAAAAAGCTTTGCATTGCAGCATGTTTTTACATTTTTTTTTTATTATTCCCACGTTGCAAGGAGCCCTATTTTTTCTTCAGATTAAATACAAGTATTGTGGGCTGAAAACAGGCGTCTTAGCAGCATTTTTTAAAGAAGAGCTCATTGCATATCGAATAAAATAAATAAATAAAAGTCTGTATTTGGATAATTTATAGCAATTCGTACGGCAATGAAACATATTGTGGCAACAACTAATGAAAGACAAATGAGTTGCTTGTATACTCGAGCTGGTAATAAATTACATTTATATACAGCCATAATTGCTTCTAAAGAGAACGTCAAACACAAAACACCGATGTGAGCACTCCATCCGTCATCTCAATCCCTCAAATGTCCTCAATTAGCTCTCTTTTATTTTGGAAATTCCTGCCTTTATCATGCCAGTGTCTGCATCAACAAACGCGAGATAAAGAGGCTGTATTGTTCTAATTAATAAGAGGCTAAATAAACAGTTGCCATGAAACAGATTTATTGTTTGATATGAAATAGAGAGCTAAATATATGCCGTGGTTACAGAGTGAACATAAATATTTTCGTAATCTCACATGTTTTGGTTCAACAGTTATTATGGAGGCTTTAAAAAAAAAAAAGCTGAAATTCGTCAGTTGTTTTGGGAGAAACAGTCGTTATCAGCGATGGGAGATCATTTCTTCACAGTCAAATTCCATCATCTTCATCATTGGTGTGAGTAGAGGCACTGGGGTCGCCGCTTTCTACTCATTGTAACATTCTATAGCTGCTGTCTGTTTACAGCAGCATATCTGAGCTCATTTACCACCATTTATCCCCGTACAGTCAAAAAAAAACATTGATATATTTTATCATGTCAAGCATGAAACCAGGATTGGCTTCTCGAAAAACATTCACTCAATTTAAGATTACTTGTAATAGAGTATTTTTTTTATATATAACTTTACTTGTCGTGAAGTATTTTTTAGATATCTTTTACTCGTAATGGAGTATTTGATATACTTTCACTTGTCATGGAGTTAGTTACCTTTACCCGTGATAAGAGTATTTAATATATTCCTTTTCTCGTGATGCAGTATTTTTTTTAATATTGCTTTAATTTTAATGCAGTACTTTTTTTTAAAAGTGTGGTATTGGTCCTTTTCCTTGAGTAAAGGATCTCCCCACCGGTGCCCCGTCAATTACTTGACACCTTACAGGAAGAAATGAGAGTGTCCCGCAACTTCACAACTCTGTTGCTTTAAAATCATTTCAGTTGGATTTATTTAAGGAACCTTTCTGCCCACAAGAGCTCTGTGAATCCAGCTTGGTACTACAGAATGTGTGTGTGTGTGTGTGTGTGTGTGTGTGTGTGTGTGTGTGTGTGTGTGTGTGTGTGTGTGTGTGTGTGTGAGGGGCTTTACAGCCTGCCTTGATTTAATTTAATGCACCATACAGTTTAGGGGGTATCAAGCTGTTCCAGCTTTTTTGGGGCACAGTTTATGAAAACACTTGCAAATATAAGCCTTAGTGAATATATACTACTTTAAACTTTCTCTCAGAGGATATTTACTTTTTTTTCCATTTTCTCTCGAGGGGGTTTTTAGAAGTTAATCAGATTACTTTTGGGGGCGCCCATAGGATTAAAAGTGAACTGTTCATGTGTAGACTCCCCTTGGTGTTTGTTTAAAAGCAGAATAGCAGAGCTCCTGCCGCTCCCCCCTTTGCTCACAGGCGGTGGTTTTGGCTTTTGGGTTTTCTGTCCCGGCCTTGGTCAGAGCCTTGCGACCTCACCAGACCTCAGAAAAACGAAGGCTTATTTCTAATTTGACGAGAATGTCTCAGCGTGGATACCATCTCACATGGTACAAAAAAAAAAAACGCAACGAGCTTCTTGAGTTTCTTCAATTGAGCAGCCAGAAGCAATGCGGATTTAGAGCGAAAGTGGCAGAGATCAGTTGCTCAAGTGTCTCTTTGACAATAAACCGAGGCTGTGACCGACGTCACTCAATTACCGGGCTTATCGTAAGAACGACGGGCTTAACCTCAACCCTCCAGCTCCGTTGCGTGAATTTTTCCCTCTCTAATTAGCCGAGGGGAAGGCCGCGTTCTGTGCCGCTACGAGACCGAGGTCAGCTGACGGATGCCGGGAGCCGACTCCAAGACACTAATTGGCCAACTTTTCCCAAAACACACTCAAGACTCAAGGCTCAGGGGGCCACGTGTTTTCCTCGGATGTGCAGGGAAACCGCAGCACCCGATAAACAAATCAGTTTCCTGTCGAATTCTGCAGTCGGGAGACAGCTGCGAGTCTCCAATGCGGCGTTCACCAATTTCAGATAGCGGTGGTGCACATTACAGAAGGTGTTGTCTGGGTAAGCTTAGCTTCATCCATCTAATTCAATTACTCTTGTTTTAAAAGGTATCGGTTCACACTTACTTTTACTGCTGACGGGGGGGGGGGACTTGCTAATCCAGCCTGGAGCAGTTAACTTGATTGAAAACAGACCAAACATCCGAAGGTGTCCTATAATAGAAATTGTGATATCAGGAAAAATATTATATTTATTTGTTAATAAGCAAAATACCTATTTTTTCTTTCTTAAATTTACAGTTGATTCTCATGCAATACAATTTATTGTTCTCATCAACAATACAGATGAAATGTTGAATCGTAGGAAGCAAAGTGTTCTGAAGTGCACCCGGTGCATGTGTGTGTGTGTGTGTGTGAATGGTCGCAGTAGCTTTTGTTCGCTGTCAAGGTGTGTGGTGTGAGCTGATCGCTTGGCTGAAATAAACTACAGCTCAGCTTTTGTGTCTTCTATGAAGGGCAGAAACACTGATAGTTGTAAAGAGCTGGTGTGAGGAATGCTGTGTGTGCGTGTGTGTGTGTGTGTGTGTGTGTGTGTGTGTGTGTGTGTGTGTGTGTGTGTGTGTGTGTGTGTGTGTGTGTGTGTGTGTGTGTGTGTGTGTGTGTGTGTGTGTGTGTGTGTGTGTGTGTGTGTGTGTGTGTGTGTGTGTGTGTGTGTGTGTGTGTGTGTGTGTGTGTGTGTGTGTGTGTGTGTGTGTGTGTGTGTGTGTGTGTGCGCGCGTGTGTGTGTGTTTGTGTGTGTGCGCAGCAATGCCATTATTTGGCACTGTAATCACAGTGGTCCTCTTGAGAAGAGATGGCAGTTATTTGAGCAGCAGCAGAGAGCAGGGTTCACTCTGAATGTGTTCTGGTGTCTTTTGGGAAAAAGACTTCCACTTCTAGATGTAGGACCAATACACTGCTTTGTGTTTTTTGTTGTTGCATGGGATGAAAAACAACTAAATACTCTACTATTTTCTTCTCCCTTTAGAGGGTACCAGGAATGATCTCACCTCCTGCTTGTGACAGATATATGTTATGTCTGGTGTGGTCCGGTTTCCAGCTTGTGGTTGTATGCCTCTGCCAACAAGTTGCATTTTACATCCATGTCTGTCCAAAATATCATCATTCATTGTGTAAAATTGTCATAATTAGCGTACGACTTTCTGAGGTATGGCCGGAAACGTGTTTTGTGAGGTAACAGTGACCTTTGACCACCAAAATATAATCAGTTCAATCTTGAGTCCAGGTGGGCGTTCGTCAAGCAAATCAGAAGCATCATACGAGCGTGATGTAATTGTGATTGTTGGCCTCGTGTGAACTGTTCAAATTCAGTCGAACCAATCATACGTATATATATACACAATTCAACGATTCCTATCATTACACACAAAAGCTTAAGAGTGTCCCGTGTCAGGGGGAAGGTGTTTGATCATGACTGAATTATGAAACAGGGGCCTCCACACGAACACCGACATGTCTTAACGACAAGCGGTTGTTGTACAACGCCATGGAAACCTGCTGAGCTCACGCCAGACGAGTCGCATGTTGGCTGACAAATCTTCAATTGTTTTTTTTTTAAATCAATCGCGTGTGACGATGCCATTTTAAAAAAAAATGTCTCGGCTCCTGAAACACTTGGGACTGCGCCAGCACTAACATCATTTCTGACATTTTCTTTTTATTTCAAGGTGTAAACGGGTATTGTGTGAGCGAGCTTACATCACGCCCAGCGTCAGTGAGTTGAGATAAAGTGCTTCTCACTCGTCCCCCCATTATCCCACAATAATACCTCATGAAGCATGATACCGCCAAACACAATGCGGCCCCTCTGCCCCCACACCTTCTAGCTTGTATGCCGTCTCTTCTTCAATATCCAAACGGCATTATTCTCACCGGGGGCCGCGTAGTCCGCCGGGGCTAGAATTCCCCTGTCTTCATTTAGGAAAGGGGTGTGAAGCGATCTTTGTAGTGTAACAGAGACGTGTCCGCAGGTCTGGGACCGGCTGAACTCCCCTTACAATAGTAATCCCTATTACCTGCAGGCGGGCGCAGAGATGGCTTTCACCAAGTGTGGCCCAGAATCACAGAGAGACTGAACCTGCTCCTTCGGCATTTGCAGGCCTGCGCGGACAGACGGCTCGGTGACGGAAGAATTGAATCCATTGTTGTTCAATCAATTGATTTCCGTGGCTAAAAATAAATGCCAAATTAGTCACAAATCTACGAATTAAAGAAAAACGCGTCAACAACAGTTTTGTGCAGAGATGCACTCTGTCAGGGTTGTGGCTATCGGTTGGGATTCGGGGGGGGGGGGGTTCTCCGGCGGAGCCACAGGAAGCAACACGAGTCACGCACAGGTGTGACTCTAGCTAAAGAAGACAATGGAAACATCGGATCCATGTTGCTTTAAGAGAAAGAGTTCTCAGGACACAGGAGTAAAGGCAATCATTTCAACCAGAGTCTATTGAATGGAGATGTCATCAACGTGTGGAATCGTGGCATTCAAATAGTTTTTTACACACCGAGGCCAGAAGCAGGCAAGGGAGAACAAGCAGAGACAGAGCGCTAATTAAACCCCCCCGCTGTCCTGCAGGAAAGACAGAAGTCACCACCGATAAGACGCAGAGCTGCTAATGTGAGCGTGTGTGTGTACTTTAGAAAATATATTGTAATTAGGTCCTTGGAGTGGAGAGGAGTCTCGGGGGTCCCAAACAAACACACACACACACACACACACACATACCAGTGAGAAGCCAGATTGAGGGATGCTAAAGGGAAGTGCGGGCTCCTCCATTACGATGGAGCAGATGGTAAAAAGAGCAGTGCGGAGAGGTGGTGCAGAAAAATACACAAACAAGAGTAGACACTTAAGAGTATGTACCCACACACATCTGTATCAGAAGCGTTGCTGTTAATAATGCATGAGCGCTCCTGTGGTGGTGGTGGTGGTGGTGGGAGGACCGGTGTCTCGGACGGCCGGCCCTAATGAAGTCGGGCATGTCAGCCTCGCTCCCGCTGCCAGAGAGTCATGAATAAACATCGATTGGCTAATTAAACTCACCGTACTTGTCGGTAAACAAGCGACGGCAAAGGGGGGTCCCGGGGAGGCGCGATGATGCCAGGCCTGCACTTCACT
This sequence comes from Leptoclinus maculatus, assembly GCA_032191485.1. Classification (NCBI taxonomy): domain Eukaryota; kingdom Metazoa; phylum Chordata; class Actinopteri; order Perciformes; family Stichaeidae; genus Leptoclinus; species Leptoclinus maculatus. The sequence continues at coordinate 13,715,989 of JAVDOI010000009.1, forward strand.
CTGTTCGGTGCAGCGTGGACCCTGGAGAGCAGGCGAGGAGGAGAAGAAGTGGAGGAATGAAAAGGGGAGCGTAGTTGAGTCAGAGACGGGAGAAGGGACAGCTGGAGAGAGGTGGGAAAAAGGATGCCAACGGTATAAAGTAGTGCACACGCGGTGAATAAAAGTACAGCCTAACGAGTTCTGCTTCCTGCTGAATTATGAGGTTACATTAACCTCATCATGACTTCAACTGACTGTGAATAAACTGTAAAGGGTGTAAGTATGACAGTGAGCTTATTCCCACTGCTAAGGTCATTCTCTTTTACAAGTCAGGACTTTGTTCACTGGCATAAAGGTATTGTTTTATATTCATGTCAATTCAGTTGTAGTAAGAAACAATACGAACTTACAGTTGGAAAAGGGGCAACATGGAACACCTCTTTAGCCGAGTGGTTACAGCACACGCCACAGATTCGCCTCCAGCCTTGGAACCTTTGTAGCACGTCACATACACTGTGATACAGCTGCTGCTGCTGCTGTGACCCGTTTGTTTCTCACCTATTCAACCTCTCTGCGTCCCGTTTTCCTTCTCTCCGCAGCCTGCAACTGTAACCTCCACGCCCGGAGGTGCCGCTTCAACATGGAACTGTACAAGCTGTCGGGGAGGAAGAGCGGAGGGGTCTGCCTCAACTGTCGCCACAACACCGCGGGGCGCCACTGCCACTACTGCAAGGAGGGCTACTACAGAGACCTGTCCAAGCCCATCTCACACAGGAAAGCCTGCAAAGGTACGGAGCTTTTTTTTTCTATTCGTTTTCTGGACAGGGGAAGTTTTTTTAACACACATGTCGAACAACAAACCAAAGTATCGGTTTTGGAAATAACGCTCGACGCCATTTCATCAAAAACTTTATACCAAGACACGCATAGCAGCACTGAGACGGTTTAGTTCTGGTAGGAAACAGTTCTAGATGAATTACAGGAAGTGGGGGGGGGGCGGCAGTCTTCTCATTCCTGAGCCTGCCTCGCCCTCATCTCCCTCTGTCAGCGGAGATGAGCTGGGGGTCTGTTGGGATTTGCGGAGGTCGTGGTGGTAAAGGGAGGGCTGCTCCTTCATCGACAGTTGAGTTATTTGGCTTCGTTCTGGGAGGGGAGATGGTGGTGGTGGGTGTGTGTGAGGGGGGGGGGGGGATGACAGGACAAGCAAAACAAACAGAGCGGAGGTGTGAAGTGATCCTCGGTGCAGGTCAAAGACGAACGATAAACCCGGGGAAGATCGGTGGAAGGCAGGAAAGGAGAGAAAAAGGGGGGAGGCGGGGGGAGTTAAAGCAAAAAGAGAGGGGTGGCAAGAGAGTAAAAGATGGGAGGGAGGGAGGGTAAGGAAGAGGAACACACCCCCACACAGGTGTGCTCGCCACTCAGTGCTGGATGAATCGCCCGGCATCAGCCCTCACCGTAGCTAATAAGGGTCAAAGGAAGCGAAGAGGAGGAGGAGGAGGAGGAGGAGGAGGAGGAGGAGGAGGAGGAGGAGGAGATTTTCTCACCTCCTCTATAGCTGCAGGGAGAGACAACAGGAGCTGAATCCATGTGCAAACAAGCCCAGAGACACCCCAGAGTCGCTCTGTAGAAATACAGCTTGCACGCACGCATGCACACATACCTGTTCCAGGGTTTCAGAGCGCTCACTTCCAAAGAGGAAACATTAGCTGCCTGCTGACAGTCGAAGCCTGCCGAGTTGTCTCCCATCATTCACCACGGGGGTAAATAAATAAACTGACCGCTCAGCCAGTTTCACAGACGACTCTGACGAGACGAGGCGATACGTGGAGGTGTATTTGATTTACTTCTGACTAACACAGTTGATAAATGTCATTTTCACCTTTTCCCTGACGACACAAACATCGATCAAAAGGAAAACGTCACACACGTTGCATTCGGTGCCTCGTTAAATTCCTGACATCCAGCGACCGCTCTCTCCGCTCCTCCGGCAATGAACACTACTTCATAACAAAGCTCCGTCGACAAAACGCATCCATTTGGCCCTTTCCCCCCCCAGCCGCTCATGAGCTCTATTCCTCCATTGACACTAACACCTTCCGTGGCTTTGGGCCCATTCTCCTGTCGGCCAGGAATGCAAACATACAATTCATCACGACGGGACGTTGTGTATCATTAACCCCTATCCTCCGCTGTGTCTGCCAGGCCGGCTAATTGTGGAGATTTAACCTCTTCATTTTTTTTTTTTCATGTTGTTGTTCTTACACCCCTTCTCATGTGTCAGAGGCTCGGTTCTGTCAGCGTCCCATAACTCACTTTCATGGGGGTTTGTTTCTCGTAACGGAAGGAGTCGGATGCCTCGGAGGTCCTGCTGAGCGTTTCAACACAGAGTTATGAAGATTAGTTGAATCGCTTTACTTGCAGACAAGAGATACATTTCACAATAAATAGTAGATCAAATATGAATGCAGAGCATAAACGCATAATTAGGAGGATTTGTGCCAAAATACAGCAAATTTTCATCCTAGTCTAACATTTAAATCATGTTTAAATTAAAATAAATGTATCATTATACCACAATTTTCTCTAATGCATTACACGTTTTAGATTATTCACATTTTTAATGATCAATCCAGCATGTTTTTGATGATCACAGGCTGGTTTTCTTCTTCATTGTTTCATTGCCTACTCTATTGAGTTTTTCTCAGTTTGCTCGCCACCGAAAATGAGAGAAGTTGGAAACACGCAGGCAACATTTGGGTCACCAGAGGAGAACAAATCCAAGCTTTTGTCGTAGAGCCAAATTAAACCTCAGTTCGTGTTGAATGTTTTTTTTACCGTAACTAGAAAACAGCCGGCCTGTGTTGAGACAAAGTGGTTTCCGTGGTAATCTGCTCTCGTAACGTAACGACCATGATGACTAATTTGATGATCGAACAATTTTGGATGAATGGGTGAAGTGAAAGTCAAAACACAGAGTAGAAAAATAAATAAAAAGGTGAAAAATGCACCTGGTGTGGACCTCCGGCATATGGGACAGAACTGGACATGTGGGGGGGGGGGAGCTCTGGATTTTATGTCCGCGTGGAGCTTTCTGAAATCTAGTGCTACTGGTCTGGAACTCTGCCTCCTTCATCTTCATCTTCATCTGTCCTCTACGCATGGATTATGTCTCTGTTCTCATCTTTGTGGACTCTGCACGGTTCTCTTGCTCTCCTGCTGCTAATGTGTACATGCAACATTTTCTCTTTGTTTACACTTTACACTGGGGGCATTGCAATGGCATTGTTTTCACTATTTTCTGACATATAAATGAATGAATTGATTGATAAAATAACTGAAAGGTTAATCAGTATAAACATTAGTCTTCAATCTGATCTATAATTGTATTATTACTATAGGACAACGATAGCCCCGCAGGCTCGTAGCAGGAGTGCAGGCGTGTCATCCACTCGTTACATCAGTCTCCAAGCTGGTAAACACTAAATCAACTCACTGCTGACTCCCTCACATTCACTGTTGCCTCTCACCGAACTACAACCTAAACACGTTTCATCATCACGTATGAAATTGTCAGCTCGCCCGAACGTTTTTTTGTTTTTTTTGTTTCGATTCCATCCATGAAATTTGCCAGAGCCCTTTGCACTGTTTCTCGCCTCTCCTGTGTGATTATAAGCAAACGCTGTCCAAGTTCGACTGAGGTATTCGGTTACATCAAAACAGACTCACAATAAAGCATCTGTGGTAATTAAACCCCCCCGAAGCTGACAAATGATACAGCGCATGAGCTGGTTCTTTTTTCGCCAATTCAAACATTTTTCGCAAACTATATTTTGGAAAGTTACAGATGAAGACTTTAAAGATGTGTGTCATTGTATTTCATGCCCTCTCTGTTAATAAACTTAAAGTTACCACACGCAGCTTGTTTTTCCATGCGTGCTGTCAAAAGTCTCTCAGCTTCAAAAACATCGTTAACTCAAGATAACTCTACGAAACTCAAACCGCAGAACTAATTTTCTGTCCGCTCCTCCAGCAGAGTGAGCGCTGCGCGCGAAGTGACAGCAATTAAGAGGTTTGGTTATTTATTGAGCTCAAAAAGAGATGGAAACAAGCACCTTGTTTCCACGGGAGGCCCATCACGAGTCCAAAAGAGAGCAGAGCTGTGCCCGGCGGCTACGCTGACACAGCTAAATTTATAACTTCACCCCTCGTTGAACTAGAGTGTAAACACAGCGTGCGTTTCAAGCAGCTCTTGCTTGTGTCTTTCGCCGTTTGAAGCCTCCGAGTAAAACACACGGAGCTTATTTGACAAAGAAATGCGTGAACTTAAGAAGCACTCTGGGTGGTCTTTCAACACCTCTGTCATATAACTGAGATACGTTTAATCAGCTGTCTGTCACCCAGGTACTGATTGTTAACGGTCTCAACTTTATTTTACAAGTTAAACATTGTTTTTTTCCTTAAGGGGAGACATTGCAGGTGGAAACATTGATTTTAATGCACTGGTCAATTTTCATCTATTTTGCTTTCAGAACAGACTAGTGGGAAAAAAACATCCAAAATACACATTTTGTTGTTTATTTTACTGCTTTTTCTATTTGTTTCTGTAGATTTCTCCTAAATTCACCAACAGTAAGCATTAGGTAATGCCTCATTTGCATAATCAAACATAACTTTTCAGAAAACTTGTAATACAAAAGATAATTGTCTTAATGTAGTTTACCAACTGGGGAAATGTCATGGTGATATCTATTGGTTCATTTGTATTACCCTATTCACCAGTTGTGTCTACAAAAAGTATGCTACTTTCCAATCCATATCTTTATGGCCGCTTTTCTCCACATTTTTAATTTTTTTTTGTCTTAGACTCTGGGCCAAACTTTTCAGTTTCATTCCTGTCTAGGTTTGTTCATATATCATCCATTGCTTGATATATACAACATTTTATTCCTACAACATGGAGAAAATTGTATTTTTCAACGGCTGTTGAAGGTATTTTTAGATTTATGTAGTGATACAAAGAGATATCCAAAAATTCCCTCGGTAAAAAACTTGAGTCAGGAACTTTGAACCTGGCTTCATCCAATGTTCACATTTCTGTTCTGGAAATGTATGCAAATAAGACATATTTGATAAGATAACGCCTCATTGGCATACTCAAACATACGTTTACATAAAACTTGTAATACAACAAATAATTGTCTTAATGTAAGTAACCCACTGGGGGAGGTACGGTGATATCTATTCGTTACATCTTCTACCCTGTTCACCAGTGTCTCCCTTAAGAAGCCATCTTGATGTGGAGTCTACAGCATTTCGACATCGATAATTACACTAGTGGTCCTCTCCAAATACTGAGCCCTGCTCTGGATTAGTCCTCCTCAGAGGAAAATCTACACTCAATAAAATCAAGCTTGAGCAGGTCGCCGTTGGTTCTGGGACTGATGGACTGAATTCAGGCCGTCGCATTCGAATCCCAACACCAACCATCATATCATCGCCTCCACCGGTGGGATGATGAGAAATATATTTTGCATATTGATTGAAATTAGGCCTTTATTGAGGGCTGTTCGGGGGCCGATATTTTTCCCGATCGATGAAACGTCAAACAAGACGACAAGCGAGACACACCCTCTATAAGATAAACGCGTCATTTACGGATCTGTTTATGTTTAGATGGAGTTAACAACCCGATAACTCCATCTCTCTCTCTCTCTGCTCTCTGAAGATACTTGTGGAGAAGTGTAAAACCTAATTATAATAGAGCACAGACTCGGGTAGCTTGGCTTCACTCCAGGGCCGACAAATTATTCTTATTGGCACAGAGCGCACAAACCAAACGGGTGGTGGTGGTGGTGGTGGGGGGGGGGGGGGGGGGGGGGGGGGGTTCAGACTTCAAACGCCAGCTTTATGGTAAAACGATTGGCAGAGTTCAAAATTCTCACATTGTGCAATCTTAGACTGAGGATGCCTTTGAAATCCACTCTCCCCAGTTAACTAAGAACATTTTTCATTCTTTTATACTCCCGGCGCCAAAGAGCCTTCTTTAAGCGTTCCAGAATTCCGTCTTCATCTAGAAACACGACAGCTACGACAGGGCTGATCCCTTAGATTCAGCTCTGCTACACGCTCCTACACTTCTGATCATAAACCTCCGTCACAGAGACAGAAAGGTCCCCCCCTCTCTCGCCCCACGTATCTCCCTGAGCCATCTGCGGCAGCCACGGAGCAGAGCGCCGGCAGCCACTTAACCGTTAAGTGGACACACACTTAAAAAAAAACTCTCACTCGCTACCCTCCAGAGCGAGCCGGCCCTTCAGCCAACAGGTGGGCCGTCCAAGCCAGGGAGTCGGACAATTAGTCATCCAGCCAGGGGAAAAGCAGCTCGGAGGCGAGTCAGTCAGTCCTTTTTCGAGGGACCAAAAAGCAGGGTGAGGAGGAGGAGGAAGAGCGTTTCCCCACCTGTAGGCCATGTGCTGCGCAACTTGATTTACTGGCGAGCTCGAGGCTCTGAGAGCTGCGGTTACCAGGAAGACGCTCTATAAATATAACCGGAGCTCTCTGAAGCTCCGAACCAGAGCTCCGAACCAGAGGCGCACTTTGCCCTCCTGTGCCTCAACCAGCTCTGACACACTCCGAAATTTACAGGCCTGAAGACGTGCTGCACCGGCCTCCGCGCTGTTTATTGGGCTCCCTGATGTGTGTGTGTGTGTGTGTGTGTGTGTGTGTGTGAGCTGTTCCTCCCCACCGAGCTAGACACAACCAAGCAATGAAAGCGGTGACAGATTGGTTTGATAAAAAGGTACAAATAGATACACAAGGAGGCTTCTCTCAGTCTGATAAGGGGGGTGAACAGCACACACACACACACACACACACACACACACACACCGAGGAGAGATAAGAGCTGCAACAGAAGCCGAATCACAGGAAACAGGTAATAGAGATAAAAGCGCCAGAGTGTGATAGAGAGGAGGTGGCCTGCTGATACCTTCAGGACAGAGTTGTCTTGCAGCACTTCTTCAGGAGGAGCACTTCAAAACATCTCACTAAAAACAACAACAACTGTGTCGTTTTCCAAGAGCCCGAGGTCGATCATGAAGAGTACAGATTCCGTATTACATTACCACTTTACGGCAGTGTTTCCCCCCCCCCCCCCCCCCCCCCCCCGAGGGCCCGCTGTAATGTGGATCTCCCAGAGTGCACGTCGGTCGGACAGCCTGGATGAATAACAACCGTATCGACGTTCAAGGACGAAGAACACCTTACACTGGAGCTGAAACTTTAGCTTTTTTTAAACGCATAAAAGACATAAATTCGAACAAAAAAAATAAATAATCAAATAGCATCTGTCCCCTGCAGTCGGATTACATCATTTAATCCATCGAATGAATGCACAGTAGAAACCTGCGGGTTTTGAATGTATGCATAAGCGTCACTATTAATTAAAAACTTGTTTTGACATTTATTGGTATGAAACGTTCATTTCAATGCAAATTGGGGCCGTAACGGGCGGATTGTTTTGAAGCTGTAATTTCGCGCCGGGGGCTAAAAGCAGACCGTGCGGTTAAAAATAAAAACAGGCCAAACCACTAAATACCCCCCCCCCCCCCCGCAAACCTCAAAGTACATAATTCAGCTATACGCCCTTTGAAGGCTTTTCAGAGTGACAAGTGACACAACGCAGGAAAAAAAAATCTTCAGGGGAGGAGGGGCAAAGGAGCAGAGGCCGGCCCAACCCTAGGGGCCGAGAGTCGGCACCACTGCTTTTCCATAGGAAATGAAACACAAATTATAACACCCATGGGGTGAGGAATATAGTGGTAGGGTTTGCAGGTTTTTCGAGTGGAACATTTTGGTAGATCACCAAGACTGCTCCAGTCTGGATTATACCGTCAGGATTTTTCTGAACCAACTGAACAGTAGAAGATTCATTCGACCACCTCTCCTCAACAATGATTCACATCCAAAAGAAGAAAGAAACTAACTCGCAGATAACTTTTATTTTTAACGTCAATTTCCGAACTTGACAGGCTGTGAAATGAATTAAAGGGCCTGCATCGGGGGGGGGAGCAATTGGAAAAATTATTACATTCCTGCAGCATGTGTGTTCCATAGACCCCCCAGTTTGGGAGGAAGTGTGACAGACGTCCTGGGCGCACGTTCAAAGCCCGCCATTAATCAGAACCAGGCAATTAGGATTAGCCTCCATTATTTTATCATTTGGTAAACATGCGCGCGCCATTCTCCTCACAGCTGCGAAGCGTTTGCACACTTGAGCGTGCACGCCAAGGCCAAACAGCCACACTTTGGGATTTGAAGATCGTTACAGATACTGTATCCTGGCAGGTTTGGATTCATTCGGATTATGCCTGATGTGCACATGCTAATTAGCTAATTAGCAAACGGTGCCAAAAATGTTTGTAGACACAGGAGGATGTGTTGCTCTTTTTTCCGCCACGCTCGCTTCAAAATGAGCGCTGTGGCGTTGGACCCCGAGTAAGTTCTGTCTCTGTGTGCACGCCTCCACCTGTCTCTCACCCACTCTTATTATTGTTGCCTCCACTGCTGTGTGCACCAACTGCACTCTCTGTAGATAGCACATGTTTGTATCTCCCCACATGTTTGTGTTTTTGTGTGTGTGTGCGCGTGTGTGTGTGTGCGAGACCACTCACTGTGCCTCTCTTTCTTCCTTTGTTTCCTCACAGCATGTGATTGCCATCCCGTGGGCGCTGCTGGCAAAACCTGTAACCAAACCACAGGACAATGTCCCTGTAAAGACGGCGTGACCGGTATCACGTGCAACCGCTGCGCTAAAGGCTACCAGCAGAGCCGCTCGCCCATTGCCCCCTGCATAAGTACGTGGAACCCAAGTCTTTACCATGTCTGCCTCACTGTAGGACACTGTGGCTCTGGCCTCAGGTCTGTTGCACACATTTGAGAAAAGAATTTAATCAAATAAAAAAAATAAAAAAACGGGAGGGACGACACACACACACACACATGTGCATATTCGAAAGTCACACACGGCATGCTGCAAAACACAATGCTTGAATCCTCTTTTCTCCAGACAAGCTTTTTGTGTCCCGACTTATCTGTTTTCTGACCAGTAAATCTGCTCCAGTTTAAATAAACACAGCGTTAAAAAACTGAGCCTCAAGGTCACGGTCCCGGCTTGTCTCGGTCTGAATTTGAATTTGAGTAAAGACGCAGAGCCGTTAACACCAGCGTCTCCGAGCCCCAAAGTGCCTTGGAGGGTTGAATTACAAAATCTATCTTGTTCTCAGCGTCCGATGACCATTTATTAGCTAAATGTGGCCTTGTGTTACAGTTAAAGATGATGAAAAAAAAATACGGCATCGCCTGAGGGAAGACTTAAAGCAGCATGGGCAGTTTGAGGATAGCTGTTGGCCCTTTTGTCTCGGTCTGAAAAACACGTTTTAATTGGGGTTCTTGACGTTATAGTTAGATACTGGGAGTTAAGTGCTTACGAGGGATAAATCTCGACATGCACGGCTGAGGTCCAGTAAAGGAATAAATGATTGTGAAGTGAGAGCTGAGGTGTCAAACATGATCCCCGCGAGATGGAAATAAAGTCCCCCTCTTTATGAAACCTAGATTAAATCTTTGACTTCCCTCTGTTGGATGTCTTGCCAAGTTCCATTTTGAGCCCCGTTACATCTTTGACTTTGAGTACAGCGCTGTCAGCCATAAATCTACACGCGGGTCAATTATGAGAAGCAGGCTCATTATTTAAAACTGGCACACGCGCGGCGGCTGAATGCTGATGGAAGATTTCCGATGCAACAACATCAGAGGAGGGACCCTATGGGCTCACTGAGGCGCCGTTGTTTTTTGGCAGCAATTGTTTGTCTTGACATTATAGGCGGACCAATTCGTCACGGGAGAGCGCCTCGTTATGTCCGCAAGTCAAACAGACAATGCTGTGTGCGTTCAGGAAGTAGCAAGCAGGAGATCTGATTCGACTCGATCAAAAAGACTTGATTCTTCACCTTCGCCCAGCTGAATCCACCGCTGCTGTGCACCTCTTTCTCCTTTGCATGCGTCTTTGATACATATTTGTGTCCCCCCCCCTCTCCCACCGCTGCTGTGTGCACAGACTTTTTGATGAGTCCCTTCTGTCCCTTTCTGCCCACAACAACAACAACAACAAAAAAGGACACATAATGTGTGTTTGTTATCTCCCGTTGCCATCCTGCTCCTTTGGAGATTAGAGTGCCCTTCTTCATGCATGGTTTCTCGGGAGTGTCAACTTCCTACCCACTGGAAGCAGCAGCCAGGTACAGGAGGGGAGGATGAAAACAGAAAAATAAGAACTCAATAGTATCCTCTCTTAAAATGAAAAAGTATACTATTTTGTCCTAAAATGCCACATTGGAACAATATGTTTTACTCACATCTGATGGTCTGGCCGCATAAAACTTGGAGACGCAGCGAGAGTCACTTCTTCTGATCAGCTTTCCATAAGCTAAGGCCAAACAGCTGACCACCAGCGGTGTGGCGCTATTTAGGTACCGGAGCGCATCTATTACGCACGCGCGCGGTTACGTTGTGGCTCGTTTCGAAGGCTGCTGTTCAGTGGCAAGTTAACACACATTAGTCAACTATTACTGACCACGTAGTGAAATGTTAGACGGACTTTAAGGAGGAATTATATGTTGATAAATCTGCGCTAGAGCGCAGTGAAAACCCGCATGCCTCCACAGTATCTCCCAAACACGTGTATTTCCGCAAAAAGTCGTACTATTTAAAAAATACTTCCGTCAATACGGTCTCAAGCTTGCGCATGCGCGTTACAAGTCCGTGCGAGTCCAGACGAGTCTGAGGTGTTTTACTCAGTTTTCGGCTGTTTTCGGATTCCCCCCCCCCCCCCTCCCCCCACAAGAAAAACTCTTTACCTCGAGAATCTAAGGTTACACGCGTTGAGCATTATACCCTTCTAATAGTCTTCATCATCAAATGTGCACATTTGCCCACAGTACCAACATGCATGCACACAAAGACAAAACACACACAAATGGACATATCAGATGATAATGAAAGTCTTTGTGTCAATGTCATGTTTTCTCCTGGAGTAGAGATTCCAGTTGCACCTCCTACAACCCCATCCAGCAGCACAGAGGAGCCATCAGGTGAGTACAGACCAGAACATTTACATTATTTTTTGGAAACTTATATTTATCCATATGCTGCTACGCATCCATATAAGCCCACCTGGCATTGAGGGAGTGATGTGAAGTGTACAATATTTTTCCATAAAAAAACAGACTGCAGGATAAATTGGATCCCTCTTGCCTTCCCCCTCCTTATTAAGGGGGTTCATGAATATTAAGCCCATTAGCAGCTTCCCTGGGATGTGCCTCCTTTAATCTCTCACACTTTCACAATTAATCAGTCTAACTGCGGCACAGTGGGGTGTTGGTCCGCAGCGTGTTTGTTTGATGCAGGAAGGACTGGCTGAGGTGAACTGGATCTTGTATTTCATTGGTTGAATTTCTGGTTACACGTTAGTGGTTTGTTGTAGCTATTTTCCGTTGACTTAAATGGGATCTTTTTTTTATTGCAAATTGTGATACGAGTAAACTTGGAACAGTAAGAGACTTATAGCGTTATACAACGGTAATTCAATATGTGATGCGGTAAACATTCTAGCACAAAAACTTGTATCTTGTGCCTCGTTAACATAAACACACATAACTCTACACACCCTTTGGGAACGAGTCCCGCGTTGTGTCTTTTGGCCTCGTGGTGGAAAAAGTTGTTTTCCGGCTCACGGCGTGTTTGCTCCGTCTCGCCCATGAAGTTGCAGGAGGCCCCAGGTATACATATATTGAGTGTGTGTGTGTGTGTATGTGTGTAAGAGGCTCCTGCAGCACTGTTGTTGGGCCCTGACGTTCTCTGGAGAGCTTCGATTGACAGCGCCGTCGGGATACTGCCGGTCCCCCAGATGTCCTCCACCTCCTTTCTTTTCTCTTTCAGTCTATTTTTCGCTCTCCTCCACCTCCTTCGTCTCCCTCTGTTTCACGCTTTGTCTTCACATAACACTGTGGGTGGTGCCGAGCAGAATCTGGAGTTTCTCCGGGCCCCCTTTGTCAGGAATCTGTCCGCTTTTGGGCTGTAGGAAATTTTCCCTCACCTCACTGAGGGAATACTGGAGAAGTGGGAGAAGGACCCGTATTTCTTTATCAACTCGAGTAAATGCAAAGTTATTCAGCAAATGTATTGTTTTTTTTGTTTAGCATCGAAAAACTAAATATGGGTTTTGGATATTTGTTACCTCTCCCTCCAATTCACTGTCATCATGTGAAATCTTTGCCTGTGGCTACATCCTGGTTCAAGGCTACAAATCCTCTTATACTCTCATTGATGAAACCATGTGATTGAACCAATGTAAACACAACCTGAAGGAGACTGTGATGTCTTTGACCGTGTAGCTATAAAGATAATCTAATCACGACAGAGAGTTCTGGGAATTCCCTCTCATATGTATAATGGACTGTTCAGCCCAAAGAGGTTGAAATCAAGCAACTTGATGGACGTCCTGCGTCACAACCGTGAGTAGTAGGGGGGTCCCGCTGGACCACCCGGGCTTGAGGCGCAGAGGATGAATACATAACCTTCTGAGCCTCCGAAGATGGTATTCAAACAGTTGTAATATCACCTAATATGGGATTGCAAAACAGATGAGGGGATTTTATCAGAACATCGACCAATATTTGCCACCCCCACTACCTGCACCAGATTAATATATTACATTTTTGAATTACTAAATAATAATAATATTAATAATTATTACTATTATTATCATGGTTATTATTATGATTATTGTTATTATTATTATCATCATCATTAATAGTAGCAGAAGTTGTTAAGTGGTAATGGTTGGGTTATAATATGTTTATTCAAGGGATAGGAGAAGAAAAAAATAATTGGGGAGAAGTAGAAAAAGAAAAAGATGAAGACGGAAAAATGGGGAAATTGGATTAATCAAGAAGAGTAAAAAAAACAGAAAAGAGAAAGAAGAATGAGTAGATGGAGGGGGAGAAGAAAACAATATGGAGCGGGTAAAAAAAAAATGAGGAAGAAATGAGGAAGACTTTTAGGCTCTATTAAGACATGAAAGTTCATTTTGAAATAATATATATGTGGAACAAGTGTGTGTGAGAGCAGGGGGTGTTAGGCTGACAGCTGTGAGGCAGGTGCCTTGTTGCGCCTAAGTCGAACGAAGAGGAGGAGGAGGAGGAGGAGGGGGGGCGTATTTTTTTGGAGGGGGTGAATGGAGAGCGTGAGGGAAAATAGAGTGGATATTAATTTGTCTCCAGCAAGCAGGGCTCTCCCCCTCTCGGCCACACGGAGGGCTGGAATGCATGGAGAATACCTCCGATGGTGTGGCCCAGACAAAACACACATTGTGCTGGTAGGTCACGGATGGTGTGAGTCGCCACTCCCACGGGTCGTGACAGAGACGTCTGCAGCAGCAGCGAAATGTGGAGGAGATTAACCGCTGATGACCTGCGATGGCCGCAACCCGGGCCTGTCAGGATAGGAAGATGTGAAAGTGACTAATGATGATGATGAGGAGAATCGGAGTGATGACGATGAGGCGCGTAAGGGTAACGGGGTTCAGTCTTATTATATGTGTGTGTGTGTGTGTGTGTGTGTCTTGTTCGAGGCTGGAAGTGATCAGAATCTGTGGCGGACCCCTCCTTGGATTCTTTGGACGTGAGTCTCGCTTCACACACCCTGTTCAGCACTCGTCGACTCCGCCGCGCTTCACAGTCCTGTCAGCGTAGGATCTTATTACGCCGCTTAATTGTGGGAGAAATAATGGAGGAAAAAAAGATTCTGCAATAAGCAGGGCCAAAAATAGAACAGCACAGTATCAAATTCTCACGATCGATATCAAACCTTTGCACGCAATTTCCATTTTGTTGCCCAGAACCGTTATTTTAATGACATGACAGACCTTGGCAGGGTTCTTTCCTCTCTCCCTGTCCACGCTTTTTGGTTGATAACCAACCGGAGTTGACTCATGTGAACCTCATCAGCTGCAGTAACAAGAGGACGAATCAACTCATCAGAACTGATTGCACGCCACCACTCCAATCAGCTCAGGACCTCTAACAGCCTCTTCGCTGGCTGTTGTCTGCCCACGAAGACAAACCGTCTTTTACTCTCTGACGATACAATGAGGGGGGGAAAGCGGGGGACTCCTTCTCTTTTCTCTCCTCGTCTTTGCTGGACGGGATCCAAACTCACGGCTCTTGTGTGAGCGGAGGAGGACAGAGCCGAGGGCAGCACACTGGGCTCCGTAATCTAATTACATGCTTTATTTGCCGCAATTTGTTTCTCAATCAGTCTGGTTGAGGGAGAGAAAGCCCTCCTCCTGGGCCGTCAATTACACCTCCTTGTCTCGCCGCTGTGGTACCGCTGATGCCGCCTTGCCTCTGTGGCCACGTTATCACTTGAGTATATAGACATGTACCCGGAGTGTTTCTAGATCCAGTTGATATAGGATGGCCGTTCACACCTGGCTTTTGGCTTCGAGAGACCTCTTGAGATCAGATTTGATATTATCTGTGCAACAACAAAATACGTATTAGTACTCAGCCATACCACTGCAGAGGTGGGGACGGTTGTTTTGAAGCATGGAACTTCAACGCTCTCTTCCCGGCGAGCTGCGTCAAGACTTTATGTGGTGTCAGCATAACACAATTTTTCTATAAAAAAAAAGAAGAAAGATGGATATCAGGCAGTGTGATTTAAACAAATGTGATTTCTTTTCCATGTTTGCTTCGCACATTGGCTTCAATCAGCCACTTCAGTTGTCCTTCATCATTTTACTGTAGCCGTTTGTTTGTGAATATTTTTAGTTCCTCCAATTATAAACAAAGTTGCAGTGGGTACACAAAAGCATACACTACCACTGTTATATTTTGGGGCATGTTTTCTTTTTTTTTACTTTGCACTGCTGTTCTACCTAACACTGGCTGCTGAACCAAACCCAGGCCTGGTTTGGCTTCCATTGCCGCCGTAAAGCTTTGGCTCAAACACACAGAACTGTACAGTGCAGTGTTCTGTCTTAAAGCAGCTTTAGTAAGAAGCATCCCAAATGAAAACGATTAGCTTAAAGGGTTGTACAGCACTTTGATGGAAGGGGCAAAGGTCCACCTCTCAGTTACGCACTTCTCAGTGCCCCTGAAAGGCAGGAGACAAAGCGCTGTAGTAACTACATCTACTCAGAACACCCAAAGCACATTTTAGCTCAGTGCTACAGGACTGCTCCCACTTCCCTTGCTTGTAACGCGCGCACAAAGGGAACATTTGTCCTCACGGTAGGGGACTGCCTGGCCCTAAATGGGGATCTCGGGGTGCTCTCAGCGGGGCCCGGAGCTGTGTCTCAGAGGTCCACTAATGGGGAACGAAAGGCTATCAAAGGGAAGTATCATGATGGCATCAAGGGGGGTTATGAGAAAACAAAGCTTCCTTTCCACAGCTCCCCCTTCCATCATTTACATGGTAATCAGGTGCAGCTCATATAGACTCCTCTGTTTCATTTACTCTGCCTATTTTCCGTTTCTCTCTATTTACTAACAACCAGCTTGTGAGGCAACCAGATTTGGAATTTTTGCTGATTTGGGAATTTTACTTAAAAGCCCTGGTCCTCCTTCTCAACTTCTTGTTCCCATCCCCCCTGATAAACTTCACTCCTGTCTTTGTTTTTTTTTTGTGGGGGGGGGGGGGGGGGGTTTGTCAACCTCTCCACCCCTTCGCTCTCCACCA
This sequence comes from Leptoclinus maculatus, assembly GCA_032191485.1. Taxonomy (NCBI): domain Eukaryota; kingdom Metazoa; phylum Chordata; class Actinopteri; order Perciformes; family Stichaeidae; genus Leptoclinus; species Leptoclinus maculatus. The sequence continues at coordinate 13,731,769 of JAVDOI010000009.1, forward strand.
GTATCCATTCTCCCTCCTCCCTCCCTGCATTTTTCCTCGCCATGGTGTTCCCCGGGCAACCTCATTCAAACGGAGCATAAAGGAGAGTAAAGGCATGGGGCAAAGATCTGCTCACAACAATGAAGTTTGTTCATATTCAGGCCGCCTGAAAGCTCCGGTCCTTCCTCCGCCATCACTCTCCTCCACTACTGCTCGCTGTCCATCCACCTCTTCCTCCCTCCTTTTTCTTGCACTACGCTCATTACAACTTGCAGCACCGAAGTGTAAACCAAATCGGTATACTCTGGATCCAATTAATGCCCTGTTGGGAGAGCGCTGTAGGAGCAGAAAAGAAAGGAAAGCAAGTTGTTTTTTCTTTCTGATGATATGGCCTCACGTCACACGCTATCCTGTCAACATGACAGCAACGCAGGGGGCCATCGCTTGCAGCTATATACGCTCTGGGTTGCTGGGGCAAAGTGGAGGGAGGCCGATACAGGTAATCAATCATAAAAGGTACAGCATATGTATATCCTTATGGATCCATATGGACATGGAGCAGGGATGGTTATGATCTGCAATGCACACTTTTTTCAAATATCATCCAGCCCATAGAAGTTGTTTTGTTTTGAGGTTGTTATCCAGATGACGAATCAAGCTGAAGTACACTTTAAGCGTGCACATACACATACGAGTGAGCCGTGAAGAGATTCGGGTGACCCCTCTGCCTGCGTGAGGTATTTATTTGTTCACGGCTCCAGAGTGGACACCTCCGCCCTCCCACCCAAAAAAAAAAAAGGGGTCCTCTGCCTAACGCTTCATGGATGGCTAATTTTCCCTTCCTGACCTCCCTTTGTGTGGCATTGACCCCCTTTCACACCCCCCACCTTATACTCCTTCAAATAGCTGCCAGCCCCCCCCCACCCCTCACATCCACACTGCAATAAATGCAAAAGCTTGACGTGGTCCTCGGTGGGGCCTTGATGTGATCCGAGGGGTTATTTTTTTTCCGGGAGGTCGGGGGCTGAGGTGACAAGCGAGGTGAGATTTCGAAATGAGGTGGTGGTGGTGGTGGGGGGGGGGGGGGGTTGGGGTCTGCTCCGGGCGTGACTCATTCCCACAGTCTTGACGGGGAGTGAGTAGGTGGATGGCAGCGGGAATTTCTCCTAAACCGCTGCTGGTACCACCAGCTCCGTTCAGAGGTCCTCGCCATCACACATGGAGGTTGGTTAGAAGGTTAAAGTGCCTCCACCACGAACAGAACACACACCCTCCATGATTCCAGCAGTGGCATCAACACTGCAGTGCTGTCGTTCTCTAAAGTTGTTTTAAGGGAACCTCACTTTCTCTTTGTTCCCAAAAGGCAGTAAAGGCTTTTTTCTCCCATCGTTCTTTGTTTCTTTATTAAGACGGCCTTTTGGTCCACAACCAGAAGTTTCCATATTTCCATACCTGTAAATAGGTCCAACAGAGGACAATATTTCTTACATTTCAATCTAGTGGAAATTATATATAGTTAATCATGGATTAGTGCGAATTAAAACTCCCAGCTCATCTATAGTGAGTTTGCATTTTACAACCATCTTTACACATGTCAAATAATTGTTTTTTTAAGTTGATCAAAAATATCATCAATAATTCACACTGTAAACTTGTTCCTTCACATTGAAGGGGATATTTACCAGATTTAGTTTTTGACATGTTGTAGATCATTTGTGGTAAATGTAATACATTTGCGTATTATAATAATAATTAATAACAATAATAATAATAATTTAAAAACTAATATTATTGTTAATCAGTTGAGTAACTGAGTATGAATGATACATTATTAAATTACATTTTTCTTTTCAATCCAATTTCTTTGTAATAAACATTTCATTTTTATTTCATCAAGTCATTTTTGACCAAAATGTTTTTGACAATTTAATAGATTTCTATGAAAATTACGTTGAGTCCCCTCCCTATGTTCTGAAAATTGTGAGATTTTTTTTATCCCCCCCCAACAATGAATTCTTAACAACACAAAACGCTCGCCCTCCATTACTAAATAAAACACCATTGTTTGTTTCCCCCCCCTCCAGCCTCCTAACCGTATTCTCTCCCTTCTTATTCTTACAGACTGTGACTCTTACTGCAAAGCGTCTAAAGGCAAACTGAAGATCAACATGAAGAAGTACTGCAAGAAAGATTACGGTAAATCAACAGACCATTTCCTGACTTGGATTAACGTTCACTTCTACAGGAAAGCTTTAAAACAGGTGGTCTGATGGAAGAAACACGTTTCCTTTTTCACTGAGGCTTAGCTCAGGATAAAAAAATATGTTTAAAAGGTGTCTTATTCTGCAGGAACAAATAGTGTGTGTCAGGCTTCTTTGGGAGGCAGCAGAACCACTGAGCACGGTTTGGGATACGCACTGGGCCCAGAATACCTCCCATCCCGTACGTCCCAGTCCAGCACGTTGCTGGGGAGCTGCTGCAGTTTACAGGGGAGGCATTTTCACTGATGGCTTACTTCAGCTCTCTGAGGACAGAGACAAAGGATCAAACGGACGACAGCAAGATCTTCAAGGAGGAAGAGAGAAGCGGACAAACAGAAAGAGAGAAAGGGCAGGATGGAGAATTAGGCAGAGGTGTGTGTGTGTGTGTGGGGGGGGGTTGTCTCCCCGAGCGGGCATTTAAGACCCGAGGGGATAAAGCAAAGACAGTGTGACGGACAGTGGGCGCTCTCTCTCCAAGAGATCCTCATTAAGGCAGCCCACTTCCCCCACGGCCGACGCCATTCCCGCTGCATTCCTGTGGCCGCCCGTCCGCCACGCCATTCAAGGTGTGGATAAGACGTATGACCTCTCCCCTCTTCCCCCTCCCTCCGTCCCCTCCCTCGATTGAAGTCGGCCCGCTGAACCGGTCAAGCAAGCAGCGGCATCCTGCGGCATACCTCGGCAGCTTGACAGACAGGGCCCCGGGGGCTTTGTTCCGCAGGGATTTAGAGGAGTTAGGGGTGGGGGGGGGGGTCAGCTTATAGACACCTCCTCTTCCACCAGTGCCTACCTCGCCCGCTGATGTCGTGAGAAGAGCCTCGCCTCTGAAGCCCGCGTCCGTTCATCCACGAACGCGTCGGCTCAGGCCGGCCTCATCCAGCGTTCGTAGCAATTCCTACAACAAATAAATGCTCATCGTGTGTTATCCACGTAATGATGGACGAGGAAGTATAAAGACATACTGTGCGGGCGGGAGGGGAGGTCGATGGCTACAACAAACGGCAATCTTTTCAGCCAGGAGACCGTTATTTGTCGCCCCGTGCGTAACGAGAAGTCGGCGTTGATGTTTTGGTCACGTAACTTGCGAACTCCAGTGACGACGCTTCCGTAGTCATCTCAACCCAAAACGACGATCTATGCCTGAACCTAACTTAAGTTTCCTGTGAAGAAGTTTATTGTGAGAAGGCCGAAGGCATGTAATGAGCGGACATTGACACGTGTTTTCGTAGGAAAACGGGCGAAAAATGAGGAGGAACTTTTCGTAGGATGTCATATGTATGAGAATACGTGGGTCAGCTGCATGGCGGTTTGCTTCTCTTTGGTTGGCCCAAAAAGCAATGTCATCAGCCTTTTTCAATATCAGGTTCTAGTGTAAATCTAGAAGTTATAGATGACAAATGGATTTTGTCAGTAGGCTATTTACACTTGCATGATATAACGGCAGGCAGCATTGATTCGAGGACGGAGTGGTAAAGAGAGACATCAGGATGTCCTGCTGGAGAAAACATTCATCGCGTTTTGTATTCATATAGAGCAACAGATAATTAGTCCATTTTTGAATCAGGTTATTGTTAAAACAACATCACAAAGGCGATCTTTGTAGGTAAGAACCATTAAGCTCCTTGTCATGTGTGTCCTTAGCTTGCGGCAGCATATTCAAAGATTCGTAACAGACCAGAACAAGATCCCTGTACAGTATTTACCACACGAGCGGAGCGAAGCGGATGGAAAAGTCAAACACAATGTTAATCTACAGGAGCTGAGAGAGAGCCACAGCTTTGGACCGTTTTGAAAAGATCAGCAGGGGAGCGAGGCTCCATGCTGCGTAGGGAAACGCCGCCACAAGCTTCTGCGGTTTGACATACAGCCGCACATAAAGAATCGCAGGAGGGAGCGGGGCGCAGGGAGGGGGGGGGGGGTGGAGATGTCTGATGAACAGAAAAATCACGGATAGAACTACTCCGAGGTGTTTCAATGTGCTGTGATTGTTGACTAAACACAAACAGAGGGACCAGCGCCTGGTGGCAGCCGGTAGGTGCAAGGTGGTGCCGAGGTCACCGTCGGGTCGCACCAGACCAGTCTCTGTTGACACGGGGGCCTCGGGGGACATAGTGTACAACTGGGGTGAAAACGATCTACAAACAAGGGAGGTGGTATTTTGGGTGCCCCCCTGGTTCAGGAAGTAAAAGTCCCATTCGCTATCTGCATTGGCGATAAGACTCACAGTTGGAGCTATTCTACAGCTTGGATGGACGATGAGCAACGATGAGCAACTATGTTTTTTGATTCCAAAAAAAGGCTGACAAGGCTGTAAGCATGATTTCCCATGGTGCATTTGGGGGGGGGGGGGGGGGACATATCAAATAAGTAAAAAAAAGAATCTGTTATTTGCACTGCTGGTGGTTGTCAGCAGATACTAAAGATTTGGTTGTTAAGCGAAATGACAAACCTATCTGCAGCTGAAATGGCTCATGGGTAGTGTAGTATTTTGAACTGTGCGGCTTGACAAACTGATGGACTGTTATCTCAATGTGCTTTACAGAATTTAAACATATTGACCCTGGATGCGCAATCTGCAATCAGATGTGTTGTCTTCTCCCCAAGTCAATAAAGTTTTATATCCAGTCAGATTGTATAGAAGTCTATGAGAAAATGACTTCTCACTTGATTTATTACCTCAGTTAACATTATAAACATGAGTTTATGGTCTCAATTACTACTTTCTTCGATACAGCTTGATGTTCATTCAGTAAATGATGGTCCGTTTAGAGTAAAATAGACCATAAAGCAGGGTATGCTTTAGGGCGGGGCTACCTTGTGATTGACAGGTCGCTACCAGGGCGTTGTCTGTGTTTTCATCTTACAACTTTAACCTTTGCACAGTGTGTTTTCACTTCATGAAAGTTAATCGTCTTATTCAGCGCTTGGCTAACGGCCAAAAAGCCAAAATAACAACGGCCAAAAACCAAGATGGCGACAGCCAAAATGCCAAACTCCAGGCTTCAAAACAGCAGTCCACAAACCAATGGGTGATGTCACGGTGACTACCTCCACTTCTTATATACAGTCTATGCTCCCAAGGCGGCGATCCAACACGTGCAGGATACATCTCTTAATACTGCCGTGGTGTTCGGCTCCATCAGCTCGACACTGAAAGTGAAACCAGTGACCCTGTAGCACATTTCAAAAGCTTTCCCATGAGCACAGGAGAAGTATAATGGAAGTTAATAGAGATCTGGTCAATGTCATACATATTGATACATGCTGGGTTAAGTTCCTCTCCCTCCCTCCCTCCCTCTCTCCGAGGACCATACCGGTTGATTCATCATGTGATATCACTGAGTGTCTTTCCGGCTCACGTCTCTAAGAGCCCTACCCTGTCTCCTAATCACATTACAAATCACACTGCTCCGTCAGTAGTAATGGACACAATGCACGTGGGGCTGTATATTATAGCTGGACCATAGAACAGCCTTTTCCACCGAGGATGAAAACAGTATTCATACCACAAGTCTAGTTTATTGGGATTTACGAGTGCATGAGAGCCCGTTCACAAAGGTTCATCTGTGTTTATCACGTCTCTTATTCCTCAGGTCGTTACTCGCCAGTTCATTTGTCAATGTTATCAGCAGCTCATACTAACGAGATGTCAAAAATTATGACGAATGAGGGCTGGATGTTTATTTTTTATCAATTCTAATAATGGCATCTATATTTTGTGTTCCAGCACCGTAAATCCCTCAAAGTAGCTCTACTGCTCGAGTAGCCATCTTCAGATTGGCCGATCTTTCAACCGGGTGGATCGTAAAGCTCGGATGTAGCCGTGTACTAAAATGGCTTCCCCTTCATATATTTATCAGGTGATAACGTGTCATATCATTTGTCCAACTTCCGATTTCACTCCGCAGCTGTCCAGGTGCACATCCTGAAGGCGGACAAGGCCAGCGAGTGGTGGAAGTTCACCGTCAACATCATCTCCGTCTACAAGCAGGGCGAGAGCCGCATCCGCCGCGGCGACCAGTTCCTGTGGGTCCGGGCCAAGGACGTGGCCTGCAAGTGTCCCAAGATCAAGCCCGGGAAGAAGTACCTGCTGCTGGGGAACGACGAGGACTCCCCCGGCCAGAGCGGAGTGGTGGCGGACAAAGGCAGCCTGGTCATCCAGTGGAGGGACACGTGGGCGCGCAGGCTCAGGAAGTTCCAGCAGCGCGAGAAGAAAGGCAAGTGCAAGAAGCCATAAGCGGAGAAAAAAAAAAGATGGAGAAGATGCCGGAGAGAGGGAGAGGAATTCAAGAGAAAAGCTGAGCGGGTGATTAAAAAAATGATGAAAATGAAAATAAAATAAAAAAGAGAGGCAGACGGAGGACCACGGACAGACAAAAGACTGTTTATGTCGCTGCTTTTTTCGTGTAGAAGCATGAAGAGAATTATTTAGGATGATTTGTTTTTTTTTCTAGTGGACTTTTGTTGAAGGAGCTCACCTCGCAGATTTGGTTTCATGGTTTATTTTACTTTGAGATTTGCCTCTCTTGTGGATTTGCCGAATTTGCACCTATTACCAGCATATAAAGTTATTTGTGTTTGTTTTCCCTTTTTTTTTATCTCAGTATGAAACCATTATATTTTATGTTTAAATTTGTATGGACATTTCCTGCTGGTGCAAAAAAAAAAACGCCACTGAATTACCACTGCAACCTTTTGCCTCTGCATGGTTTTCTTGTTGTATTCTTAGCGAAGAGGCGAGCTTGTTTCATCAAAAGTCTTCACTGATCTGATTGAGGGGTGATAATATTTCTCTGTTAAGAATTGTGCCATAAAAAAAAAAAATCTATTGTTTGCAAAGCCACAGAAATGCATTATACATTAGATTCCTTTTCTCCCCGTTGTACAAATTCAGGTATGTCTGCAACTCAAGAAACAAGAAATCTGTAGTTCTACTTTTTTTTTTTTTTGCTGTCGGGACTTTTACAAATTCAGAACATTGCAAGTGACAGAAGAGGAACAAGGATAAAACACAGTATTGACATATTTTTACTCCCCTAGTTGCCCCCTTCACATTTCACTGGTTACATGTTGGTGGTTCAGTATTTGTACAAACCTGCATGTGAATGCATCTCTTTTGAGACCGTAATGTTCAATTCACTAACTGGTGCTTTTACATAATGACCAGAGGGCCAGAGATATTCACAAAATCACGAGTTGTTCTTGGTTAAAAGATTTGTTTTGTTTTAACTCATTACATGCGTTTAGTGACAATAGTGACAAAGTTTCCACAATGTAGTTCACTGTGCAACGTGGATGCAACATTACAGTTGTGCTGCATGTTGTCAGATTATACTGGGTAAAATATCAGATTGATCGATGCAGGAAGTAGAAAGCAAAAACAATGCCCTTACCTCATGCAGTCTAGACATTAATCCTAGGAAAATAGAAAACTGAAGTGCAAACTGCACCTTGAAAAAAATAAATAAAAAAGTGATCAACAATACACAACGACTGTACATTCACTGAGCGACCAGTCAGAAGTCAGTCTCCCATTGGCCTGTCACTTTAAATTCTCTTCACTTCGACACTTGCACAGGGAGGAACGGGGTGAATTGCGATCACTTGACGCTGCTTGATTTCGAGCCACATCGCTCGTTTATTTGTGTGCAGTTCGGTTTGGATCCCTCTGAGGAATGCGTGGTTACAAAAAAACAAAAACACACAGTGTGTCTGAAGTATCATAAACTGGGTTTCCTTTCAGTCCATCCCAAAACACTTTGAGCAACATTTTTGTTGGATCAGAAAATCACATTTAGCACCTTTTAATCTGTTCCAAAGTAACTGTAAAAAAAAAAAGAGAGGGGAGGGGGGGGGGGTTTGAGATGTTTAAGACACGTGGTTTTAATCTTATGGATTTATACTTCCTCTTTAAAATGGTAACAATTTCTTATTCCAATATCTCACTCAAATGCCTCCTAGATGGCTTTTAAAACCACGAGAAATCAAAATCACCTGGGTTCAGCTGTACAATAAAAAGAACAGATGCCCTTATTGCTCAAGGATGTCTCAGTATTTACATTAAGGGTTTGATGGAGTGTTTTTTTTTTTTCAAAGGTACAATCAATCAACTGATTGTGTTTGTACTGTCGACAACACACTCACACACACAGTATATTTACACGCTCCTGCCTTTCATTGTTAATCCTACAACGTAACATTACATGTTTGTTTCTTTCCGTTTGGCCCATTGTAATCTGTAATCCCACCTCTCTGGTCTCCGAGGCCTCATGCTGTACATTTTACATCCGTCTCCTGGGGCGATGGTTTTGACAAGCTTCCTGATGAAACGCTTCACACATACCTGTCAAAGCATTGCTTTGTGTTCATACTATGAAATTGTAAATGTTGTTTAGTTGTCACCATTGACATTTTTGTGGTTTTTTTGCAATGTTGTTTTACAATGCGTACTAATATATTATGGTTATTATATATGAATATATTTAATGACACAAGACATTGTGGATTTTATTGTCTTTTTCAACTTTTTTTTTTTTTTTTTTTTACTTGTTTGTGGTTGTTTAGATCGTTGCCACTAAAGAAGGAAATAATAACTACTGAACACACCAACCTGGTAGAACTACATTCAGATTTTCAGTTGAAATAAACTCTTGTTACATTAAAAAAAACATTTGCCTCTGTTGAGTGGAATGATTACGTTTTATTTATTGAGATGTTAAGTTATTCCAAAAGGCACATAGTTGTCTTTTCTCCATTTACTGGTTGCCTGTTCATAATATCACAAATACAGTGGGGAAAAAACATGATGCAGATTTCTCAATGGCAATATGGGTAGTGTGGAACTAGTATGTTCAGCTAAATGTCATGTAACAAAACGCCGCGATCCTCCAGAGCGAGCCCTGAGCTTTAACGCGGACAGACAGGAGTCCGGGGACTATTAAGTGTAAATGCCATTTATTAGAAATTACAAGGCGAGTTGATTTACAAGCAAGGAAAAGCAGCCATGTTAGCTACACAGCCGAGCCGACCGTTTTTGGCTGAAAGCTATTTTATAAACGTTATAAAATCCCAAGACAACATGATAACATTACAGCTGCTACAGTAATGCACGGGTACATACGAGTGAGTGTGAAGGTTGCAAAGGTTGCACCGTCCGTCAGCGTGAGCCTCGACCCGGAACCTCAGACAGAGAAAAGCTCCCGCTGCCTGCAGGACGTCCCACTGCTGGATCAACAGTCGCCACAGTCCAGGCTAGAAATATCCTTCAAAAGGCTTACAAACCCCGAAATAATTTAACTGTTTGATACATTGCGAATTTAATGAGACAGACACTTTAACAACTGTTAAATAGAACAAGCATATATTCTATTTTTAAAAAAAAGTCTTCTTTTCACATTGGCTTGGTTGGGCCTTTGTCTCCATATGAATCTGATGACAGTGTTTATATGACTGTACACGTGTGCACCGTATATACAAAAAGGTTTCAAACGGTCGTCGTAGGAGTCGTTGAGCGCAGGTCGTCGTCAGCTACACGGGCCACGCGGCGATCACTACGATGGCTATGAGGAGCAGCACGATCACCACCAGCATCCCTGAACAATGAGAGGAAAAAGGACATCAGATGGCAAAGGCCAAACCAGTAAAACACACAACGACGAATTGATCCTGCTAACAAAGTAATTGTATCCAAAGCTTGATACAGCTCACTCTTCTGTGCAACAGAGCTGCATTGTTGTCATTGTGTCACACTTTTGCACGGGGTGACATGTTCATTCAATAAAGGACGTTCCTACAGACGGGGGTCGGGACCCACAGGAGGGCCGCGGGGGATTTTATTCGGGTCGCCAAAATACATTTTCTTTCCATTTAACGTTTAAATCTGCAGTACCCCTTTCAGCCACATGAGGAAGTCTGACTGTTCGCGTTGCTCTTATAATTGTAGCTTATTTATAAGACATACTAGCATACATTAGTTTGTTTGACCGTTGAGAGGAGATGAACAAGTTAATTCCATCAAAACGCATGTAAATGGTCTCATTTATAAAGTATTTATTATTTACATGTTTTCAATAACGCGTGCCTAAAACAAAGTTGTGATTCATCAAACGCATACCTCTTCTAAATGGCTGGTTGACCTGTTCAAGATCATATGAGGTGATGTGGAAATGGCATCAGGAATTGGTCAGGATGTCCATTTATAGTCTGTGAATTGGGTCGCGATGTTTGTCATTGTTAAAAATTGGGCCCCCAGAATATAAGTTTGGGAAACTCTGCACTACAGCACCAAAAGTGTATTAATCCGCAGCTGAAAATAGTCCCAAAATACAATACAAAATACACTACCTACTCATGTTTGAGTGTCATTTTCAAAAAACCGCAGCACCCAACTGTAGAAAAATAACTCCCCATTTAAAACAAATAAAATGAACATTGTGACGATTTAAATGAGGTCACTATTCAAACAAAAGTATTTCATCTTACATTTACTTTACCCCTTTGTGATAAAACCTTTGCGGTTCAACAAATCCCCTCTAACTTGTCGAAGATTCAAACGTGGAGCAGCTGAGGAACTCCACACATGATGTGAGAGATCTCAGAGAGGAGGAGGGGAATGCAGCAGACTCAGGGGAATACACTTGGAAGAGGTAAGAAGCCTACATACCTCACCACTCATTTCCAAAATCCTTGATCTAACGCAAGTCCCAAGTGCTTATGCCCTCGCAGCATGTCACCATTCTTCTCCTGATGACTTAATGCAATTTACAAGCTTTATTGCCACAGATTGCACACTGTGACAGGCAGACGTGTCTGATTCCGCCAGGAGAGGAGAATCATTGTTTTTCACTGATACCATGGAAGCAGAGAAGAAATGTGCAAAAGCTCACTCACACTTCATCAAAGTGGACCTGAAAATATTACACTTTTTATTATAGCCACCACCCAAAAAAATATATAAAAACGTTTCTGTTGTAAAATCCACTACAGGTGGAATTTCCATTCTTTGTTAAAAAAAGAAAAAAAAAGATGAACGTCTTGTGAGAACTGGACAATAAAATGTTATGGAATGTTGCCAACTTGGAAGGGAAGCTAGAGTCCAACCGACAAATCGCTGGGTCGGATTCTTTGGCCAACATTAGTTATATCAGTATCACAGAGGCTAAAATACATAACAAGTCATTGTAGAGAAATGCCAAAGATTTAGAATTAGTGTCTCTACAACAGAGACGTTCGATTGTAAAGTGTTTGAAGACAAATGTTTGTCTTCAAGGAAATCAAAGTCAGCTTTCATAATCATATTGTAGCCAGATTCTTTTCAACTCTCGAATATCAACATCTGTATCGGCCTTATAAAAAAAAAAAAAAAAATCCAGTACTGGTCGGACTTTTACTGAATCTTAAAACAGGAGTAGCTATGGAAACCCAACCCTAAAAGCTCTTTGGTAACATCTGTCATGGCGATAACACTAGAGCGTTGGGAATTTAAAGAGTGGTCGGTCAAATATATTAAAATCTGACATCAGTTTTCTCGGGGATATGAAAGAGAAGTGATGGTGGGTGGCTTCTATCATGCGCTTCATAAACGCGTGAATGTCTTTAGGATGTGGTGGTCTATCACTCAGTGTAGTGTATTACATATATTCTTTCATCTATATACCACACACACACACATTAGATATGGAGAACTTTCTCTGAGGGCGCGGTCGCCCACTGCCTCCCCCCTCCTCCCTCCCCCCCTCCCTCCCTCCCATCCAGAGATGCTCGGCAGTGAAGATTTCAAACAACTGCTTCTCCGGCTGCTCCGACGGTCCCCTTCACTGACTCAACTCGTCCATTGTTTTTTAGCACGGGGCTGGTATTTCCCCCCCCCAGCCCTTCACTCTGGGTTTACATTTCTCTCATTCTTTGGCCCTCTCCTCCCGCGTTCCCCCTGCGCGGCCTAATTGGACGTCTTTCCCACAGGGAGAGAGAGAGACGGCCCGAGATATAAGCCATGCTGAACTAATTGCTCGCGGTGGTAGCGGCGGGCGGCGGCGGTGTGGCGGTCTGATGAAATGCAAGGCTGACGCTGGTTTCTCTGCCAGCAGTCGGGGGTTTTGCGGCTGTAAGGGGTCCAGATGTCTTTGACTCATTGTGCCATTCCTTTGTTTCGTTTAGGTATTTATGGCGGAGAGACTCTTTTCTCTGCATAGTTAATTCTTTGTGTGTTTCCACTTGAGGGGAAGGTGTTCGTATATAAAGGTCCGCGGGACATGCGTGTTAGAAGCTATCACTGGTCCAGACAGGACCTCTCCTCCTGATAACTTACACATGTGAGCGTAATATAAATGTCAAAGTAGAAACACACACGCTCGGATAGCTTTTTTTCGTGATGACTTTTTAAAAGCCTCATGCTTAAAGCAAATACACACACACACACACACACACACACACACACATACACATTCCCAGCAATTATCTTTGTTTGGGTGTAAACGACACCCAGTCCGCGTTAGATTCAGACATCAGAATTTCATTCAGCCCGGTCCAACATCTGTCAGCGACTCCGTTTGACGACACCATAGCAACAATAGCAATAAAGGCCGTGTAACACACGCATACGTTAGTGCGGAGCAAGGCTCTCACACCCTCCTAATGTCATGCAACAGTCAGTCATAAAGCCGCGTTAGACACCCGCGCTGACCCTCGCCCTCCCGCTCCCCTTGGACCAGCCCCGTCTGCCTCAGTGACTAAACAAGCTACTCCTGACCCCCAAAGGAGGCCTCCGGAGACTAATGACAATAATGGCGTTTGCTTGCCAAATAGATTAGGGCTGTGGTGTGACACTGATGCTGAGGGAGATAGTCGGTGTCTGCTGATAGACCGACCACCCAGGAGCTTTGGGAGGCCCCCGAGTCTGGGTTCATCCCATCTCGGCAATTTTTTCCAGACGCAATCGGTGAGACAACTCGCAGAGAGAAAGAATAATTGGTGAGAGCTCTGGACGGGCCGAGACAACCCCCGAAACGTCCCCTCGCTGCTGCTCCCCCCCCCCCCCCGTGGCCCCCTGCTTATGGTTCAAAGATCTTTTTGGACCACAAAAGGCCAGGGTGACCTTTAGAGGAGAAAAAGGGAATCGTTTTGTGTTAACAAGGTCAGTGTGATGCTCATCATTTTTCTCAGCGCACAATAGAGGACGACAAAAACTTGACTTTGAGTGTTAGATACACATCTAAAACATATGTATATCAGAAGTGTTCTTTTGGTCTGGAGGAAACAATGATATGTTGTTGCATTATAGTTCTGGTTCTGCTGACACTGACTTTTTACAAACACACAAAGGGAAATAAACATGAAATTATACGGACTGACAGAAGCTAACGAGAAGCTTGTTAATCGGACCGTTTTGGAGATTGCCATCATGCATCATGTGAGGAAATTAAATTCCAGCGACTGAAGTTTATGCTGCATTTTAATGCTTCTGATGTGCATGTTTATGTTCTTTGATTAATCGCCGATTATGCGTATCTTTAAACCGCAAATCGTCCACATGTTATGATGAATAATGGTAGAAACAGGGCTGTTCAAAAGCCCCTTTTTTGCATTTCCAGATGCGAACGGCGAGGAGCGCATGGACACACGCGTGAAGCATATTCAGGCGGCCTCCTCTCTGTTTCCATCCTCACCAGGGTTTGATTGACAGCAAATAAAATATTTGACCGGATGATGACGGGAGATGAATAGTTAGGGGATCACCTGTGTGATTCCACTTCGTCCTCAGGGGGACACGAACGTCTGCATCACATTTCAGAGGAATACATCCAAGAGCTGTCGAGATTTTTCAGTCTGGACCAACGTGGTGGAGCGACTTGATTAAAATCCACAGAGGCGTGTCGCTAACCTTACTAAAGAGTCTGCTTTGATAACATTCATATATTGTTAGAATACTATGCGTTTTGCATCACTGCTCTGCCAATACATGACCTTGTTGAGGTAATAGGTAATCAAATGGTCAGATATTCGGACAGAGCCATATCTGTCCCACTGTGTACTGTTGCATGCAAATTAGGACTAAATTGTTCTCACTGAAACCATGGCAAAAATGAGACGAAACGTTTAAAATAGTTATAGATTTCTTAAAAGGCAGGTTTACTTTGACTTGCCACTCGCTCAGAAGAATCTCATTAGCAGGATGTACTACTTCAAGCCAGCCTTCCATCAACCATGTGAAACATATTCAATTGCCATTTCTAGTTTCCAACTGTTTACCGTGTCGGGACAAAAGGGAGGAAACAAGAGCTGGAAAGAAAGATCTCGCTGATTAAAGTAGGCCTTTTAAAAGTTGGACCTCCCTATTGACCAAAATGAGCGTTTCCTTGACAACTCCCGACTCCCGACTATTTACATGCTCTTCTTCCAACGCTGTCAAACGCTGCCCCCTCACCCACACAGTCTCTTTTTCGGCGTCCCCTCTAGTCCGAACAGCACCAACCTACTTGAGATGCGAGCCACCTGCGGGATTCACGGCGATGCAGAAGAAGTGCCCCCTCAACACACTGAGGATTAGCTCTGTTGAGAAGGGCTGCTCAAGCACCGATGTTGCCTGATGGTGATGCCTAAGCTCTGGGGGGAACTCACACCACTCTCCAAGAGACCCTTTGGTCCCGTGGACTAATCTGCCACACTAATCCAACCAAACTCAAAGCCTCCACTCCTCAATTCCCACCAACATCATCTAAAACAAGTGGTAATGACTCTGTGAATCAGGCTTAGCTTGGCTAAGTGACAGCATTGGACCAGCGGTATAAAAGGGGGAAAAAATAAGTTATTTAAGGATGGGCATCGTTTGCAAATCTCTGCTACAACTGCCGATTGTGAGTTTCAGCACCAATACAATCATTCTTTCCACTTACTTATATAATATAATTGTATAATATAATATAATTCCCTTTTATAAGTTCAACAAAGTAACAGAATTCACAAAAGTGTTTAATTTAGTGTTTTTAGTTTGAATGAAATACAGTTTCCAATTAGTAAACTGATTTAAATGAGTAAGGCATTTCCATGTGAACTCTTTAATACTGCCGTTAATAAACGTGAGGGTGCCTCCTCAGCTTTGAAACAACCTTCTTTGGTTTCTTAAAAATACATCTTCATTTTTGGATTGATGTGTATGGTTTTTCTTCTTTGTTGTTGTTGTTTTGCATCGGTCTCATTTTGTAAAAACCCTTCGTTCCTTTTGCAGAGTGTAAAAATAATGACGGGTTTCAACTGCTTTAAAGTCTAAATCTTGTGTACATTGAGGGAGACGGATGTCTCCACAGGGCCGTGCTGTGGAAGAATCCAGTATGTTTCAACACAATGGATGTTTCACAACACTACAGCACCAGTCATGCACAGTATGCCACAACAACCACGCTCGAGCAACATGTGGGTCCCTTCCCTCTTCTTTAGTGAGATGACCCGTCCCATAGCTCGGCTTTCAGCTGCTTTCTGGAGATCTCTGGTGCCTGCGTTCAAAAACAGTTTCTTCCCCTCTAACTGAGTGAAAATGTCTGATGATCTCTCCTGATAATCCTACAATGAAGAACATATTTCTTGGAACGTTTCCAGCTCTTAGCACAACTTCAGGCTGCAAAACAAAGATGCCGAGGCGGCCACCAATAGTTATGTTAAGCATGCTCCCGCCTGTCAGAGCCAGACGTTTCTAGCTTTACAAGGACTCGGCTGAGACATAACACCCAAAACGCCGGCTTTGGATGAGAGGTGGTTTCAAAAATAAATAAAGCCTTAAAGCTGAGGAATTATAAACACGCTTCCATGGAGAGAGAGAGAGGGAGAGAGAGAGAGAGAGAGAGAGAGAGGGAAAGCCCTCCAAACAATTTGTGGCATGTGGTATTTTCAATTCTTTCTCTGCTTGACACAAAGACGAGTGTCAAACAACTGAGGAGACGAACAGGGGGATGACAGAGAGGAATGGAGGGGAGAAGAAAAAAAAAAAAAGAAAGAAAGAGAGCGTTGAGGTGAGAGTGAAGAAGACCATGGGGGAATTTTCCATTCACAGAGAAGACACACACACAAACACACACACACACACACACACACACACACACACACACACACACACACACACACACACACACACACACACACACACACACACACACACACACACACACACACACACACACACACACACACACACACACACCAATACATACATGCATGCACAAGAACATACTTTGCAAAGACAGTTGCACACACTTTCCAGTGCACTCCAAACAATATGCACCGTACGCTACATGCGATGCATATGAACATGCAGATGCACACAGGAAACACACACACACACACACACACACACACACACACACACACACACACACACACACACACACACACACACACTTGGATATTCTTCAGCCTGGAACGGAGGAGAGGGAGGAGGGAGATGGGGTGGCGAAAAGAACAAGATAAACAAATGGAAAGACGGAAAGAAAAGAGTCCTGATTCTAACACAATATGAGCTCTGGGATCTTCAAACAAACTCGCGCTCGGGCACCATGGGGACTAGGCGGACAGAACGAGGCATCCTGAAGGGCTGACCTCCCTTCTGCCCGCTCTGCTTCTGTCTGCGACCGCCCGTTCGCCAGGTCTCCCAGCGCGCAACAATGCAGCCCTTTTGCCATAGAAAGGCTGTTTGGCGTTTGACTGGGCAAACTGAGGCTCTCGCATTCCACGGATCGGCTTCAGCCAGCTGACACACCCTCTCATGGCAGCCGTTCTCCTTTGAAAAAGCATTACCCACTGAGAAAGACCAAAAAAAACAAAGTCTTTATGTAAGTGGCGAAACAAAAGTTAAACAAAGCGAAGCGGACCCCGAGGTAATTGAGAGGGGAGGGCCGCACGGTCACAAGGCCTTCTCGTTGAACAACTCGGCAAAATCCGGAGTTGAGACCAACAGAGGCCGATGACTCACGTCCGTGTCCGAGCGGAGGCGTAGCGTGAGCAGCGCGTTAACAGCCGCGGTGCTCGGTGTCTACACGGGATACATTCAGGCAGAAAATCAGAGTCATAAGTGCGGCAAAAAAACGCCTCCAGCGACCATTCCCCACCCACATCCTCTGTGCCGAGAGGGCTTTTCAATATCAGAATCATATTTGCTGCACCGTTGAGGCCAACATTGCTCAATTCCTGAATGCTGAAAGATGAAAAATTTGTATTGCTAATTTTTTATCGCTGTCAAATTCTATTAGGTCTAAGGGAAGTGTTGTTCTTTTGTCCAACTCTACGTCTCACACCAGGCGGAGTCGTGTATGAAAGCTATAGTCTGTTAGACATCTGCTCTGTGAACTGCATGAAGGGAAAAGAAACAGGAGGAACCTGATGCTCAGTACTCAGTTCATTTGAATAAACAGATTAATTGTGATTTGTTTTCAAGGACACAGATATCAGGCCTGCTTTGGACCAAGGTGCTCCACAGTAAAGGCTCACCACAGGAGGCCGACTTTGTCTCCACAAGCTTCACCCTTCGTGTCTCGTTCCGAATCCTGTCGTCCGTCTTGTCCACAAGATGCGAGAGGTCGTCAATGATTTCTGAGAGACGGAGACAGAGAAACAGCAAAGGTCAATAAAGTACATTTTGGCTTCGTATTATGTTGCTATCTGCAATTTTTAAGACTTCACAGTGGGTTTTTTTTTTTCCCTTCATTTTATTGCATAAAAGACCTCCCAATATGTTTAGTGCAATAAAAGAAATTACCACGAAATGAAAAAGTGACAGGTTCTAAAGGGAGTTGACATCAGAGCAGTCAACAACTTCAAAAAAGGCAGAGGCTGCCAACGCACAGACATGAGTGGTGGTGATGGAGGGAGTGGGCTGTGTGAAAGCGCTCCTCGCGCTTTCAAACGGTTTCACTACTTCCTGAATCCATTCTGGATTCAATCAGGCACTCATTGTTCATGAGTTTTAAAGACGTAAGCCCGGGCTTCAGGGACTATGCCTGGGCGTCCAAAGAAAGAGAGCGTGGGTTTTGTGTGTGTGTGTGTGTGTGTGTGTGTGTGTGTGTGTGTGTGTGTGTGTGTGTGTTTGGCTGTGCGGCTAGGGTCCTTCAGTAGGAGTTCCTGACTTGAAGGTCGTCCAGATGGAAGCCTGTGTGATTTGTCAGAGCCAGCCGCAGTGCTGACACGGCGTCTCCAGAGAGTCCGACCCAACAACAAAAACAGATAACTGTCTTTCCTTTTCCTTTAAATTCCTTTACACAAATATTCAGACACTGTGCCTTTAAACGAGCCGAACAGTTGTGGAATCACAACTATACGATATAAAGACTATTTCACAGTTTTAAACCTAAACATTCAAAATGGGTCCCAGGTTTACTTCAGGTTGCGGTGTATGCGATTGACATCAGCTGACAGGAAGTAAACATGGACCCAAGCTGTTGGGTTAGCGATGCAATTCTGTTGAAACTCCCTAAAACGGAGCGTTTCAGACGTTTCAGGTGAATACTGGTATATTCAGACAGACAGTATCGGAAAAATAAAGAGTTTTAATGAACATTAAAGCATGTAAACACGTTCTAGTAGAAACACAAGATACAAATATGAACCCGGAAATTAGCATCAAAACAACATGGCCCATACCTCTCGTTATAAATCAGGAGTTTTATTGCGTTACTGAAATAGAATTGCCCTTTCAACTTAAACCTGTGTATATAGAGATCTAGATATGTCCTCTCTAGTAGCCTTCTAAATAAAAAAAAAAAGACAAAAAGAATACGTGGCTGAACTATAAAGAAACCAGTAAAACAGAAACCAAGGTGGAGTTGAAGAAAGAGAAGGTCTTCACAGACTCGTATCAGCCTCTGATAAATGGAGGTTTTACAGGAATGGGAAGCTAGACTCATCCTCAAACCACAGTTCAGTGCCAAGTTAAACAGACTGTCCCTTCTGGGGAGGAAACTACATTTTATTGCTGTTGCTGCAGCAATATGGAAAATTAGTACACAGTTTTTTCTTCTTTTTTAGTTTTTTTTTTCAAACCGTGACCAAATTCCCACAGGTGAGCGCTCAGGGTCATCTGCAGCATTTGTCTTCGTGAGCGCACTTGTCTCAAGCTCTTAGCTGCCTTTCAACTGGATTGGTGAGAGAACACGTTTTCATCAACTAGGAGCAATCACAGCTTGACGGGACTGTCTGCTTTTTTCGCTGACATCAGATAATTAAGGTGCGCCGATAATTCGAGGAAGGAAAAGCAAAAAGCATGACAGTTTGGAGGGACGGAGCGTGAAGGGGGGGGGGGGGGGGCAAGGACGAGGAGATGGGAGATGTGAGAGCGCCGTATGTACAGTGTCCCCGGAGACGGACACATCATCGTCGACGCATCAGGCAACAATTTGCAGAGAGGAAACTCTTCCTTTATGGGCGGGGGGGAGGGGGTGTAGACGCTAAACCATTTGTGCCGCGTGCCACTCCAACTACTCATAAAAGGATGTTTTTGGTTTGCCGCTGCCAAGTTTCTTGATTCAGCTCTGGCCCTGCAATAACATCTCAATTCATCGACGAATTCTGAGCTAAGACGTGACCTTAAAACTACAGCTGCAGACGGGGAGACATACAAGGTACACGCTTTCCACGTGCATATTCCTTCAAACTCACCCCGTTATCAAGTCATGTTTCTATCAACATAATTCTCAATTTCCTAGTGTAACTTTTTTGCTTCCATGTACACTATGACAGCTGCTGGCCGTGGCTTTGGATCTGCCAGACCACAAAGAAAGCCCTGTTTCAGGCAAGGATTGTTAGTTGAAAATGCTCTCCCACTGGATAAACCCCCAAAGCCAGAGTGTGGGAGAGCACGGCCCGTACACAAACACCAGTTGCTTTAAGATGCATTCATTTATGCTCGTTTGGCCTCTAAAGCACAATGGACAATGGGTGCCCTCCCTCTAAACCATTACTCATAAATGCTGTACCTCAGATTATTTGGAAATGACAGGAATGTGAATTTGGATTGAAGTTAATGCTATATGAGATGCTTAAGTATATTATGTAATTAAAGGTTCTATCTACGAGTTCGGGAGCATATCTATTACCTCTCAACATGGCGACGGCTGGGCCCCCGCGGCCCGCAGTTAACGGTGCTAACAGTGGAAACTACAGCAAAAATGCTAACAGAGCTAACAGTCTTTACTTGACGGGGGAAACGCTACACTTCCGTGAAGATGTTTGTCTGTCGGGACTCCAGCTGATTATATCTACTGCATGTTCAACAAGAGGCCAGGGACTCGATACTAGTCTCTGTTATAATAATATACAAAAAAACTAAACTTGATGGTTATGTGAACAGTCATTGTTAATTAAAACAGAAACAATTATTTGGCTGCAGAGAGGCAGAGAATATATAATATTTCCATATATTGACTGACAACTATTTTGCAGCTGTTGTCAATATGAGGAAAGTTCAGCTAAACCGCAGACACCTTTTGACTTAAACATAAACAGTCCTGGTATGATCCGGAAGATGTTTTCGCCCTTTTGAAATCAGTGAGACATTTTTATAGAGCTGCAGGTGTTGTTGCATAAAATGAGGCTTACAATATAGATTCCACATATGTGGTGTATTACCTCAGTTATATTACACTAGTTGGGTGTATCACATAAAAAAATAATGAAACACTTAAAGTAATATGAAGTAATTTATATATTTAAAGTAACCAGGTCGATACAATTGTAAATCTATAGCTACATGTGGAAGTAAAACAGATGTTGACTTCTAAATACTTAGGCTGAAAGCGACAGGAATGCCAACTCTCTATTCTGTTTCTCTGCTACCAACAGTGCCTCTCATTTACACAAAAAAACAATGTACGTAAAATGTGGCCCTTCTGTGTGGAGGCACGAGGGCCCTGGAGCACACAGACCAATAGGAGACAGATGTAGCGCTCGCATGACGTCACCCGCTCCCCCCCTCGTGCTGCCGACTCTCTGCGCAATCTCAACGCCATTACACCTCTGTTCCAATGCTTTGCAGGTTTTATATATATAAACAGCCTCTCGCTGTGGCCATCCCGCTCTCTGGGGGCCAACTAGTTAACGGGTCTGTTTCTACCGCGGCTGTCAGTGTCATCTGGAACCCAGCACAAGACACCTACTATTCTCAGGATTGGCTGCCGCTGGTCACTCTGGGCTAAATGATGATGTGGCCAAGGCACGAACTGAAGGGAAAGACTTGAGTCTCTTACAGTTAAAGTACACCGCCAGTCCCTGTACACAGGGCAGATAGTAGCGTTGCCACTTCATTCCTGGGTGTTTACAGCACACCCACCCATCACCCCGCGTAGCTGGACTGAGGGTGCCACACAGACACAACGTGTTGTGTTCTCTTAGCCAACCTCTTGCAATGCACCGTAATCTTTTCAAGAAGTTGTAACTCGGTTACAAAAAAATCCAGGTGGCGAGGTAGCCCCTACTTCCTTCTCTCAAGCTAATTCTCCAGTTTTGTTGGATGTGCTTGGGACACCACATTAGAGGCCTGAACCACCTCAACTGACTCCTGTCAATGCAAAGGACCAGCGGTTCTAATCCAAGTGCCCTCTGGATGTCCGAGCTTCTTACACCACCTCTAAGGGTGGTCCCACACACCCTTAGAAGGCAATTCCTTTTGGACACTTGTATTTGTGATATCATTCATTCAGTACCGAAGCTCATGACGATGCCTGAGGGTTTGGACGTAGATCAACCAGTAAATCGAGAGCTTTTCATCCAGCTGTCGATCTCCTTCACCCTCTTTGCCTTTCTTGTGAACATGACTCCGAGAGACTTCCTTCTCGTGGGGACAGTGACTCACTTCCAGACCGAAAGGGAGCAACACACCATCGTCCAGCAGCGTACCACGGCCCGACTTAAAAGTGCCGACCAGCTGAACTCTCAATCCCAATCCCGGGCAGCCAAGTTCCTTCAACAGAACTCAGCATGATGGAAAACCAACTCACTGAGTGGACTGTTTGACTCAACTTTAAGTAACAACAAAACAAGCCAGATGCAAGTTCACTAAAGAACTGCAGAGCTTTGATACATTACCCAGACATACACAAAGTGAGGGGCCAGGGAGAAAATAACGGGATAACAGGAAAAGATTTTTTGACGTGACAAAACATACGATTGTGTGTTATTTTGGTTCCATAAATATAATCTATGGAGCTGTTAGATTGCTGCTATGCCGTCCTGTGAGTACAGGTGCATGCGAAAAAGAGTAAACAGTATTCTGACGGCAGTAAGAATGTAGTTTTTGAAAGGCTAAACACCAACACATTGATTGAAGCGGAATGGTTCATTCGATTAAAAACGTTGTGAATTTCCTCAGGTCTCATCTTTTAGGATGTGACTCTGCCAGAACCCAGAGTCATGTAGCACTGTGACGGCCCCCTACCTTGGTTACTTGTTTGTGGGTGTTCCTTTAAGTCAGCAGGTACCCGGAGGTGGTGACCGCGTCTAACTGGAGACAGCCTGGGCCCGGTGTCTCCAGCTATAAAGCTCCGCCTTCCTGGCAACATGGGTGCTTCTCCCTTTTCGCCACCGCGCTGGGATCGCTGTTTATATGCGTTACTTTGTGTAATAAATGGCTTGATTTGACAATCCGACTGCGTCTTCCTGTCTAGTGTCACGGCTTCAGAGCCAGGTCGTGACAGCACTGAAAAGGACCGCGAGTATACAGTCAAGACAGTTAAGGATCCTCGCCCATTCCTTCTCGGATAGTCATCGGATACCACATTGGGTGAATGCATTTCTAGCATTAAAGCCTAAACCTCCACTTCAAAACCAATCACCACATGATATCATGAAGCCTAATTCAAGTCAGACAGCAAATATGACACTCACACGCAGGAGAACGGTGAGAAGCCTGGGCAACACGCTCTATCTTAATGATCAAATTCCTGCATCCCAGATCTATACTCGCCCCGAGCCTCGGGAAATTGCTGACTCATCTTCGCAGAGGCTATAGCAGTGGTGGTTTTGGTTTGTGTGTGTGTGTGTGTGCATGTGGTTGAGGTACTGCCATAAACAGTGACACCCCAGCGTGGCTCCAGGATGTGCTGTATTAACTCTGTGTGTTATTGTAGGACTCGTTCCCAGAGAGGGCACAGCGCACAGAGAAAAGGCTTGTTTTCTCTCACCGATTTAAAACGCAATCCGACTCAGTGGGGCTAATTCTGTTGTGCTTATTCAGGAGATGATTTCTCCTGAGGATATGGAGAAAGAGGGGAGCGAAGCAGGTTTTTTCTTTTTCTTCACTCAACCCTCCTCTTGAATCTCTTGTTGTAGTGCAAGGGGGTCTGACCACAACTGTTACCAATTGGCCCTGGTGTGACTGGCTGTGTATAGAGAGTGGCGCTTTGTTGCCAACCAAAACACACACACACACATCTCTGGATGTAACTGGAACTTCACTTGGCACACACGGGGCACTCAGCATGATGATACAACTCAGGGCAATTATGGTATTTACAAGAAGTTGCACAGTCTTGGAAGGGTTTCTTTCAACTTCTTTCTTTTTTTCCTCTCTCTGCTCTCGGCTGCTTATTGTAAACAAACTCACCCTGAGGATTTGCGGGGAGAGAGGATTAGGGAGAGTTTCACTCAAAACCTCAGTTTTAACAGTTTTAAACCCCAACAAATCATTTGACTGCCTGCCAACAAAAGAAAAAAAGAAGAAGAAAAAAAGACAAATGTGCCAAAGATGAGCCTTGGTATAGAAATAATCCTAAAAATGTGTTTGGTCAATCTGACATGTTAGAGGTGAGGACTCAGGCACTTTCTTTTCCTAAAAAATCCCCTGGCATGACAATAAAAAAAGTCATAATGGGCTTTCTATTATTGTATAAATATTCACACTGGTGATGGATAGGTAATGACTTGATATCTGCTGTGGTGTCCAACACCAACAGTTCGGGAAAAGGCCATGATATTTTCCACCCTGGGGCCAACCGGTCATATTGTGCTGCAATAGAAATCAATGAATATTAAGTAACATTTCTCTGAAATGCGATAGAAATATGATGCACAGTACTGCCCACTTGAGCAAACAAGATGGGAAATGAGTGGTATTTAGGATACGAGGGATATTATTGCTGTGAAAAACAATGCAGGCCACATTTTGTACATGTAACTCGAATCACCGCCTCGTGGTTGTATGCCTCCGCCGACCAGTGACGCTGCAGTTTACATCGATGTCCGTCCAAAATGTCACCATTTCATAATTTTATTCAATTTAGAGATTTTTGTGAAATTGTCATAATTAGCATATTAACTCTTCAGTTATGGCTAAAAATGTGTTTTGTGAGGTCACAGTGATATTTGATCACCAAAATCTAATCAGTTCATCCTCGAGTCCAAGTGGACGTTTGAGCCAAATTCCGGAGGCGTTCCGGAGATATATCGCGTTCAACAAATGGGACGGACGTGAGATCACAGTGACTTTTGACCTCCAAATTCTTATCAGTTCATCCTTAAGTATAGGTGGAAGTTTTTCAGCCACATTTAAAGAAATTCCCTCCAGGTGTTCCTGAGATATCGCGTTCACGAGAACGGCCGGCGCTGCAAAACAAATGTCTGAAAAACTTTTCAACATTTCTTGCACGCCTTTATTTTTAAAAAAGAGCCAATGTCCCAAAATCGGACCAGAACTGCACCATTATGTATGCACTCATCAAACTCATAGATGGCGGTAACTCCATACTGTATCTCTGTTTAGTATCTACCCTGTTTATGTGTCTTACTGAACGAATTTGTGCACATATGTTGGTGGGGTTTCTGAGGGCATCACCATGCAAACAATTCGCCCTTCCAACATCTGGCCTTCTGAAGTGCCGGGTCCACATGTGTACAGATTAGTCTCACTGCTGGATATCACCCCCCCCACCCCAACCCCCACCCGGCCCCAATGAATCTCTGAGTCCCTCCAAAAGGACTGACAGGCTCCCCCGGTCAACACTTTTGGGGGTAAGATATCCTTTATTGCATCATTAGACAGTTTCTCTGTCCAGGGTATTGGCTAGCTGAGTGATGATAAACGTCTTGCTTTAAGCAGCCAATGATCCAAACATAGTGTTGTTTATTCATGTTGTGGGGCCGCACGCTCTGTCAATGAAAACTTTGTGTTGGAACCGTCTTTGTCAACCTTGGACTGAATGTACCTTCACTACTCCAGCAGGAGAGGTTGTAGCCCGCTGACAAGCAGAGGGAAGCCGCCTTCCACCTCTAAATATTCATTTCAAACAGTATTGGCATCAGAGATGAGCACTCTCCGATGAATCAAAATCAAGTATTCTCATGACAACGGTACGAAGAGAGCCACTGGCACATTGTGAAGACAGTCCCGCGTGGACTTGTTCTTGGTTTCCAAATTACAAAAAAAATAGCGGTATAAATAAACCAAAAAGCTGGAACAGCAGTGACCCACCACTTTGACAACCATTACATACGTGGCCTCCACATTTCCAGCCCTAATCCCAACCACTTGTGTGCCAGTTTGAAACTGAAACCGGCTGTGTGTCCACGGACAGTTTCACCTCCCTAACCCCGCTAGGTTTACCCCGAGATCCATCACCGCACATGATGGACACCGAAAAAAACGAACGACCGGCTGATGAATGAATTTCTCGGAGTTGAACCTCCATTTGAAAGAGCACACTTCAAAGAAAAGCACATCAATTGAGAAAAAGCCTCTAAGCACTAGTTCAGTTTCAGCACGCACAGACCATTGGGTTTGCGCTTGCTGGACTCCAAAGACAAGGTCCATGTGAATTATGGGAACCCACCAAAGTGAAGTGGGAGGAGAACATGAGGTTTCTCATGCTACTGCTATCTTAAGCATGCCACCAAAGCTAGCACGTTGGTCAGGCAAGTTATAAGTTATAAGCTGGTACATGTTCGTTCATCACTTGGCGCTTGTACTTGCTGGCTATGTTGAGTAGCAACTATTATGACATTTACGATGGTTTCTTCATTCATTCTTTCAACATGTATTTCCTTCCTTCCAACAGTTGCCCATCCTATGACGCTCCAACGCACCGCTGGGATCGGACATAATAATTCACTCTGGGCCTTTTCAGGGGCATCGCATGACTACAGTAGCACTGCAGCTTTCTTTAAACAACCTGGAAACTGAAAATGATCAACACTGTGCACATGAAGAAAAAATAAAACAGGTGAGTCACGCTGTCATCTTCTGATACCGGCGGAATAAAAACAAAACCCCCGGAGGCAGAATCAGAGATGTCATCAGGACTGTCGGGCGTGTGTCGTTTGGCTGTAATGGGTTTTAACAATTATGAGTGTGGGCTGTCCCGAGACAGCTGGAAACCTTCTATATATATATAATGTCATCCACAGACAAAGATAAACAGCCTTTTACACTCAACTATTTCTGCGTAGGGCTGCCAGATTCACCACCATCCCTCATCTTATTCGGGCGGGCAGTGACTGCAACGACAATGAATTGAAGTGACCGGTGCATTACATGCAATTAACACGCACGTGATCAGCTCTGTCATTTTAGGATTAATGGAAACAAGGATTTACACACACACACACACACACACACACACACACACACACACACACACACACACACACACACACACACACGAAGACCAACAGCATGGAGGAGAAGTCTGATCATTACCAGCTTTTACGCCATCACCCCTCTTATGGCCAGGTGCCACCGAACAATGTGTGCATGATGAGCATGAGGGTGCCAGCAGCAGCAGCAGCAGCAGCAGCAGCAGCAGCAGCGGCGTGAGGCAGGGACCACCCTGTCACTGGCACAGCACCTCCAAACCAGCCACTGTTACACTTAATCACTACCATCACACTTCATTAGCAGGGACACCCAGGAGGGGGGTGGCATATTGAGAAGCTAGGAACTGATGAATACAAATTTACAGAAAATGAAACGGAATAGTTTTGATTGGATGAAGTGAACCATTAGATTTCCACAGGTGTTATAAACGAACATGAACTACTGGTATATTTGTAGTATGAAGTAAACTTAATGATTACACATTGACACCAAGGCAGTTGTGGGTTATTTGAAGAGGGCTCCAGACTAACTGTGCTACCACATGGTTAGGTCACACCCTTTTTTTATTTTTTGGGTATAGTATTAAGCGCTGACCGGTCGCTTCCTGACAGCACTTTCGCCATCAGTGACGTCTAAGTCCAAACCTCTCGCTGTCTCTCCTTCCTTGTTTTCTTTTTCTTTTTTTTAAATAACCAGCTACAGATAAATGGATTGTTTCGTAAAGTTCTGTGCCGCTTGTGTACATGTACATTATTCGTCGCCGCTAGACACACGAATGACACGCTGTGCGTAGGCTGCCTAGTGCCGGAGGGGGCACCAATGACAATGATCACCATGCACTTGCAAAGAATGCAACCCAGTTAAGTTTGAACTTGAACGCTCACCATCTCGGTCGCAGTCTGGAGCTCTGGATAAACTACGAGATACATTTTTTATTTTTTTTTGGCAATGACACGTTACAATTTGTAACGTAAATCAGAAGACAATTTTCACCCCCACTTCATCTACAAAGCAGGCTTGGCAAGGTTTAAAGTGAAATGACATTCATCCAAAATAACAAAGATGATCCTGACGTGTCCTGTTACAATTAATTGAGGATTGCAATCTTATCGTTATTCCAAAAAACACAGAAAAGGACATAAAATAGCAAATTAATAACACTTCATGGATTTTTTATTTTTTTAAATCAATCTTTGTATTACTGCCTAGCCTTGAAACTTTGTTGAATTATTTGTTTGTTTTTTTAAATCCTTTATCCTCTTTTCAAGTATGACTATTGCTATTTAATAGGAGAGGTACCTTCATTAGCCATTTCTGGCTTCTAACCTCTCCTGCACAGTGTTTGAACTTGTCTTTTTATATATGTGCACATGTGCAAATAAACAAATAAAATCACTTCAACTGACATTTTTGAAAAGTATCCAAGTCTGTTTTTCCAATAACAAGCCACATTAGTTTTCCTAATCACGACAGAGTTGTAAACAAAGAAAGAAAAAGACAAAGAGAGAGAGAAAGAAAGAGAGACACTGGGTGAACAACTGTGTTGTAATTGAAATGATCTGAGTCTAATAACTCAACATCCCCCGCGGTGAGTGGAGCTTCCTGGCAATACGTCGGCTGGCCTACCGACCGACCGACGGACCGACTGAGGAGTTATGGAGGGACTTTGATCTCGATGCCAGACCCCGTTTCACTCATAATGCACTCACACGCATGGAGAAACATGTGCTCACACGCACAGACGCTGACACAAACACACGTGTGTGTGTGTGTGTGTGTGTGTGTGTGTGTGTGTTTTGTCTATGAGCATCATACAGACTCCCGGATGTGACACGCTTCCGACAAACTTTTTCCGTCCGCGGGCTGAAGAGGAGTCATCTCAACAGTGTTAAGCCCCGCTGCCGTTCAGAGGGAGAACGGGAGCGGTGAGACACACAGAGCTCTATCACCCCCTGATAGAGATGTTTTATTGTGGAAAAGACAGTTCAGGGCCAGCTGGTATTTATCTGCGAAAAAGATCAATGGGGGTGCGGAACATGAAACAGCACAGGGTTGTTGTTCGGCCTGGAATATTCTCAGATAAGATGGGATTGGTGGACTTTACTTTGGAACATGCACTGTGCATGAGCATCTTTCAATATGGATCTTAAGTTCAAAGTCCTAATAAGCGGCACTTCTGATAGGGGAGTCTATCAGTGGCTCGGAAACAATAAGTATATAATAATAAAAACACGCAGGTCACGGTGGCTTTCAAATGCCTTTTCCTTTTGTGGCAAAGGAACGCCATCAGGAGCAAATATTCTTGTATTGCAAATGTGTGAAAGAGAGAGAGAGAGAGAGAGAGAGAGAGAGAGAGAGAGAAGGAGAGTGGTGGGAAATGGGAGGAAGCACATAATTTGGAGATGAGAGAAACACAAATGCGCCATGCACAGAGGGAGACACTCTCCTCCCACCGCCGTGTGAGGCGAGTCCCGAAAGTACAACAGGTGCAGGACGGGTTACAAAACACAATGTGGCCACATGAGGACGGGATCCAAAGATAAAAGCCAACTGATAAGGGCTTTTACATTACACACATAACCCGATCGAGACGGAGCTGGGCACACCAGGGATTGGCACATCAGATGCACGTAATTGCTGAAAAATCATAGTGAGTATGCGGTGGATTTTGGGTAATTGCGCTCTCGTGGAGGCCAGAGTCAATGTTTGGCCAACAGCGCGGCTGGAACAACTTCCCATCCTGAGAGGAAACAGCCTCCCACATAGCTTGTGCACGGGAGCGGAGTGGGGGCACTAAGCAAACAGGCAAAAAAACACATGACGCAACAAGACTGCACGCTCCACTGTGGGCCACATTCGCTTAAAAAACATGGCTGGGTGCACGGACAGCTAAGACATGGAGGCCAAACCACATGCACACACACACAGGACCCACGGATGAATGACACGCGTGAATGAAACATCACGGTGCGAGTCTCGTCGTCGTCGTCCTGCGGCTCTGAGGTCCGACGGTGCGATGCAAGCTGCAGCCGTTCAAACAGCTGCACCTATAGCTGTCGTGTGATTAATTAAGGAGGAGCTGATTAGAGAAGAAGAAGAAGAAGAAGGAGAAGAAACCTCCTCGGAGGAATTAAACTAATGAACAAATCCCGCGTGAGATCCTGGGACTACCTCCACGTCCGCCCCTAAAATTGGATCCCTCCACCACCAAATCACTTCCATCCCACAGAGGGGAAAGCACAGAGCCGAGAATCATTCCACACTGAGGAACACAACTGGTGTGCCGCCTCTGCCGCCCACTAGTGGGTCCATGTGTGGGCTGCATGAGGGAGCAGCTCATGATTTTCTTCTCCATTTCAATCTCATTGAAAAGTTCACGGAAGTGAACGACTCAAGTGCTTAACTACAGCAACATTTGCCTCTTTTGTTATAATTTTTCTAATCACTACCAATGAACAATATCAAT
Organism: Leptoclinus maculatus; assembly: GCA_032191485.1. Taxonomy (NCBI): domain Eukaryota; kingdom Metazoa; phylum Chordata; class Actinopteri; order Perciformes; family Stichaeidae; genus Leptoclinus; species Leptoclinus maculatus. Next base: position 13,762,034 of record JAVDOI010000009.1, read on the forward strand.
AGCAGAAACTTTTGATGTTCATACACTATATTATTATATTAGCAGTGGTTCAGAAATTGTATGGAAAGCTTACAGTTTTACAGCCATATTAAATACTTCTTTTAAGTCCCTTAGTTGGCCAACAAAGAGTTTAATGTGTCATATCAAAACAACAACTAAAATAAATACTTTATGCATTGTAAAGAGACTTTTACTTATGTGGATTAGCTTGGAACAAAAACAAAAATTGGCTTTTTAAACATTATTAACAAATAAAACAACAAGTATGTTAAAAAATGAGATCTTCCTAAAAAAAGTCCAATATGTTTTTGCGTGTAAGTTTGTCCTCTTTATTCTGGACGGTGCAGGTATACGCTAACACTAAAGCACTTAGTCTTGAACGTGTAACAATAGCAGCTTGGAAACAGAGTGAGACAGATGAGAATGATTAGATAACAGATCAAACGCCTTTCTTTCTTCTCGGGGGCCTCGCTCGTTCAAGCGGCACAGATCTGTGCCGTGCCCATAACACGTTAAACGGACGTCAACATTTTACACGAAAAACAAAAAGACCAATAAAGGGCCTCTTATTTAAATTGTTTAAACTTAGGTTTTTCATCTTTGGTCTAAGGGGGGGGGGGGGGTTGCAGATTGTGTCTGACGGCATACATGCATGTTTCATGTGTTATCAGATAACACATGAAACGGACGGGGCATGAAGCGTTCCCCACTTGAAAGGTTTTTGTTCTAGAAAGGTGACACGTCTGCGACACGTTTCTTTTTCTTTTGACTTGTAACAGCTTCTAATGGGACAGATACGAACAGTATCGCTTTGAAGGTTAGGCGATAGCTATCGCTGAAATGTACCTCCCGTCAAATCCCTCTCAAACACAATAACGACACAGTGATGTTATGTCTACAGTTAACGTTGTGCTGATATTTTAGTACAAATCATCAGTCAAATAATTTTTTTTTTACGTTACTCGTGAGTGAGTTCAGTTGGCCAAGTTCTTCTTTTAAAGAATAACCTCTCGAAGTATCTTAATTTCTTTTTCGCTCTCTCCATTTCTTACTCTCTTTAGCATTTGTTTTTCTCCCTCGCCCTCCTTCCATCTCGCCCCCGTCACTCTCAGACTCCCTTGCCTCCCCGTCTTTGCACAGTGCAACTGTAAGAGTAGCCCACCCTGCTGTCTACCGCACTCCGTGTGTGTGTGTGTGTGTGTGTGTGTGTGTGTGTGTGTGTGTGTGTGTGTGTGTGTGCCCCTATCCCAATCCCGGGGCCGGCCGGTGGCCTCTGAGCTCCTCGCGCAGATACATCAACATGGTCTGTGTGCCAGCAACAACCCCGACAATGTATGCTGGACATGTGGTGTCGACTTTCAGCACAAACACAATGACCTCACACTCAGACGAGGCACTTACACTCTCAAACACACACTCACATACACTCACTGAGTGCTGAAGAACAGATGTATACACACACATAAACACATAAAAATGCCCAGCAGATGAAGGTGCAGTGCAGTCCACCCCCCCCCCCCAAATGCTTAAATGGGAACCACGTGCTGGCTTTGGGTCGAGGCAGACCCGGTAAAGTAAGTCCTTCCACTCATTACGTGGGATGACCCATGCTTCCCCGAGGCTGAGGGGAACGCGAGGCGGCTCTCGGCTCGTCGGCCCCTTTGAACGTGGCCTCCAAACCGGAGCGGTTAGCAATTAAATAAACAGAGGAGGAGGATTTGTTCCCGCTGTCACTTGCGTTAGCCAAAAAGGGGGGGAACCTGCTGGGCCAGGCCTGAGTCAGTCTAAGGTACCGTTAAATGGCAGGGAATCCTTCGCCCAGAGCCAAAGGAACTGGCAGCAGACGTTCAGCAGAGGTTCCCAACCACCAATACCACCAACACATACAGCTAATGTGCTTCCCCTGGACAACCCGCCCGCAAGAACTCTCCAGGGAAAAATTACAGCAAAGTATCAACATCAGTTTGCCGTTAAATTGTACACATACCACACGCACTCGGGCTGTCCCCCCCCCAAAAAAAACTAAACACAGCACTGTCTTGGCTGTGCAAACGTAATGCAGGCAAATCCTTTTGAGCAGGTAATCCAGTAATATCCGTATAATGATGACTTCATGTTCTTCATACGATTGATGTATTACCACACATTCAGTGTTACGACGGCGAAGGTGTGTGAATTGTGCAAATGGGTTCAGGGCGTTCCTGCAAAAGAGAGGCTTCCTCTCAGTGAAAGTTTCTTGAATAAATAAAGGTTTAAAAAAAAAAAAAGTTCTTATCTCATTCAGTCATATTGTGGGATTTTCCAAATGATTCTTATGGAGGACGGTATTAACAGCGCAGCGGCAGAGCAAGCAAACAACTTGCGTTAAAGTGTACGTTCGCTGACATGCACCTGTATGGAGCATCAATCTTTATTTTGGAAAAGCTTTAGAGCACAAATCTAAAAGTGATTGATGGTGGTTCAGTACAGGGAGGCTGCCGCCCTACTAAGCATCCCCAAGTGGATGAGTACAAGAGTCTGGCCACAGTGTCAGTGTTTTTTCAGACTTCCACCATAGCTATAACTTTGCCGGTTTTCAACCAGCTTTGCACCACTGCAGTGCGGGGTAGTCTATGCAAATGAACAGCGTGAGCACACAGAGCTCCACGCTCACCCGCCAACCATCGGACGGTGTGAAACGGCACGTTTCGCATCATCCATTGGACCCTCAACGGCAAAGGACTGGGGAGCTCTGCGCGTCGGCAACACAGAGGGAAGCCTAACATCGACCATTTGCACATACCACCCACATTGCAACGATACGAAGCAGGTTGAAAATAGAGAAGCTTGTACCTCCCCTTCCGGGGTTCCCCATTTAGACTTGCAAAATGATTATAAATTATTATGCGTGTAATTCATGGCGCCATTCAAACGGGATCAAACCAAATATTTGTCTCTCACCGTTTATTTTTTCCCGAAATAAGTTCACATGTTAGTCCACCGGAAGGGGCAGGACTTCGCCTCACTATCAGCAAAGCTTCTCTTTCAATAATAGTAAGTAAAATGGTAAAAAAAAAGTTATTGAACTTAAGTGGTTTATGACGACTGAAATCATGCGTGGTTAATACATTAATATAATAGATTATAAAGATTGCAGAATCACATTATTAGCATCACAATAAAACCCACAATGCCAGCTAAACCCCCTCTAATGTCCACTTGGACAGTATTATAAAGACGGATTACCCAAAGACATGGTAATGAGACCAAACCCTTCAAAGAACACACACACAGTCCAAAAGGTGTTTGTTTCCAAGTGTTGTGTCATCATCTGCGTTTAAGGATGGTGGTGGGAAAGAACCGGTGGAATCATACCGTCCTGGATTTCTCTTTTTTCCCTTCCTTGTTAGCGTATGTGTTTTGTGGGAGTACTGATAGTTTGTGAGAAAGCTTGCGGCTGCCAGCATGGTGGCTGTGCGTGCTGTGAAGGATGGATGGAGTAGGGAGTAGAAGGGGAAACAACCTCGCCCAGTCTATGCACGAGCCTGTTGGCGGACATCTGGATGTGATCCGCGTCTGCAGATGAGCTGAGCAGAACCGACCACACCTCATTCCAGCATCATACCGTAAAAATTGGGCTTCTCTAGGTGCCGGTCTCCATTATATACGTAATGACTGTGGTGTGTGAATATATGGGGGTGTGCAGGTGAGAGATAAAAAAAAAAGAGAAGGTCAGGCCGTCAGAGAATCTTCTACTCATAGAAATAGAATAAGCGTAGAACGGTCATCGAACTGTTTTCTGAGATTATTTGGCTGGTTCAAAAGGAAATGGTGATTGTTGTTATGGTGACAACACACGTCAGTGGGGCTGTAAAGTGTTGACGGGGCTCGCCGGGGAGACTGGCTAGTTAGCTAGTTAGCATGTCCTCCTGCGCTGTTGCTGACCACCAGTCTGTTGTTTAGCTAGTTTTCTGTAACCTGTTGTGTAGCATTAAAGCATGGTGGAATTAGCGAGCTAGCTAACTTGACAGCTAGCTGGCTTGTTAATTCCACCATGCTTTAATGATACACTGGTTAAAGGAAATGAGCCGAACAAAGTCGTCACACATCAAGAGTGTGAGAATAAGCATTAAGTTGTTTAGTTGTTTTACTCGTTATCGCAAAACCTCCCCTCAGTGAGTCAGCGACTTGTTGTATGTCAGTTTAGTTCATGCGGAAGTTAGGGTACACATAAAAATGGCCGCCGCTCTGACCATCCTGCTACGTTGATTGGAATGGGAATGTCTGTTCTGCTCCTATTTTATTTCCATGCTCCTGCATGAAGCAGACGTCTTTATTCCAAATCAAATTTATCGATCAAATTCAAAGCCATCATTTCTCCAACTTATTTGCTTAAAACCAAATATGCCAGCAAGACAAACCACATTTTAACTGGTTTGTGAGAGGAGTGTGTTGGAACCAATGCTGTGCTAAACAGGCAATATTTGAGATTAATAGAGTCAAATGAGAGATTTCTCCCATACCAGTTAAAAACAATATCCGCTCCTACGAACATGCAGAGTCAGGATCATTTGATCCACAGAGCTGTAGGGTGGATAAATATTTACCAAAACTAAATCTCAGTTCTCAAGGAGCCATCACCTGCTTGTTAAGCTGCTGTTTATATCATTGGTGCCATTCAATAAATTAATCAACAATACAAACGTTGTTTGGGCACAAAACTAGCTATGACTACTGCCCCATTCTCAGACGGTCGTCTATTCCTGTAGTCTTAACAATTTCTGCCACTGGCCTTTTAATGTGGGGCCTTTCCTGCTCACGACTGTCACCAGCACACATTTGTTCCAGATGGATCGAGACAAATCAAAGCCATGATACGGCAACAAAGCTTGCAGCTTGTAAAGCAGAAAGCATGAAGGAGGGAAACCTCCTGGTGCGAAAGCCTCCAACATGTTGCCATCTATTAATAACAAATGACATAAGAACGAGGAATTCATTCCTAGTCCTCTGTTGAGAGACACAAAACATTTAAAGTACCACAGCTTAGAGCTAAGAGTTAGCTAAGAGTGAAAATATCAAATGTAATTTATCTATATTTAAAACTATGTTAAAACGTTTGATTGAGATAGGGGTCTTGCAAATTGCTGCTGCTTCCGGGGCAAACATGGCTTCCCCTATATGATACAGGCACGGAAAATATCAGTGATATCTTGTGCAACTTATGCGTCTTTGAAATGCTTCACACAAGCAACAACTCTGTCACAAATTAGGCCTAATGCTTATAACATACGAGGTTGCCTTAATAATCAAAGCCAGGTATGACTACCTTCTCTCCATTGTCACTGAATAACATTTCTTCAGTAAATCAGAAGTGAGTGTGCGATGGAAAATAAGCTACTGGCCCAGAGCCTTCTCTGTCAGAAAAACCACATCAGGAAACATTCAGGCAACTTTTTTTTATGTATGGATTTTTCACTCAATCCACCAAAGACTTTCACATTCAGATCACTGATTGTGGTGCCATTACATGACCATGAAGAAATTCTGCACAATGAAAGCCAGTGAAATCGCTTAAGAAGCTCATGTTTTCTGACTTTCATCTGAAACGCTGGAGAAAGGACGCATGACACCAATCAGGGGCATTAAAAAAGGTACAACAGGTTGCATTTCCAGACAATAAAGAAACCCAAAGTCTAAAATCTCACTTTCTGAGTGATAAAAAGGGAGCATCAATCCACTGAGGGAAACAAAAGAAGGCGTGATTGATGAAATGTCTCAAGATGTTTTTGTTTAGCGTCCAAAAATGTTAATTTCCTTGCTGCGCCTAAACTGGATTATTCATCACTTGGCTGTAGTCGATGTGACCCAAGTCCCTCGTCTCATTGTTAGCTCCCTCTTCTTCGCAACTCTATCAGTGTGACACCAACAGGCCTTAGACAGAGATGGATGCCGGGATGGATAGATAGAGAAATAAGGACACAAGGGCTCATGATTGATTGTGCCCTGGTTTGGATGCGCGGCACAGGAGGCTTGGCCTGGTGACTTGCGGCGCATCTTCATTTGGCCATCTTTCCATCCCACATCCGATGTCTTTTGGGAATCTTAAACCCTCTGAAAACAGATTTAATCTACAACAAGTATAAATATAAAACTATTTCATCTTTGAGATAGATTAGCGTTCTGGAGTAGGGCTGAGTAGATATTAAATAATCCGGTTAAAACGCTACTTTATGCATTCCTTAAATCCACGAGTAGTTCCATCTGGCAACATCCCAGAACAAATTGGAAACTTAATCTACTGTTCTCATTTACCTGCTCAGAAAATCAACGACAACCGAACAGGTGGTTTTATAATATCGATATCAGTGGATAGGTCCCAGGATGTAGCACAATATGTGCTCGGAGAAATGAGGGGAATCAAAATATGCCCCACACAATGGGATTCAATAGAATACGATGGAGGGACTCCGGTCCCCCCTGCTGCTACTCCATCAAGCTGTCAGAGCTATGTTACCATGGAGCCCACACTGTCACTAACTGCACTTGCTGAATTAATTATTATGTATGTAATGTTACGTTATGTCATTTCTGGAAAAAGCAGTTTCAGAGAGAAGCCGATAGAAAGGTCTACAATATGCGTTTTAAGGATAAAACCAGGATGTCAAACTGATTAAAGAGTTAAAACAGGTAAGAAAAAAGATAAAGATAGAAGCTAAAACCTACAGATCACAGTGTGAATGTGAACCACCACAACATCTTGTGATCGAGACGGAAGACAGTGAAATAAAGGAAGAACAATGTTCCTGTAAAGCCCGGTAGGTCTTTATTCACTGTTAAAATCATGAAGAAGCAAAAGCAAAGGGCGAAACTGGCCATGGCTACGCTATGATTGGCCAGTCTGTGTTCAAGGGTTAGCAAAGGGTTAATTAAAGGCACAGCATCAAGTAAATGTTCATATCCATACCTATATCACAGTATTTGAAAGATTTGCGTTTTTCCTTCTTCGTACCACGTATTTGCTTACGTTTTGGTTTTTATTAGCTATTGGTATATGCCATTTTAGACTTTAATTACTTGGTAATGGGCATTTGTCACATTCTTTTTGTATATTTACAATACATGATGAATGAATTAATACAATTAGAATACAAATTATGCAAATAATCCTTAGTTGCAGCTTTACATACATATCAAAATCGTAGCATAAACAAATCTGATTGTTGCCTGAAGTTGGCATTTTCTGAAGTAAAAATAGACCAAATAACATTACAGAGTCTGTGTGTGTGTGTGTGTTACCCCTCCATCATGTATGGTTCTCAATAACTCCCAAAGTCAAACACCAGTCAGCCGATCTGGTGGTCACACAAAATGATGCCCTCTTTCGCGGCTCATTGCAAGCTTGACATTCCTCCGATGACAACACTCTTTTTGAACATCACATCATGACTCTCCGCATTTCCATGCCGTCTGGAAAACACTACTCACTACTACCAGCCTCACCTTCCAACGGAGCGAATCAAACAAACAATGAATCAATCCGCAACCACACCGACTCCCTGCCCAGTGCCATCATTAGTGTGGTTTATTTGCTCACCGAGCTGTTTCTAAAAGCAGAAGCGAGCGCAGGGCTGCGTTCTCTGGTGGCTGAGGTCACTGTGCTGCAGCGGCGAGTGCCTCTCTCCTCTCACTCCACTGTTTATTTGGAAGGCATTAGTGCTGTCCAGCCCCGGCCCTATACGTGCTCTGCTGATGCAAAATAAGTGATCTAATTATTAGCAAGAAGTCCATCATAGGAGCAAAGCCTTTCTTAAGCGGCTGGCTTACTAACAGAGAGGACGCTTGGCAGGTAGCGCACTTTTACCTTGAGAATAAATGGAGGACAGAGTGCTTTAAAAACACTCCCATTACCCAAAAGGTCACTGCAACAGCCATATGTTCTGTTTAAGGGGTCCATGAATGACATTAAATACATAAATGGGAAGTGCATAATAATGGAAACAACTCTGGCTTAATAAAGTAACCACTCTTGCTCTGTACTTACATTTATTTTCTTTGCAATGAAAGGCTCCCATTGTCAGTCTCCGGGCAGTAGCAAACATTGTGAACGCATTATAAAGATAGTTGATTACATAGAGGTATTACCAAAGAATAAGTCTTTATATGTGCTTTAGTGATACTACTTGGCATTCTGTATGCATGCGTCATCCTCTGTCAATCACCACTTTCATATGCGATAGCAAAAGGTGCGAGGATGGAATTATAAATGCTAAATAATTGCACATATTGAGCTATTTTGCAGTAACCGTGTGTACCCTTGGTTGCAGAACTGAACCTTCCCCTATAGCAAAAAGGTGATAATGAATTCATACATCCATTTATATATGTTGAATACCGTGTCTTTTTTTTTTACAAGTGAATGCATTTACTAGGGATGCAGTGATGCCACTTTCATATTATTACTTTAATATTACCATTACCTTGATAACAATGACTGAAAAACTTCACTTTCTGATGTAACAAATGTAATAAACAACATGATGCTGTTTCTGACAGTTTAACGTTTAACTTTGTGTTTTCCTGATACAAACAGAGCAGTTTGCAATAGGGATATTAATAATGAACCACTATTCGAAAGTAAGACTTTTGAGCGATTAATGCTATCAGCTAAAACGTTATAAGAAACATAAAAAAAAAGAAAATAAGAAAAGCGTGTCACTTAAACTACAGCTGGTCCACCTTAAAAGGTCAGACCACTTCAAATGAGCCTGGGCCGCCGTCGTCGCTAGCTTCGGGGGTTAACCTCCTTCCCTTTAATCGGCAGGTGGCAAAAAGACACAAACCTGGCGTGGGTCCTGAGGAGCATTTATTCACCAACAAATAACATGCACACACACACACACACTGCTACGTTCCCAGGTGTGACGCTACGCCATGCTTGCAATGCGCTGGCGTAAACCCTGACCGAGTATGTCAGGCAAACACACAGATGACAACCTGGCAGCTAAAGCCAATTGATGCGGTGCAGACTTTACAGGGAGAGAGCGGCTGCATGTGACCACGACGATGCAAGCAGTGGTATCGGGTGCGGTTGTATCGGAGCGGGTTTTACGAGTAGGAGTACATGACTATACTGGTATTGGTGCATCCTCAGATGAGATCCCAGAATTCAGGATTTTATAAGAGCGTTCCAAAGAGAATAATATTTTGTGTTCTGTCAGGGTAGGCTATAGTATTTACAGAGTTTTGTCCACTTAAGGTACAAGTTCATTCTGCGCTAAATTGCTCTGCATAATCGTGAAAGGTAAAGTTGTTAAATAAGCAAAGGCTTGTTACGAGACCACACAAGATTCAACCTTTTGTCCAGGCTGCTACTGTGTTGTGCAAAAAAAAAAAAAAAAAAAAAAAAAAAAAAAAAAGACATCCCCTTCTTCTTTTCTCCAGACAAAGACAAAACAAAGAGTGCACATGTGGTCCGGCCTGTTGCAGTGCTGAGGAGAAAAACATCTCCCCCGCATCCATCTAAAATGTGTTCCAGAAGGTCTCAATCCAAATGAGGGTCTGTTTGTCGCCAGCGCCGGATACACGACTGTACACATTGTGTTTATTACCGGGTCCTCAGTATAGATAGGAGGAGCAATACCAAGCAGTCTGAAATCATGTGTGATAGTTGGTGTTAGAACACATCTGCTAGAGCTGAGGTCTTTTCACAATTAGGTCTGGATGTGGAGACAAACACACGGAATAAAATGGCAGTGACTTGATTCATCGGAGTGCTTCGTGTGTGTCGAGCTCTGAGAAGCAGATTCAGTTTAGCTGGAAACTCCTGTTGAACTTCAAGACACGCTGAGAGGTGGTGGAAAACAGATGAACTCATCATCCATTCATTCGATTGGTCTAGTAAGTCTATAAAAGAGCAACGCCTGATTTTGATGGAGCCGTGAAGATGGATACTGTAGACGGGAGATTTTACACTACATGGGAATGTGTCACAGCCGCAGCACCGCAAACCTCTGACAGCCTCGAGCTCCAGCCACCCCCGTTCCAAAAAAACGCTACTTTTAACAAGCTGCCCACTGTCTGTCACTTAAAAAAAAACGTAAGACGCCGACGTGGACTGATGTCATTGTTCCAGGCCACAATCTGAGAAATATCAACACCAGTAAAGTGAAATTGAAGTTGATCTTTCTCGGGTGTGAAGGGAGACTACTGCCGAGGCAAGCAGCTGGTATATGCGGCGGACTATTTTCTGCAACATTAAATTTGGAAATGAAAATATACTACGTTTGGTAACATCATGTTAAAAATATGAAGATAAAAAAACTGGACGACAGCACATCATTTAACTCATTTTAACACACTAACAATCGTGATTGAATTTCTCTTGTTGTTATGACTGGCGAGTCGAATTGGAAAAATCTTCAGCATGCAGTGGATTCATGTTATGAGCCATAAAGCAGACCGAGATGGAGGTAAATCGGTCTGCTTACTCGTGTCTACATCTCGGTCTATTCTGACCCAGTTGAGACTGAGACGGGGGAGAAACTTGGGGGCTTTGGGTTCATCGCTAAACCCTCTGAAAAGGGTCATCTTCCTCGCCGACCTCGGCCGGACTTGTTTCCCGAAAAAGGAAATGACTGCAACCTCCACCGCACATGGGTCATGAGCTGAACTTGAGGAGCCAAACTACAAAGAGCTTAATCTATTTATAGGAAAACACTGCTACAGTACAGTGATCAGGGGGGAAAAGGAACCCTGCGAGACAGAAAGACGGTCGGACGCCAAGGTTACGCGCCAACTGTCAAGATCAACAAGGAGCCGTGCCATTCCCCTGCTTTACAACTTAAATCTATTTCCCCTGCCGCTGCGAAAACATTAAACTATCCCATTACTTTTTACATTGACCATTTTGACATTTAATACGAGTAAGAAATGCAGCACCTACAAAGCTGTCTCATGCAATAACATTAACAACTCATTTCAACACACGTCTAGAAGAAAAAATTTAGATTTTTGTTGAATGCAGAAAACGTGAATTGATTGAGATTCAATGTCTCACATTAGGGAAAAAAAACGTACTTGGGACAGACCGCACTTTAAACATAGTTTGAATCTATGCAGAGGTAATGCTGTAATAACAAGGGTATTAAACTTAAGAATACAAAAGCCACGTTCCTCACATACTGGATTAACTACCGGAGAGAGCTGGAGCGAGTGCTGCTGCGTCTTTATGGCCGAGCCTGAAGGCATACAACGGAGAAGTCACAGCACTCTCTTTATACTTGATTTAGATGCAATTAATACAACTGCTATAGCAACAGCGCTACTACACAGTAACTTGGTATGCCCTAGTAGGAATAGAGACAGAGCGCATTTAAGTCCCGACAACACCGGAGGGGAAGACAATCCACCGCTCATCGCTATTGTGTGACAAGGAGGCGGTCCTTGTCACTTTGGTCTGCTGGCAAACAACAGAAAAATGCCTAAAATCTGCTGTGTGGTGAACATTTTTTTTACTGAAAAACTGAGGAAACGGGCAATAAGAAGCGAGGCATCAGCAGGAAGATTGGGGGGGGGGGAAAGCATTCGGTCCAAATGTCAGTTTTAGGCTAACTTTATTCCTGTAATTTAAGCTAAAGCATTTGGACAGTACGACACTTGTGCTATAGTGGAATGTGGATCCATCAGAAAGCTATGCTCTAGTGTCTGCAGTAACTTGCTAACACGTAGCTAACTTGTCCATCACCGTGTTAGTTACGGACTGCATCCCTGGTAGACATAGTGTGCTAAAATATCCTTTGACATGCTAAATTCTGATGTTTTTAGCTAGCAACAGACGTTTTGTGTGTTTCACCGATTGCTTTTCCCTCAGGTGGGCGTGGTTTGAAGAGCATGACGCGTAGCGCTCTGTTTGCTGTTTTTCTTATTTGGTGAGGGGCTGATCGCACTGTTCGACTGACAAAATGCAAGAGTTAAACACTAACGGAGTCAAAAAAAAGGAAACGTTACTTACACATGGGTGCAGCATTCTGGCAGGCTTTTCAGCTTGTCAGGAAAAAACTTCTTGGAAACACAGGAACAAATACATAAACGTATTTTGAAGTGTGTCCAAAGCTAGTCGCTCTCCTTCATCAAAACCTGTGAGTTACTCCGAAGGACCCTAAATCAGGCTTAAGGAAGGCGGGGACTAGACCAGCGGTCACTAGCTCCACGTCTACATGTGCGATATATCACTTTCCATCGTGAGAAACACTGAGGAACCAAGACGTCTCCCATAACTCAGCATGGGAGGATGCAGAAGAGACACGGAGATGGAAGAAACGGGAAAGAGCTTTATAAAATAAAAGGACTGTTGAAAAGAGGCGAGGGAGAACAGGGAGTGAGATGAGAGATGGAGGGGCAGCAAAGGTCCCCCAAAAGGAAAGAAGTGGAAGGCCAGAGCCTTGACGGCCCTGTGAATCACTGCCCGGTGTCAGCAGGCCTTATGATCCTGAAGTTTGGCCATAAATTGTGGACAGACCGTAAGGAAACTCTATGTCGACACTTTATCAACAGTCTGCGTGAACACAGGGACCCGGTTACACTGCATGTGCCACAAATACATTTTGTAATAAACAAAACGCAGTGTATACATCCAAGTATGGATTCATCATAACAGCAAAACACTAAGATAGGCTTTCCTTTTTTCGTGAGGGCTTCTCCAAATTTGTACGGTTTGGATTTCACCAAATGGAGCCGATTACAATACCCACAGGTGGCTGAGATATTTTGGGCCATTACAGGAAAAAAGAAAAAGAGTTGAGTTCCCATCAAATATATATATTGAAGAGTCATGTGGGCTCTAAACACGGGAGCAGTAACAAGCCATTGTTTCCAGGGCCACAGCTATTTGCCTTCCCTCGCTTACTTGCAGTGGAACTGGTGGAATTCCCAGTTACGGCTCTCCCATCGCCCGTTCAGGTTCATACTATTGGAAACACTGACATCAAGCTGAAAGAACGAGAAAGAAAAACACGCCGGTCGTGGGCGTTAGAGCAGCGATCCGCGTCTAGTTCGATACGGTAACGGGAGAGCGGGGCTGAAACAATCCGCCCTCCCTTTCTTTCTTTCTCGTCCGCTCTCCCATCAGTGTCGACAGAAACATCTGCCATTCCTTCCCAGCAGCTTCCCTTGGTCGTTTGTTTCCATGCCGAGATCAATCGGTTGGACAACCTCGTGGGCTTGTTTGGGTACAACTGCTCAGACAGGATGTTACAGGACCGGAGGCTGGGAAGCTGGGTAGAAAAAGACAACAACTGTCTGTGCGAGACAACTGCTCGTCAGGGATCTCCTCTGAGGTTGAACTCGATGTTAACACTCTTAGAATGTGTTTTATAAAGCCTAACAATCCCTCTGTTGAGATTTCTTCCTATAATAGAGGCATAGTCTACTAATTACTGAAGCCCTGAGGCTGATGGAGAAATATCAAGTCTAGAGTTCCCTCTAAAGACACCAGCCCCCCCCCCCCCCCCTCCCACAGTGCCACTCAGCCTCACCACTTCTTTATTACTGCTGTGGGCTAATTCATCCACTCTCCTCTCCTTTTATCGACCTGCAGCTTCGGATCTGTGAAGTTCCTTACCCCGATTGTGAGAAAAGAAGCCGACGGACTAATGCACGTTTCGGGCTCGCTGTTATAAACATTAGAGATAAAAAAAAAAAATTATAAAACGACAGGAATACATGTGTGCATCCTCTTTGTAAGGTAACACTCGCTGGGCCTCGGCCTATCAACTGGTGTATTCTTCTGAGAGCGAGATGCATTAAAAGATCTAATTGTTCACCGGTTGACAGATGATCGTCCCAAAAGTCTTACGTCTCGAGTGTCGTCTGTCTGAGCGTAAAAAAAAAAAAAAAAAAAAGAAGCAGTCTGGGGAAATGCACTCCGTTAATGTGTGGCGCGTTCTACTTGTGATGGAAGCTATTTATGGACTGAAGAGAGGCATTTAGCCAGAAATAACTCAAAAGCACCATTATCTCTGAGCAGATCTGATTCCAGAACACTTTTTTTAATGCATTTTAAGCAACATGGAGATTCGCTATGGGACACATATATACGACAAAGGTTAAGCTGGTCTTGACCTGAATGTGAGGTCAGTTGCTCTGACAATGGAAGTGTGAGGGCGTGTGTGTGTGTGTGTGTGTGTGTGTGTGTGTGTGTGTGTGTGTGTGTGTGTGTGTGTGTGTGTGTGTGTGTGTGTGTGTGTGTGTGCTTGGTTCTAACTATGTCCGTGTTGCGGTGGTGTGAGGGAGTATCGCCGTCCAGCAAGTTACATGAGGCGAGCCATTCCGTCGCAGAACAAGTATGTCTGATTCACACAGCGGTGTGTAATGTGTATGGAATTTGAGTTTTTTTGGGACGAATCTGTACGTGCAAGTTACCGTTCTGTTCTTCCAGCTCATTGCCAATCTCCTGGCCCATTGTCTTCTGTCTGCTGATGACGGCTGCTAGCGCATCCAAGCCCGCATCCTGGACTGTGAAGAGAAACGGACAGAAAATAGAAACTTTGTAACACACTTTGAGCAACAGACGAAGAAAGAGGAGCAAGCGAGAGAGAAGAGAAGAGAATAAGACTCGGAGGACAAATTAAATCAAGGCGACGGGGTCGGACAGACGATAAAGTAAACGTTTGAGAAAGCAAATTGACAGAAGGGAGCAATATAATAACAGCATACTGCACTTGTGATATGATGAGGCAACTATTTGGGGAAAGAGGACTGACAGGCTGCTGGGGTCCAGCTCAGCTCACAGTGCCTCATGTGAGTCATTCAGCACTTTACCCCACTCAGCCCTGCTCCTGTTATTATAACTGCGGCGGGCCAAGGTGGAGAGCAAAAACAGTGAAGCCGAAAGCAAAGAAAGGTCCTGGCCTCCGCAAGGTTTCCAAAGTTTGACACGCTCTCCTCCACTGGGATTTTTTTTTTTTTTTATGACCGCAGGTTCAGGCGCTCGCCATTACCCAAGCTCCACCAGAAATCCCCACAGGGGACCAGAACAACCTCCATGTGGTTCGGTTCTCACCGTCTTAAGAGGAATCTGTGATCCCACATTGACAAGAACCAGAGCCGCGATGGAGACGTAGCAATGAAGTGTCACTCGGAGTCAGGGGAACTGATGTCAAGTCACGTCAGAGCCATTCGGGGAAAACCGGGGGGAAAAAGCAGGCGGGGGCTTTTAATACGTCTTCTAGAGGGGAATCATTATGATCATCCTTTTATATGTTAGCATACACCAGCAGAGCCAGTACTAGTGTAATACATATTACAACGTAAAATACTCTTGTTATCTCTCAAATGCCTTTATTGTGCAATATCCTTTTTTTTTGCAATATAATATTTTCACACACGCACATTAAGAGATGTTTCATATGTTCATGATGCATTCTTGTTAGAGAGGTATAAATAAGTGCAAGTATGAGTTACAATTATTATCCTAGTGATGCAGGAAATTGTTAATGCTGTGGGCGGTTGCAATGCCCATATTTGGTCTTGGTGCCAACTAAATTGAAAAGAAACGAAAGAGCGTACTTGATACCGCGGTTGCTCGATCACGCAGTGGAGCTTAATCTTGGCTTTTAGAAGTAGAAGAGCGTTAAACAAGCGCAGTCCATTTGCTGCTTATTACCTTCGATGACTCGTTGTTGCTGCTGTTTGATCTCTCCAAAGGTCAGCCCTCTGGTCTCCTCCGATTCGTTGACCAGCCAGGGGTTGGCCGCAACGCCGCCGCTCGTTCCCGCGCCCATCAACGTCGCCCTGAAGGACGTCGTCATAACAACACTTAGTTTGCAAAAATGTTACACGGCACTTTTTTAGGTTAAATAAAAGTTTTTTCATCTAATTAGTTCTGGAGCCCGTGAAATTACTATTCCTACCAAAAAGCAGAGCAACAGCTGTAAATCTAACAAAGACAAATCACCCAACAGTGCAATACATGGGAAAATAAATGGCAAAAAGCCCTTTATTTTGATGACAATCACCATTCCACACAAGTCTGAAACACTCGTCGCGCACGAGTGACTTCTAGCTGCATAAGTAAACACGGTCAACATGCCCGGTACGGATAGGAGTGCAATCTGTACAACCTCTTGCAGCAAACACATCTGTACAAGGCATGTTCCTTTTCCAATACTTTACCCTTTTCGAACAGTTTATGACAACGGAACCCTTTAGATCACAGGGGAAAGGATTTACCCACTTTGTCTTTTAAGTTTCTTGACTGATTGAAAAGTACCAGGTTAGCTTGCGTGTTAATCTCTCACAGGACTGTGGTACTGCTGGGGAGGCTTGGCCCTGACGAAGTGACAGACCGGAGAGAGAGAGAGAGCTCTCCGTACTGTACTATGTGTGCTTTAAAAAGCTATTCTTCTGCTAATGGCTTAAAGCTGCGTTTCAGCTTTCGCCCGTCTTGCCGTGACGGGTTCACAATCTCTGCGTGAGGTCGGATTTAACCGCGTACGCTGAGAGAAAGATTCGTCTGCTGGTTGAGCTCAGGGGAAAAGTGACCAGAGCCACATGTCATGCCACTACTAACTGTGTTGCTGCGGGTTTTCCAGCGAAAAACATAATTCCGTCTTTTATTGGCACATTTAAACCCAATCTTTCAAATGCAAACAGTGAAAGCTGTTTTCGGTGAATCTCTTTCATCTCCCCTTCATCTTGTACACCTCGCAGTGCAAAGCATCGTCAGACCATCCACAACGCCGGCTAGCTGAGGCGTGACACCATCAGGGGAGTAAGGTGAGACAAGGCATTCGGTCTAATCTCTCTGACATGTTTGATTACAATGAGACCGTGTGCCAGGCAGCCACTTCCTCCGCAAAAGTGCCCAGTGTGTGAAGATCCAATTAACCAGCCGGCGGGGGAGCGCCGAAATCAGTCGGGCACATCTCTTGGCAGCCGCGAGGCGCTAGACTGCCGCCACCGGGGCCCCGAGCACCCGGGTCCTGACTTGACTGACTCGGACAGGGGAGATTTAACTAATTGCAACTATTTCCAGTGCGATCAGATGCAAAGGAAAAAGGTTAGTGAACAATGATGGAGAGGTGGGTGACAGGGCGAACCGAGCCTTCAAAATGTAGGCGCCATGTGCTTCTTTTGCTTAGTTGGAAATAGAGATGCTGAGAATGCATTGTTTCAGGGATAGATTAAAGTCCCCTCTGTAACCTCTATCCTTTTTCTTCTACCCAAAATTCTCGAAAAAAAAAAAAAAAAAAAAAAAAAAAAAGAGCGGCTTAGATTATCCAAGCATGGCCAATCCACCCCCTCCCTCACTCCGTCCTCGTGGACCACACAGTGGGAAAGTGTCCTACCAAACAAATCCAAATTACCTTCCACATATCACGATTAAAGTTCGGTCTGACTGAGCAAACTTAAAAAAAAAAAATACGACATACGACCACATGATTGCAGTTTGCCGAGCTGATTTATTAGCAAATGTCATTTGAGATTTATTTTTCTTTACTGGGCCTTTTATGTAATTGGGTGTGTGGTCTGTTAAAAAAAAAAAAAGATGAAAGCATGTGCAAAGCATCGCCAAGTAGATCAATCCCAAAAACCAAAAAGCTTGTGAGAGTTATCAGGGAAAGGCAGTCTTATCGTCAAAGGCGTCAATTGAAAAGGGGCTTTCTAATCTGGTTCTACTGATCTGATGGAACGGTGACGCTTGGTTTCATTCAACGCTCGCTTCAGCTACACCCCTCAAAAGTCCTCGCGCAAAGTAGACCCGCCGTCCTGTACGATGTAAAAATAAGCATCTCCAAAACACAGATTTACAAGACAGACGTGAAAAGCTGGCCGGGCTTTAAACAACGTGACACCGTTTCCTCTTCCTGTCCAAACAAATATCACACCTGGGCCAGACCAGGTCAGACATTACACCAAGTAACGACTGCTGTCACATTGACTCAATGAAGAGGATACAAGCTGCGGCATGCAGCGCTTTGATTAACTCCACAGGTACTAGAACTAATGCTCAGCGGAGAGTTAGAAACTGTAAACCCGCTCCTTCCATCTTTGTTCATCAAGACGCACATCTGCATTCGTATGATTGCGTGTGTGTGTGTGTGTGTGTGTGTGTGTGTGTGTGTGTGTGTGTGTGTGTGTGTGTGTGTGTGTGTGTGTGTGTGTGAGAGAGTCCATCTCAGGAGGTGTGATCAGCAGGGCGAAGCAAGATATTTCTCTTAATGAAAAAGAATTAGGCGTGAAGTTAAGCGGCCTGTCAAAATGTCAGACAGACGGACTTCCTTCCGAGTGATAGCACAGGGAGAGGTCACGGCACATGGGTCGTACCGGATGTACGAGGACTCTCACAGAGAGTCAGTGACCGGTGACGTCTCATCAAAGCGGGGAACGGAGCCTATGACCTCTCTGGTCAAGGACATGGACAAGAGAATGAGGATTCATTATTTTTAATTGGGCGTCCAGCACTCTGACACTGACTGACGGAGACTCAGGGTGGAGAAACATCCCACAATTTTCTTGAACTACTTCAGCAACAAGCTGGCTGTCCCAGAATCATTTTCAAAATAAAAGTGTGTTTTAAAAAAAAAAAAAAGGGGGCACCACAAAAGTAACGCATTAGTCAAAGATATGTTGAGACTCTCCCAAACCTTTGAAATTTGGATCTAATGGTCTAATTGTCTTAGGCTACATCCAAACTACTATGTTTTAGTTTTAACACGCACATCTTTTGCTCGGTTTACGCTTAGCGTCCACACTACTTCGGCGTTGTAGAACCCCTTAAACTGAGATGTTTGAAAACGCTGCCGACGCCGTTTTAGTTTGGAAACTAAGGGGTTGTGTTGTAGTGTGGACTGGCAGAACCGGGGACCTTTGAAAACGTAGACACCCGTGTTCGCTACTTGATTGGGTCTTAGCAGTCAAGACGTGTCCTTCCCTGATTCTTCACGCCGCCGGAAGAAAACAAACAACAGCCTTGATTACCGATCGACTACAAGTAATTGATTCATCATGGATAACGGATGACAGGCGTTGCTGACCTTGTTGTCTATATTAGCAGATGTTGTGCAAATTAATTCTGCATTTCATTATTCTACTACTGCCGACATGTGGAAGAAGCAAGCTGTTGGCGTGTCCGGCGGCATTATAAGCTCTAAGGAGCGGCTGTTTGAAAGTCCCCGTTTGCGGCTTTGAGGAGGGCGACGGACACAAAACGGAGGACTTTACTTTCCTTATCAGTGCTTTTTTTTGTTTGGCAAAATTATTGTTATTGGGAAGTTCACGAAGAAACTGTAAACGAACCAAAGCATAAATGCTCTCCAGTGCGTCAGGGACTTCCAGCCACCCGGCAAAGCTACGAGTGTGAGAACAGACAACAAGGAAACCGAGAGGGAACGAGAGACAGACGTGTGTTGACCAAATTTATTGACCCATAATCTAATAAATTTAGATTTACTAGATTATTATTTACTAAATTCAATTTGATGTGTGAGTGTGAGTGTGAGTGTGAGTGTGAGTGTGAGTGTGAGTGTGAGTGTGAGTGTGAGTGAGAGTGAGTGAGTGAGTGAGTGAGAGAGAGAGAGAGAGAGAGAGAGAGAGCAAGACCAGCAGCCTCGCAACTAAGTTAGAGAAATAAAACGTTCCACTAAATGTGTCTGTTTGAGGGCGTGTTTGGGAAATATAGAAGAAGATCTTAGGTATCAAGCACAACCTTTTATTCTTAAAGCTTACCCAATGTACGTGAAAAGTCACGTGATATTCGTTTTCAGGTGTGATAGAATGGACGGAAATCATTTCTAAAACGGTGCTGAACCGCCCGTGTGGACAGAGATCGTTTATGTAGTCCTACTAAATGTAGTCCTGGTGTGACCCACTCATAACAGTAGAGAATGCTTAATGAGATTTACCAACTTTCCCTCTCATTTAGGACAGCATAATCTACTTGAATGTGAAATACCTTGAAGGTTCAGGCTCCATGAAGTCTCCCTTGAAGGTGGCATTGAGCTGCTTCTCTCTGGTTAGCAGGTCGTCGATGAGGTTCTGCCTCCTATCGGCTTCTGGCTGCATTCTGATGGAGCCATGTTAAGGTCATCATCCCTTATTAAACCACCTTGGATGCTCCTGACACGTATCTTTGGGCCAGTTTGGAATGAACCCATGAACACAGAAACCGTTCTATTTGAGAAGTTAGGGCAGACCTTTTCATAGCACTCTAACGCCCTCTATAGGAAGACAACTGCTACTGCAAGCAAGGGGGGACCCTGCAGCACAAGATGCAATCTCAACTGCATGACTTCCAACGCTCGGAACATTCTCAGATGAAAGGATACAAGCGCCGATTGGATGATGCTCGCAACAAACCCTCTTTAAGCTGAGAAATATTCTGTTTGAGCTTCTGCAGTGATGCCCGCAGCGTCATGTTGATCTGAAAAGACAGAAGACGTTCACACCGACTGGCTACCAGAGAAATGTGTAGGCGACGGCACTTTGTGAAGGTAACACCTCACCTTCGCAGGGTTCCCCCCTGTTCTCTGCTGCCTGTTGCGCTCATGAATGTTTTCTGCCGTTTCCTGTGCCAAGCGACAGGTGGCGTCATAGTTCTGTAACCTGCAGATCAGTGAACGGGATAGAGATGTCATTCAGGGATTCAGGGTTCATTTATTCATGATGCAACACAGGGATCCACAACGAGATGCAACACAAAAAAAACACATGACAAACAAAACAAAACAAAAACAGTAGCACATTTCTGTATTGCATTTTTTATTTTTATTTTAAATTGCATCATAAGGAATGTAAACAACAGTAACAAAAACAATTCTCATGGCAGATAATATGGTCGACATCTGTACATTAAAAATTGAGGAAAACGTGTAAATTGACGTGGAATTACTGCCTCGTGTCGAACAGTTGGCACAGATAAATGAAGGAGCCACATAAGTTATGTGGTTAAAGTGTGATATACAAAACTAAACGGTCAGTCACTGAGCATTAGATTTGTACAGGGTGAAGACTTGACTTGTCTGTTTCCTAATGTTGTGCAACCTACAAAACATGTATTTCAGGAATACAATAAAGTCCAGTAAATACTAGCTAGTTTGGCTATCAAAGCTCATAATGTTCAGTGCTGCTTCATGTAACTAGTTAGTAGTTTTTGATGCTGGACTTTTTGAATGTTGTTGCAAATATATCTTACCAGTGAGTGTCGGAAAAGGATGAAACACCACTGACTGTATTATTCAATACAGCGCTAATGCTAATGTGCGCTTCTGTCATTACAGTTTTGTATTATTGGGTAAAACGTCAAAGAATAAGCCCAAGACATAGCTGCATTCATCATGTGACATTGCCTTTTTCCTCTTTCCTGATTCTGTTGACGTTACCAAGCTTCAGTCTGAAAAGTAAATACAAGCATATCGCTTAAATACCACGAATGTCATGGGTCTGATCCGTGACCGCTATACTAACGTTACGTTTTACAATTTACAGAGATCATCTACATGGCTTATTAAAGTGCAAGTATTGTATTTGTCCAACGTTTGTCTCAACAGGGAAGAGCTAGCTAGCTAGCTACCACTTTAGCTAGCAGAGGATACAGAAAGAGTAGCCAAGTTATTAGCGTTAGTAACACCATGTGTTGTAGTTAATAATACAGTTGAGATCATGTACGGTAGCCTGAGAACACATTGCTTACCACGGGTCCTGAGACATTACGATCAAAGTTAGCTATGAAGAGAAAATCCAGTTAGTTTGCACCACCAGGCAGTAATCAACAGCAATCTGTCTCTTGTTTGGGTGTGACGTCACAACGGCACGCTGCGAGGAACAATCTTTAAAAAAAACGAAAAAACTTTATTTAGAGCAAATCAGTACTTTACAAATGTATGATATCGAGCAATATGGAAATATGTAAAACAGCAAGGACATATTGACAATAAATAAAGATAGTAAATGTGCATAATATAAATAAATGTACTTTCTTATTTATACAGCAGTCAATGTATAAATCCTCAGCTAGATATATGTACAATCCCAAACATAGCAAATCACACATCATGTATAGCCTATTCAATAATGCACATAAAAAACATTCCGTCTTGGTCAAAACACCAAAAATCCTGAAGTATTATGACTTATTTGTATTAGCTGGTGTGTAGGAGCTAATATTGTTTGAGAAAAACAATTCCATTTACATGGATGAATGTGATATATATCCTAAATATCATTTTATTATTATAATACCTACTCAACTATTGAGATTTTGTGAGAAGAATCCACGATCGTCCATGAGTTCACTGACAAAAACAATTGTATCTTCATACCAATTTTGACTGATTGAGGTTTCCCTATTGATTGTAATTGTTCTGTTGTTCCACAAGGTGGAGTGAAACCATGGGTAACTATCATCCTCCAATAACACAGGGTGGAGTGAAACCATGGGTAACTATCATCCTCCAATAACACAGTATTAGTCGATGAAAAAACTTTAAAACTTTTTTTTTCAAAATCACATTTTAACGCTACAATCTGTTAATGTTTCTGGAAAGTTTGTGACATAGAGGCTTTTATACAATATATTTTTAATTGTCATATAACTAATTAAAAGTCAAGTGTTTTTAAACCTCCCTTTTTAAATTCTTTGACCAGTTTTGATTTTCTAAAATACTGTTTTTGTTTCTCTATATAAAATTGTGTATTACAGAGTTGATCTGTAAGCTGGTAGTTTTTATTCTGGGCAAACAGACTGCCAACACAAGACCTCAATGAAGATTCCTATATGTCTGGATCAATCAACGTACTAGCTGTTATTAATAATCATTTATTAGATTGGACTCCTGTTTAAACACCTGAGCAAGAAGCCAATACACTCACAAGTGACACATGCAAAGTATAACCACATGATGCTCTAGATCAGTGATTCTCAACTGGTGGGTTGCGACCCAAAAGTGGATCGTTGTGATTTTATTTTGAAGGGCATTTTTTTATGCAGCGGAATTATTCCAGCCTGTACGGCACTTGTTGAGCGGTGCAGGAAAAACACCGACCAATGCGTTGTGAATCACATCACGTGATGCAGCTCAGCCAATCACATATGGGCATTCTGACACGTTTCCTGACTTGAGTGAGATGTACACACACCGTGACACACGGGGGAGAGACGAGGATATAGATAGCAGAGCAGGACTATTGTAGCTAGAGTTGTGAAAGTCAAATCATGGGACGATCTCCAAAAGAGAAAAATGTCCAGAGAGACCAGAGTCAGTAGACTCTGACTGGACAGACTCATATAGGTGAATTCTTCCCATATATAATTTGGGTCACGGCTTGGCAGTAAGGGGTGATGGTGGGTCCCGCAGCCAGACCAGTTGAGAACCACTGCTCTAGATGATGTCTAGAAGGGAAATTATGAAAACAAATGAAGAAAACATAAATGTACAGAAAACAAAACGAAAGACAGTCTTTTGTATTATTAGTAGCAGGGAGATGGCAAGGCCCTAACCTGTCCCGTATTGAAGGGGCGATCTTGAAACTGATCTCTATGAATACGTGTCTCTTTTAAAGAGTGTAGATCTAGAGATACGTATAATGGGCTTTGTTTTTGTAATCATCCTGGACAGTGCAATCAGAAAAGCACATTTGGATTACCCTATGGCCTATAGGCACTTCTGAAAAGTGCATAACAGCAATCCATTCAGCCTTGTGGTTGAAGGCCTAGAAACCATCAAAAAGAACATTCGGGGTGGCGATCGAATGAAATTATTATTGCAGAGAAAAAACCTTTCGCGTACTTCTAACTTCAACATCAACTTGTCAACAATGCACTTCCTGTGCTTTCCCATTTATAACTCCATATTGAGTGAGAAATCTTATGATCAATACAAGTGGACCTCAGGATGTATTATTTAGTTTAATAGGAAAAATGATTGACTGCAATGTACTAGACCGAGAAATTGAAGTGAAAGCAAAAAGTGTGAAGAGATGCCCCTCTCTCCCCTAGTTTGCATCGGTGACTAAATTGATCTTATTTGTGATTTCTGTTATGCACCTCAACTGCAATTGAGTTTTTACTAAAACAATATCTTATATCTTAAATAATAATCTCAAAAAAAAGAAAAAAGAATTGCATTTAGCTGAGAGACCAACTGATTATTATGAACCTGGTTATGACAAGTGGATTTCTGCTTTTTACACCGTTTTCTGTGTTGCACATTAAAACCCTCCCCTTGTTTTCTTCTCCCCGTGTAGTTTGACACATTTCTTTTGCTGACACACATGAGTGCTGGTACCCAAATACAACCGCCCCCCCCCCCCCCACCACCAACACCCCCCCTCCTTGTGAATTCTGTACAATGTTTATGTGGACCTAAAGAGATGTAAACGGTACGCTCCTTGTCACAATATAGGTCTCCATAGACTGAATAGTATGCAGGCTGAATGATATGTGTGTTTTAACTGCTTTCATTTACTTACATTGGCCCTAAATAATACAAGACTTGGTAGCATGCCAGCCTTCATGGAAATTAACATGAAGGGCCGACGACATGCCAACAGTTTGTTTTTCAACTCGGTTACATGCGGCGCCCACATATGAGATAAGTGCTTGTAGAGGTTTTATGTTTCATGACCAAACAGTAGCTGTGTTTTGATCAAAACACACATCTGTTGTGTAGAATAATAACCTTTGGAGGACTTCTTGGAATAGACTCATTTGACATTTCGCTGCTGCGCACAAGGCAGTTTCAGAGAAAGGAACATGATTACACTCCTGTTTCAGATGACCTTATTATGAATATTGAATTCTTCGACAGGTTTCCCTATAAACAAATAATATTAAAAGCTCGTCTGTAATAACTGCAACAGCAATGAAAAATCTCTTGAGGTGTGAGTGGATGTAAAGTGTGTTATGTCATGTGATCTGGACGTTTTTAATTCCTTACATGATGCTTCTGATTTTAGTGGCACCGAGGATACATTCCAGTCGGACTAATTACTTCTCAGAATGAGACACTGCACGTTGCCAATGTTAAAACAGGAAAGTCAGCACAACTGTTTGTTGTTTTTTTTCAACGGCTGGAGTCACCACAAACAAACCCTACCACCATATATACCTGTCTCACATGACCGCCAGGCCCACAGGCCTATATAACGCCCCGGCCCTCAGAACGGGCAATCTTAGTGACACTTTTAACTCTCCAGAACGCAGCACGTGGAGGGACAAGACTTGAGACGATGATCGACGTTTCAAGAACGCCGGAGTTCTCCAACTGTGGCAACATGAATTCCATCACAATGTGCGCGTCGTCCGACCAGGACCTGGGCTCCGTGGCAGAGGGCAGAGGCCGACAACGTTCTCACTCCTACTACAGTCCGGAGGAAAGCAAGAACTACGGCGCGCCGACGCAGACAGAGGAGACCTTTCTAAGGCCTCGCTCCAGGTATGTTTTCACATGTGCTGTTTTTTTCCTCATCATTCAACAGACATGTGTCTTTACTTTTCATTTATGTGTTTTTTGGTTTTAATGTTGCGGGAAAACACAAGAAAAAAAACGTATTACTGAGCACATAGTTAACACTGATTCTACTGCTCTCCAGGTCCTTTTACAGCTGTGAGACGACAGATCTTAACTCCGATTACGACGCGGGAAACTTCTCACGGCCCAGTCCGCTGAGGCAGAGGGCGAGCTCCCTAATCCAGTATCAAGTGAACAAAAAGGAAAAGAGAGAAGGGGATGGGCCCGGTGTTCCAGTCAGCTCTAAGAAGTCCAAGTCCAAACGAAGCAAGCACTCGCAAACAAGAGAACATAATGGTACTGAAATTATGCTTTTTTTTCCTCTCCCAAAGTCTATTTGCCTAAAATAAAACTGAAATATATGTGTGGTCATACTTTGCTCAGGCAGCAAAGGCAATCTCAAGTCAGTGTCCATGATGACCATCTCTGAGTCGGACAACTGGGAGATTAACTCCTGCTCGGGGATGAAGTATGGGCAGTTTGTGGACTGGGAGAAGATCGACCCCGAAGCTGCGACACGGTACCAGCAGATCCTGCAGAGTGACCACCAGCAGCTGAAAACCATGGGCCGAGAGGGATTCTGGGCCACGCCGCACACACTGAGGGCCAAAGCTTACTACCACATCATCCACAGCATCAATTCAAGGTTAAGATTGTCGCATTGGATTTTTATGAATGATGTCATGAAGCACACGGTGCATTGATTGATGAGTTTTTGCAAGATCAGTGGGTGCTTTTTCATCTAAATCCAAATGCAATTGATGTTAAATCTGCAGCAGGTGCATCACTCCAGACAGAAATGTCCACTATGAAGTGGCCAAGCAGCACTTTGGAGAACAGAAAATCAGCACCCATGCGGTCCCAGAGTACATGGAGGCAGGAGAAATACCCAGGTACTTTGGTGGTGGGATAATGTTGGGTCATGGGACATAGACATGGTGCTATATAAAAGCCTAAAAAAAACGTATGAAGATTAAACTAGCAAGAGAACAAACCTGTAAATTGCCCTCGTCATGTTTAAAGTTACTGCAAGGCACTTTTAACTGATTATGAAACAGTCTCAATTTAATACCGATGCCTCTATAAGACCTAGATAAGTAAACGAGACCATCAGCGAGAAGACTGTTAATGCTTGTCATCGATGACACCGGGTGGGATATCGCGCGAAACTCAGATTAAATCATCCAGGTTCACCAGGAACTCCTTCACCTCAGATACCTTCGGGGTCTCCGGCAGCGACCAGCCCGCCACAGACAGACCCCGGGAGGAGGAGAGCTCACCGCCCGGCGGCAGGGCCTCCTCCTCCTCCAGGAGCAGAGCTTCTCCTCTCTGCTCCTCCGGTCCCCGCTGGGAGCCGACACCACGCTGCTGGAGACCCAGGCCGTATTGCTAGACCCGCTGGAGGGAAGAGAGGCACGGGAGAACCAGAACCAGAACTGAGCGGGGCAGACTGTCAAAACCTGCTGCAGTAAAATTAGTTTTATTGATTCTCTAAAGGGCCAAAATCAACACAACATGAAAGTTCATTGTAGTAGCTTTAAACATGTCAGTTAATTTGGTTACAATGTTGAGTGACCTTTGTTGGATTTAAAAAGAACAAAAGATGTGATGCGAGATGTGCTTTAAATGTTGAATTATCATGTGTGCTTTTAAATGAAAGTCTCCCCAAGTGAATCTTCTTCTCCGACCTCTCTTATCCAGATACTGTCTCAACAAAGCAGGCCTGAACTCCGTGAAAAAGATCCTCATTTGCCTCGGCAAATGCTTCCCGGACATGAACTTCTGCCCCATCCTGCCCGAACTGGTCTCCCTCTTCCTCCACTTCAGCGAGGACGAGGCCGAGTGTTTCCACAGCGTGTCCCGGCTCATCTGCTACGACGACCCCAACAAGCGCTACATCGACCAGACCTTCCTCACCTACCGGGCCTCCTGCATGACCTTCGGGGACCTCGCCAACAGGTGCTGCAGGGGCATCCGCAAGCTGATCGCCAGCTCTCACCAGAACCTCTTCGAGTTCTACTCCGACTGGATCATGTGGATATTCGCCGACCTTCCCTTCACATACGCCATCAGAGTGCTGGATGTCTACATATTGGAGGGCTACAAGGTCCTCTACAGGTTTGTTGCTGCCTCACGTGAAAACAAAAATCTGAGTGTGTGGTTTCTCACGGCATGGCACCGTAACCGTGTCGTTCCTTGCGTGTAGGGTGGCGCTGGCTTTGCTCAGCCTCTACAAGGTATCCGTGTCATCCAGAGTGGCGGACGTGGAGGACTTCCGTACGGACATGAAGAGGTTCGTGCAGAGCGTGGCTCGCCACTGCACGGCTGAGAATCTTCTGGAGAGGGCCTTCATGATCCCGATGGCCACGCGGAGGGAGCTCAACCTCCTGTTCAACGCCAACAAGGACGCCCTCATGCAAAAAGGTGTCGGCACGCACCAGAAGAGGTGGGTCAGCGCAGAAGTTTGATGTAGAACAGCCCGTGAGAGGCTTATTTGTGGGCAGAAATAACAGTAAAGGGATCTGCTCATAATAAGTAAAAGGACTTTTCATGATGGGTAATTGCTGAAAAAAAAAAAAGCTCACATTTATCTTATTTCAATTTCATATTCTCGTCATCTCTATGTTCCTAAAGGCAGTCGGTCGAGACGGTGAACTTCAGCAACTTCGCCTCCAGTGTCGTGACTGGGACCGAGATGAGAGTCGTCTGGGCCTGGATACCTGAGCGCTTCTCCCTCTTCAGCCCCATCCGGCTGTTTAGCACGGCGGAACACGGAAGAAGCCTCGCTTCGTAAGCCACCTTCGTTCAACACATCACAAAACATCTGCGAGACAAAGAACTGATGAATTATGACTAGAAGCCTTTCTTTCATATATAAAAAGCCTTCATGTCTTTAACTCAGTCTCCTCATACTTGCACTATTAAAGGGACAGTTCACCCCAAAATCAAAAGTATACATCTTTCCTCTCACCTGTATTATTATGTATTTATCAGATTGTTTTGGTGTGAGTTGCCTAGTTTTGGAGATATCGGTGTTG
This sequence comes from Leptoclinus maculatus, assembly GCA_032191485.1. NCBI lineage: Eukaryota > Metazoa > Chordata > Actinopteri > Perciformes > Stichaeidae > Leptoclinus > Leptoclinus maculatus. The sequence goes on from JAVDOI010000009.1 coordinate 13,790,556, forward strand.
AATATGTGTTGTTTGACTCTGGGGTGAACTGTCCCTTTAAATGAGGTCAAGTCATCATGGATCAATGACTGCTGAACACCATGTGCCAGCAGTGAAAAGCAGATTCTCAGGTCTAGTTACATAACAGAACGGGGCCGCGTGTTTTCACTATCAACATGTTTGCTTTGAGTGTAAAAGTCAAGTCACTCACAGTTCAGTTCACGCTGTTTAGGAAAAAATACCTGAAGTTGAAACAACTAGTTCTGAACTGTCTGTTAAAAAGTACAAGGACATGGATATTAAAAACAACAATAAATCCTGTTTTTTCTCTCTCTCGTGTAGATTCTATTCACATGTGGAGGGACACGAACCAGCGGTCTTGATTATCAAAACTATGTGTGAAGAGGTAACATTAGTTAATGAATATTGGGATATTTAGTCTATGCTTTTCTTTATTATTTAATAGATTTGAACCCAATGTCTACTGATAATAATTAGTTCATGGAATACATTTTGTGCCTTCAGGTCTTTGGTGCCTTCCTGTCAACAGATGTGATAGAAAGGAAAAAGCACGACTCTGAGGGACTCACGTATTTTGGAACCGGGGAATGTTTTGTTTTTACGGTGAGACATATTCCTGCTTTCTCCTTCTTCTTGAGTTCAACTCGTCACATCACAGGGTTTGCGTCAAGTCGGTCACCTTCCTTTTATTATCCTTCAATAAATAAAGTTTGCTCACTCCCTCAGCTGCGTCCCAACATGGAGCGCTACCAGCAGGCTATGGTCAACATAATGACCAGAGCAGCTTCCACTCAGCAGGCTCGAGACGGTGGCTTGGCCTCCTCTCCGGTGTCCAGCGGTGGCTGCTCCCCCATCGCCGCCCCGACTCTGACCTGTCCCGCCGGAACCCCCCAGGACCCCAGCTACCTGACGATCCCCTTCACCGCCCCATCAGAGGAGCCCACGACGGCCAAAGAGCCGAGGAGACCCAAGGAACAGGAAGCCTCCATGTTCATCGCAGGCAGTGACAGTCAGCTCATAATCGGTACGCCAGTGAAACATATTGTTAGGTCTTATTTATTCGTTATAAAAAGTTCTAGTTAACAGTGTGTGTATGCGGTGCTGATGTCTGTCCTTTCTTAGGTGGTGATGGAGGCCACGCACTCTGCCTACAGGAAGACCTAGAGGGGGGGCTCTCAGAGCCTTGTGACACATTCAAGAGCACCCAACTCTGCAAGGGACATTTCAAGATCCAGGCCCTGGAAGTGTGGGGCATCCAGAACTCTATTTCCTTTTCTCACAGCTTTCCCTCTCCGTAGACTAACGGGCAGAGAGAGAGAAGCCGTGAAACTTTGCATCTTTGTTGTCTAAACACATGATTTTTATGTACATTTTCAAATATGTATTTAATGTGTGCACGTGACATATCGTGACTTGACTTTGATGTCCACATGTCAAGTCAAGTTTATTTGTAGAGCCTTATATTGCACATTTCGTCTCACGGTTCTTCACCAGCCCACATAAACAATGGTTCCTCTCACAGGGAAGCTCTCTTAAAACATAAGGAAAATCTCCACACGAAAAAAAACAACTTCTCATCTTATCACAGAGGGAAGGGTTTGAGACACGCCAGCTAGAGCTATCGCATGCAACTCCATCTGCTGTAATGAATCCTATCTGTTGCACACAAAAAAGAGAGTACTTTACCCGGATGTATATAATTCCACATGTTTTTGTATTTTGCAGTTTATTTGCATTTAATACGCAATTAAACTTCATGCTCTTTTTCACATATTGTGATCAGTGGCTCGTGTTTTCCCTACGTCTAATGACTTATTCAGGTATAGACCTGTTGTGAACATTATATATTTTTTTACTGTGTGATGGAGTCAATTTCATACTGAAAAAAAAATATTTGTACTTTCTGTTTAACCTTTCTAAGTTCTGAGTTTCTGAGTTGTCAACATATGGAGGCTATTACTAATAAGGGGTGTAGGCCTATAATATGTGTGTATATGAGGGCATGTCTGTTTATTTGCTGTTAAAATGACGTGAAGGGTTTTGATATCCTTTATGCACACCTTGTTTATCAGACATGTGCTGCCTTCTAGTGCTTGTGAAACTATCGTAAGTGGTAAGGATGCATCTGAACCTGATCTGAAAGTGTGAAAATGTATTATTGTTTGTTTGGTTGATTGCTCGATTGTTTGTTTTTGTGATAAAAGACAAAAACAGATTTTGAGCGGATAATAAAAACGATGTCAACAGCCAACATACCGGTTTGGTTTGTATTCCGTTGTTAAACCTACTGTCTACTGTAACTTGCTTTACCTCAGTTGACACATTTTTCTTTTAAATAAAACGTTAAGCTGTACATAATGTGTACTATTGTCTCATCATTCAGATACCACAGCACAATGCAGGTCGCCTACGTGGCGCATGAGCAGTAAAATACAATATTAATCGATAACAACCATTTCACTTCCGAATTTACGTGTGGCATTTGAAGGTATCGTGTAAGTATCGGGCAACGGGCATCAACACTTCTATGGTACAACTTGTTCGGCAAGCTGCAGCGTTTCGGCTGCGGTCAAGACAGCAGACACGGACATTTTAGTGCACTTATATTTTGACATTCATGGTAAAACCGTTCAAGCGGGAGTGAGCGAGGGATTTTGCAAAGTTAGCGGAGGGATCCACGTTAGACTATATCCGGTTTTCCAAATAAGATGTCAACAAAGCGTAGCTATTAGTTATCTTTCCAGCAACCCTCAAATCAAAGAATAAATACACTTCACGCACAATTTAGTTGTATTTTCCTTTTAACTCATAAGATGCAGGTAACGTGTTTTATACTTAATCTGAATGTAATTCAATTAATCTTATTTCCGTATACAGTTTGTATACGCTTTGTTGACATTATTTTGTAAACCGGAAGTTGTCTCACGTCGATTCCTCCACTAACTTCGAACAGTCCCTCGCTCGCTCCCGATCTGGGCCATTTGAACGAGTTTACCATGAATGTCAGTATATAGGTGCACTCAAATTTCAGTGACGGCTGAATTGACCACAGAGATCCGAGTGTTTGCTAGCCAGACCGCAGTAGCGAAGTAGTTATCGTGAAATGTCAAGAAGGTTGAATTTAAAACGCTGGAGAGAAAAGATGTGACTGACCTTCGGTTTTAAGGATTATTGAAGAGGTGGGACTCAATCTTATATGCCCTGCTCGACCGTGTACGCCTTTGCTATGCTAGCCAACGCTACAACAACGTTAGCTTCGGCTAAGTTAGCCGATAGCTAACGTTGACTTGTTGTTGTGTGCATGTGTGTCCCAGATAAACAATCATCCAAACTATTTTTTACATCCACTAAAGCAACACAATAGTTAGCGCTAACCACAGTCGGGGGGAGGGTGGGGGGTTCTCTGTAAAGACACGGAGTCATGCTAAACTCAATACAAAAACATGTTTACTGCATGTTGTTTACACATCCATCATATCCAGATGTGGTTTTCTGAATCAACACTGTTTACTGTCCAACTTGAGGCGCATTCTGTAACGCTCTCTCGCGTCTCGTCCAATCCGTTTTGTCATCGCAGCATGATCCCTCAAAAGTCAGCTTTGTGAACAGCTAAGTCACATAGCTAGTCGGTAGATGAATGCTATATAAATACAGTCTATCTCGCCAGGCGATGGTGCAATAAAAACAGCCAACAATGGGCCTTTGTGATATCTTAACCCTGCTTCAGAGATGCCGGGGTAAAGAACACCTGGTTTAATCTTCGAGTGGTTTATCATAAGTAACATTAACACGCCATACGAGACAACAGCTGGATTGTTCTGCTTCACGTTTTCCTCTGTGGGGGTCCTCATCACCCAGCACACCACATTAATGTCTGGTTGTCAGCGAGCAGAGCTACATGTCAATGGTAGTAAACCACCACCTGACCCAAGCAGCTGAACCCTGCCATGCAAAAAACACCCTGCAGTGTAACAGGACCTTGATGAAATAGCCATTGCTGTACAGAATTACCAAATTAGGTGTGTGTGGTCATTTAGAAAATGTCACTATTACATAGTCTCCCCCCCCCCCCATAGAGCACTGACAAGTTGATTTTTTTCATAATGCATTTTATAAATACAAAATAAACATGTCTAAGGGATTTGCATTCAAATTATATTGTATGTTTGAGTGTGTTTACGTGAGAAAAATAAGTGCTATTTGACGATATATCATGACAACATGTTTAAATCAGTTTCATCCTCAACAGTCCAGTGCCGTTCAGCTATGTTATACAGATCTTGAAAGTCCAACACTGAATCCCTGCTCTACCATACTGATGTCAGTTTCCAATTCCTCCGTTTGTGTCTGTTTTTGCGTCTGTGCGTGTGAGCAGGCTGCAGTCATGGGCCCGGGCGCCGCGTCTGTCCCTAAAACAGAATCTTCAGATGAAAGTAAGCGTCGATGCTTCTTTGTGTCTTCATCATTTTTCTTTGCGTCCTCCTCTCTAATCATTATGTAATATTACTCGCTAATTCTTTGATGTGACTGTTCTTCAGGTCCCGGAGGAATCGTCGTGAAGGAGATCTCAGAATCGGATTCCAATGATGCCTCAACCGCCGCCGAGCCCGAGAGACGTCCCGAGAGCAGCGCATCAGACAAGAGCTACCCTTGCTCCGTCTGCGGCAAGGCGTTCGACAGACCGTCGAAGCTGGAGAGGCATAGGCCTGTGCACACGAGGAAGCCCAAGACTCTTCATCAGTGTCAGCACTGCGAGAAGAGTTTCACGCAACAAGAGAAGCTGATCCGACACCAGAGCTGCCACAGCAGGACGAACCAGCACCCCTGTCCCGACTGCGGGAAAGTGTTCAACAGGCCGTCGAAGCTCGAGAGGCACAAGCGCACCCACTCGAAGAAACCCAAGGTGCCCCATCAGTGCTCGTTCTGCATGAAGACGTTCAGCAAACTTAACAAGCTCGTCCGTCACAAGCGGATGCACACCGGGGAGAAGCCTTTCACCTGCTCCGTCTGCGGGAAAGGCTTCTCCGAGTCGGGCCACTGCAAGGCGCACGAGAAGACGCACGAGGAGCAGCCGGAGAAACCTCACTGCTGCGCCGACTGCGGGATGTGCTTCTTCAAGGCCTCGGAGCTCCGTCGGCACTTCCGCTCCCACACGGGAGAGAAACCTTTCCGGTGCACCCTGTGCGAGAGCCGCTTCTCCCGCTCCGAAGGACTCAAAAGGCACATGAGGAGCCACACGGGGGAGAGACCATACAAATGCATCATCTGCGCCAAGGGGTTTTATTCCCGCCAGGATTTGAATATTCACGGGTTGACCCACTCGGGAGAGAAGCCGCACCTTTGCCCCGTGTGCGGCAAGGGCTTCTCGCAGCTGGGCAACATGAAAGAACACGAGCAAAATGTTCACATCAAGTCCGAGAAGTACATCTGCAACGAATGCGGGGCGACCTTCACGCGGTACAAGTCGCTGACGAAACACCAGAGGACGCACACGGGAGAAAGGCCCTACCTGTGCCTCACCTGCGGTCGCAGGTTTTCATGGAGCCATTCGCTCAGCAGACACCGGAGGACGCACGCACACAGACAGATGTCTATGGACGCATCGAAAGGCAGATTAAGTTTTGAAGGACCCTCGGAGAATCCTAGCAGTTGAAAAATAGAAGTGAGGACATTTTCATCGTCACGTTATCTTCCTGGAGCCTCAGTCGAGATAACACGTGGTGTTCCGTCACGCATTGAGAACTCATTTTCAAGCTTTTGTGACTATTCACCTCGCCGATTGCCTTATTTTGCCACAAAATATCAGTTAGATACTCTCAGTACAGGCCTCCAGATTAGCTTTTTTTCAAAAATCTCAATATTTCTATTGATCCGAGTTGTGTTCCGTTAATTGGGTGAAGCCGGATCATGTGGCTGTTTATGTACACTGCTGTATGTGGTGAAGCTCTGTTTACATCTTCCTTTATGACAGAGGTGTCCTTGCCTTCAGCTAGTGTGGAAGAATTCCTGTTTGTTATCAACCAAAACCAAAGTAGAGTTGCCCCGACTCCAAGACCTGAACTCGTATTTGACATGCAGCCAAACTGATGCTAGAAACCATACCGGCGACGTCTCTGCACCTGTGTGATTAATGGAGATGTCGGACTGAAGTCTTGACTAAATCTGAGTACATGTCTGCTTCCCCAATAGTGTTTAACTCCGACTGATGTTATCTGCTACCTCACGTAAACAGTGAAGCCACACACACATTAACATTAACCAAGACGTGTGCGTTGTTCAGTCCATGCCAGTAGCTCAGTGATTTTCCAAAAAATGTACTTGCTTTTTTAAATTGTTTTGAATATTACAATAACACTTGAATGCCAAAAACAAAACTTTATTTGTACTCCTATGACAAAATCTTTTTTTAAATGTTTGTTTATTTTTTTTAATTAAACCTTCTCATAACAGCAACAGTTTTCCTCTGGTATGAGTTGTGTAAAATGAAAATTAATATAAAACTTTTTGCACAGTTGGACTTATGTATCACACTATTATGATCTAAAATGTGCTCAAATGTCCTTTGAGTTTTGCTGATAACGATGTGAATTCACCCTTGAGCAACGTGAGTCTCTCTGGAAAGCTATTTTATAGAAAATATTGTCACCAATAAACTGTCTTCATAACAGCTATTGCAGTTAGAGCATTTTTTTAAATTATTTTTGTGTATGGCGTTTGTTGTGGTGTACCAAACTATTCTGCTGCATGTTGCCGTGATGCCTATAGTGAAAACCACCGTTGCCTTAATGTGGTTAGTGTAATGTCAGTTCCCAGACATATAGTTGATCAGTCTCTTCCTATGGCAAAGACACAGTAAAAATATGGCATGTAGTAGAAACATATTTCTATTTTCCCTGTAGATTTGTCACTTAACATCACTAACCAGGGATTAAATGAAAAAAAAACAGTGGTGTACATATTTATCTTAATTTTTGTACGTTCACCCATTTCAAGGTAACCTGTAACGTTTCCGAGGGCACCTGAAGGCAACGAGGACCCACCAATGACAGTAACCAATAGAATCCCAGCTGTTGCTAGGTAACGTGTGTTTGGTGTAGTTAACGTTGCAGAGCTGTCCGGCTGGTTTGAGAAAAGAGCGTTAATTAGTTATTTTTAAAGCTTGATGTTAGTAACGTTTGGGCGTATCTCAACACAGGATAATATATTGTTTCAGCCATGGCTCTTGCAACGCAGGGCGTGCCTCAACTTGAACTAGAGGCTGTTATTGGGTTTAACGGTAGGTTTTCCTGCATACGTTAGTTACGCATCTAACGTAGCTAACGTTAACCTAACTAGCCGTTCACTAACTGACCTAACGTCAAACCCGTGGTTAACAATTCAAACCTTAAGGAACGCAACTTGCTTAATTTATGTTAGCATGCTAATCTGTGAACATGAAACTTTTCAACAATCTTTGACGTTTTTAAGTTAATACTAAATTGTGTGATACTTTAAGTTGATGCTAAATGATAAAGTGTTTTGCTAATTATCTTAAGCTAACTATATAAATAATATGTAACAGCTACTTGGTTGGATTCAAACAGGAAAAGGTTGCACATTCTCATTGCTGTCTGCTCATCTACTTTTTATAATAAACAATAGACCATCCGTCACGATCGCAAACTGTTTTTTCCCCCTGTGCGTTTACCCGTCTTATCTCACGTGACCATACCGGTAACGTTACGTTCGTGTCTCATCAGGGCACGTGTTTTCTGGTCTGAGAGTCCATCCGGACCGAGAGCACCTGATCTACCCTCTGGGATGCTCGGTCATTCTTCAGAGGATCGAAGATGGCAAGCAGGAGTTCCTGCATGGACACACGGACAATGTCACCTGTATTTCAGTGTCCACAAGTGGATCTTATATCGCCTCTGGACAGGTCACCTTCATGGGCTCTGAGGTAGGCGTAATAGTTATGCATTATAATTTCTAAAATCTCTCATATGGTTGACTCAACTTAATCCCCACCACCAGTACTTACCACATATATATTTAAACATCATGTATGTATGCGTTTTGTTTTTCCTAGGCTGCGGTTATCATCTGGGACTACGCACAGCGGACAATCTATGCCCAGCTGCTGGACCACAAGGTAAAGGTAGAAGCGCTGACCTTCTCTCCCAACGAGAAGTACCTGGTGTCCCTCGGAGGTCAGGACGATAGCAGGTAAACATCAAGTTTGGGTGATGCCGTCCAGAGTGAGCTGTGCTCCCTCCTCCCAAATAACCAGGTTGCGTCACACAGGAATGAGGAACAAGAGGCAAGGCGGCCAGCCGAAAAAGCAGGATAGTAGTTTCCAAAAGTAGTGAAACGCTCTGCAACCTGATCATAACAACAAGATTTCAATGGCAATGTCTTTATGAGAGTAAACACAATCCAATTCTCACACTGCCATCTTTACGCAAATCAAGACACTTCTCTTGGCACGTTATCAGTTTGTAACACTTGATGAGTACTTTCCTACAGATAAGTTCTTCGAGGAAGAACATTCTCTATTTTACTGAAAATGTAATATTTATTTCTTCATATTTCTTCATTTAGTTTGTCTGTGTGTCCTCAGGATAGTGGTATGGAGTATTGAGACCAAGCAGTCCATCTGTGGGAGCCTGGCTTCACCGCGCAACGCCGGTAACTGCCTCACTGTGCAGTTCTCAAACACAGACGACAATGTCTTTGTTTCTGCCGGGAGGTGAGTGAGTGCAGTCTGCTGGCATTCTGTCAACCAACCAGGAACATTCTTGTTATTCTTTATTCTGTATGTTTATATCCTTGGTGGTGTTTGTTGTTTTTTTGTTTTTGGTTAGCGGAACCGTGCGAGTCTGGGAGCTGGACCTCCCCAACAGGAAGATCAGGCCCACGGAGTGTCAGACAGCCAAGCTGAAGAGGACTGTGAAATGTATACAGGTACGAGGCCGCGAGAGTCTTCAGTTCACATCGGTTTGTTCCCCCAGCTTATTTAACTAGCCCGCCATTTAGCTTTGCAAAATGTCTATTGCCGAAAGGCACTAAATGATTGGTGGAGGAGTTGCAGGAGATGCATCTGGGGAGATAACTAACGATCTATAAACATGGCGAAGCAATTCAATGTAATATTATTCTGTGATTTTTCTTGTTTTGGTCATATTGACGTGTTTGTAATATTACCCCAGATCTCAGAGGACGATCGGTTCATTTTCTGTGGCACCACCAGTGGAGACATAATGAAAATCAACCTGAGGACGGGGCTTCTGAGCGACTCTGGTCCAGCTAAAGACAAATACAGCATGGTAGGTCGGCGAGTCCAACTAAAACTTGCCAGGTCTTCATATATATATATATATATATATATATATATATATATATATATATATATATATGTATATATAGTTCAGCTAGTGTCAAGGAAACTAGGACTTTGACTATAACTTAAATCTCAGTGCTCGTGGCTTCTCTGCGCAGGGTGTCAATGTCCTAAGGATTCTGAAGCATGGGGACCTGCTCGTGGGCTCTGGATCCGGCACCTTGACTCTCTGTTCCAGGACTAACTTCAAAACTCTTAAGTGAGTCCAACAACTGTGTCATTTGAATCATCCCCATTTAAGAGATACTTACATTTGTTCATGGTGTGCAAGGTTTTTTTCCTCTATATCTTGTACATTAGAATAGATATCTAGGGTACCTCTGAGTATATTTTACAGTGCTCATTATCAGCTCCTTCTTCCCCCCCCCCCCTCTTCTCACACATTAGGAAAGTCCAGCTGGAGAAGGGTGTGACCTCCATCGCTATGAGAGGAGAGGGCCAGCAGTTCTTCGTTGGGACGGAGGCGGCTCAGATGTACCGCTGCGGCTATGACGACCTCAAAGAGGAACTCATTTCCACCAGCCACAACAGCGCTGTCAAGGACGTCGTCATAGTTTAGTGAGTGGCACACTAGACAATTTCAGGGAGGAAGTAAAATCGGCAAAAAGCCTTTTTACAGCTTTTGAAATTGGCAAATAACAACATACAGTATATCCGAAATGAATTGACATTCATGTAATAAAAACAATAATTTCCTCTGGTACCAAAAATATCACTCTGTGTGAATCGCTGTGTCTCTTGGGCAAAAGGGCTTAAACCCCATTACTGTAATCTCTCATAATGCATGACTTCAGTACCGCTTTGTGCTCACCAGAGGGCGACATAAGCTTGCCTCATCCATGTCAGTTTTAAGATGACACAGTTTCGGGTTTTAGTAACATTGTATACGGATATATTGTATGGATGCCTTTAACTCAATAAGCAGCCTTTCTCTCTTTATTTGTGTGTTTTTTTTTTTAGTGGAACATCTGAATTGTTTGCAACCTGCTCCGAGGAGGACATCAGGTTGTGGCACATAGACATGTCCAAAGAGCTGCTGCGGATCACCGTGCCCAACGTGACCTGCAACTCCCTGGACATCATGGTTGACGGACACAGCATCATCAGTGGTGGGAACCCGGGAGAGAAACATCTGCAAACAAGTCACCACAAAGAATGACTGATGACTGACTTGTTTGTTTTACTCTCTTCCAGCATGGAACGATGGTAAGATCCGCGTGTTTGGGCCGGAAAGTGGCTTGCTCATGCACATCATTCACGACGCGCACAGGATGGGCGTGAAAGCCATCGCTGGCACCAGGGACAGCAAGAGGATCGTCAGCGGAGGGGGAGACGGACAGGTCAGTAGGCATCGTTCACAAAACACAGCGCAATGTTCCGCGTTCTCACCGAATAGAAACGCACTGAAATAGTTTTTTCTTTGAAAATGTGAAGCTGTGAATTATTGAATTGAAGTTGAAAATGCTCTCACGGGCAAATGGTCACATGAATCCATTATGCATCCATAGTTGGCATTGAAACAAAGTGGAAAGAGTCTTTTAAATGAAGTGCCATACCTGACGACTGGTAAATGAGTCGGGGCTCACCTGTTGTAGGTCTGCGTTTGGGAGCTGCAGCCGCACGGCCATCGGCTGCTGGAGGCCATGAAGAAGCACAGAGCTGCCATCACTTGTATTAAGATCAAGAGTGACAACAAAGAGTGTGTCACTGCCAGCGCTGATGGTACCTGGATCATCTGGGACATAGTGTGAGTAGCCCCTCTGTGTCCCCAAACACACACACACACACACACACACATTTCACATGTACATCCTCTCTAAACCTTTTTTTCTTGTATAGTCAGTGCATAAAATACTCACGTTTCTTGGTAGTACTATGTAATAACATAGACAGCAAAGCTGCTTGACTAAGTCAAATTTGTAATGAATGAATTCTCTATTTTGATTCGATTTTTCCTGAAACTCAACTATTTTGCTCAGTTGAGTTGAGTTGAAAAAATGTGTGGAAAGAAAGACTTATTTTCTGGATGAGTTAATCCCATTATCCAGCCAAAAGAACGAATAATACTCTACATAATAGCTAAAGACATACACAGCCACCAGAGAGACAATTACAGAAAATAGAACGTGCTGCTTTCAGGTCCGCGTTGAAATAAGAGTAAAATTCTGAAGCACTTCATCGGCGTCTGGCTGGTACAGAGGGAATAAAAAGAAATCCAGTGCATTCTTTATGAAGAAATCTTAAAATCCTTTAATCTGCGGTGCTTCTTTTGTGAGGAGAATAAAACCTTTTAAAAGTCGTTGTGTTTTTTCACTGAACAAGTCTGTGGATTAAAGGCTTCCACACTGTATGCATCCACAGTGGCATAGATGTTTCTTCTTTTGTATGATTACTATCAAGCTGTTGTTGAAAAGAATATAAGTCAGACAAGAGCCTTTAGCCTTAATTAATCCAGATTGGCACCCTGTCCAACTAGATACATCTGTCCACAGAGGAAGTTGCTCATGGATGTTTTATTTGAATGCACAGTTCATCTTTTCATTGTATAATTATACAGATCAGCTTGTGTTTATTTTGTTTGCGTGGAAAAGAAAAGATGTTTGGTTACATTAAAGGTGCTAAATTCCAAATTCAGAGGGACTGACTCTACGTAACTCTCAACATGGCGGCGGCTGAGCCGGCGGTTAGCAGCTGAAGGTGCAAACAGCACGAACAGTGCAATCAACGCTAACAGTGCTGATGGAGCTAACAGTGCTGATAGAGGTAACAGTGCTGATGGAGCTAACAGTGCTGATGGAGCTAACAGTGCTGATAGAGGTAACAGTGCTGGTGGATCTAACAGTGCTGATAGAGCTAACAGTGCTGATATAGCTAACAGTGCTGATGGAGCTAACAGTGCTGATAGAGCTAACAGTGCTGATGGAGCTAACAGTGCTGATGGAGCTAACAGTGCTGATGGAGCTAACAGTGCTGATGGAGCTAACAGTGCTGATAGAGCTAGCAGTGCTGATAGAGCTAACAGTGTTTACCTGAGGAGGAACCAGAGTTTGGGTGCAACGTTTTCCACGACGACACCGTGGTTCGTGATTAGCTACACAAACAGCCGGACAGGCTACGTCAACAAAGCACAGAGAATCTCGTATTACAGCACACACAGAGGGAGAGTGACTTAATTCTCTGCTCAGGTAGACATTACTGCACCGTGTCTTGACCGAGCAAATAGTTCTTTGCTGCTGTACCAGTGCTCTGTATTTCAAATGTAGCACCTTAAAACTGCACTTGGCAGCTCATGATGTGACCACCACTGCTGCACTGGTGAAAGTCAGTCAACCTTCTCTCTCCTATCGGTTTCTTTTTTTTTCCTTTCAACATCTGCACCATCGTCTGCATTTCCTGCTGTAGGCGGTTTGTGAGTCTTCAGATGGGGATTGCCAGCACACATTTCCGGACGGTGTGCTACCACCCAGAGGAATACCAGATCATCACCAGTGGGACTGACAGGAAGGTGCGTTTTGGGACCGTCAGTGGTGGAAGAAGTATTCAGACCCTTTACTCAAGTAAAAGTACAAATATCACACTGGGAAAATTTGTATTATCTGCTAAGTTTACTTTTAAATACTTTATTTAATTTAAGAAGAGGGAGACTTTTCTCAACCTATAAAGTTGAGTTGAGTAGAAGTATAAAGTTCCATAAAGCGGAAATACTCAACTCAAAACTCAACAAGCACCTCTAATTTCAAGTTCAGCACTTGAGTTAATGTTCAGGATGCATTTTAAGGCAATTCCAGGAGGCATTTAAACAATATATGTATTATTATTTACTTAATTTATATCCCAACCAGTACAGCACATCCCATTACTGATGACCGGTCACGTATCTTTACGATAAGACTTGTTTTGGGTGTTTTTTATTGCACTGGTATGTAAGAATTCCCTGGAACGCAACTCAGCATACATCACAGGAAGAAAAAAAAGAAAAAAACGTAATGATTGTAATGATTGTGAATCCCTCGGGTGGAAAGAGACTGGCACTCGCATAATGTAGATGTCTCATTGTGCTGTTATTGTTATTATAATCTCCACTCAGCATAGAGAGGACGTGCACAGTCACACACACACGCGCGCTCGCATGTCCACCGATTAGTTTGAAAAGCTTGTAATTTGTTTCTCAGCTGAACATAATTAAGCCGTTGCGTTGGCTGCTAGTCGCAGAGACAGAGACGCTCAGCCCTTCGAGTCTGTTATTTTGCGAGTCATGTTGATTCACTCGTCACCGCTCATTTACACCAGGTCAGAAGTTCACGGCGGCAGGATGGAAGGCTTGTTTCCTTGATTGTGCACTTCATCCGCACCCCTTGAACCCTCATCGACAAGTTGTGCTGATTAACGCAGCGCTGGGGATGTGCTGAGTGAGCAGAGAGAGAGAGAGAGAGTGTAAGGGAGACACTGAGGGAGGGGAGCGCTGTGGCGTCTGTGGCTTCCTGCGGATGTGCCCAAGTGCCAGCCAGATCCACCATCTGCTCATCCCAAGACACAGGCGCTCTGTCTGGGGGAGCTAATGCCGACACTCTGTTCTCTCTCTCTCTCTCTCTCTCTCTCTCTCTCTCCCCCCTCCTCACTCTGACCCTCCATCACGTCCCAGCATGCCTCGATGGGTAAAATCACAGAGAGGAAACCAATGGAAGTGAAGAAAAAGGTGTGAATAGAAAGACAGTAGCCAAGAGAAAATAAAGACAAGGCGTGTGGAGGGTCAGGGAGAGATCGTGTTGATGACGATGCATGTTTTGATGCTGCATTCAGTGGAGACAATATGGTGGACGGGAATGATAGTTGAAAGCGGTCTTATTGTGTTCTGTCCAGTTATTTGTTGCCGTGTAATGAGAGGATGCAGCCTGAATGCCTCACATCATTTAAATGCAACAGTACTTTTGCAGCACAATATGAGCCGGGAACGTTCGGTTACATGGTATGCACCTTTAAGGGGAGACACGACTGGTGAATAGGGTTAAAACAATCTAATTAAACATATATCACCATGAAACATCCCCAGTTGATTACTTACATTAAGATCATTGTTTTTTCTATTGATGGCTAAATATGCAAATAAGGCATTACCTTATCAAATATGTGCTAATTTGCATACATTTCCAGAATGTAGGCTCAGAGTATGAGAAAATATATTTCTTTTTAGAAAATGACCTTTATAGATGTGTATTGTAAAATGACAGACATTTTAAAGTCAGTACAGGTGAATGGGGTAGATACATTGAATAACAGATGAAACCTTTTTGTTTTACACCTTTTCTGAAGTGTTATGTTTAAATATACAAATGAGGTAGTATCTAATTCTAACTTCTGGTGAATTTAGGAGAACTCCACTGACGCAAATAGACAAAGTTTAGTGAAATAAAGAGCCTACAGGCTCTTTCCTGGTTACAAGGTGAGTATTACCAAACAGTAGGCCTGACGTTTCACACTGGCCCCTGCCTGTGGCACTTGATTAATTTGCTGGCGGCCCGTGTTGTGGCTATGAGCACGTTTCCCAGGCTGAGGTGGAGGGAACACAGATGGGCCGAGACAACTCACACAGGTGGGAGTCTCTAATAAGCTGCCGAAATGAGATAATGACGGAGGGAGAGGTCGAGACTGTGGCAAAGGAGGAAGCAGCGGAAGATGACACGGGGGGGGGGGGAGAAAAAGGAGGAGTGTTAACAGAAAATCGTATGAACATGATTTTGATCCGTCATTTGTATTTGTATTTGGAGATGTACATTAGAAACACACACCTCAGCTGAATGGATTTGCATATCCTGCACAGCTGCAAGCCTCGCGTTCCGCTGTGATTCTGGATTTAAATACGGAAGGATTTCATAACTTGGTATTCGGTGTTTATAATGAACCGTTTTTTTTGCGTTTTCACCCTAAATTATGTTTTGCGAAATTATTTTGGAGGAATATTAATATCAGCGAGCCATTCCGTCTGCAGTGAGCCAATCTGTAGCAGAGAAGAAAAAAAAACCTGTGCTTGGCCGGCCCCCACAGAAAATGTTCCCGTGGCTCGTGAGGGCAGCTTATTGCTTTGAGAATCACTCTGCAGTTCTGAAACTATAAATAAGTCTGAGCCTTTTGTTCCTCTTTCATTCCATGATAACCAACAGCCTTTGCTATGTCTGTGTGAGATTACATTTCCCCCTCCTATAATGCATTACAGGCATGCTCTTGTGCAGGGAAATTAAATCCTATCTCAGAGGCTATATTCTTATAAGTGTTGGGCTTATTCTGCGCAGCTCTGTGGAACATGCACTTTTCCTTTTTACACACCTAATGCTGCATACGACTTGATTTCATTTCATTTAGTCAATAATCACAGTCAAAGTGGGTGTATTGTTCATTAGCAGCATGTGTGGTGCTTTGAACGCTTGATTGACGTTGAGGTGCAGTCGGTTCAGTCTGCGGTTTACTAACTTTGAAAACACCTTCCGGACTTTAAAACACGCGAAGGGACAGAGGACAGAGTTCGCCACCAGATGTTCATTCGTAATGGATGAGTCAGAAAGACTGATTTTAACGATCAAATCCACGTGGCCCCTCATTTACAGTACTTAACTTTTAATAATGTAATCAGCTCGGTCATATAAATAACAAGAAAGGACCCTTGTTGTCGTGCGGCACTGTGATGTTTTTTTGCCACCCGCGCTATAAATAACTTCGGCTAACAATTGCCTTTTGTGAGATTTGATACTTTGACAGCTATAAAGCTGGGGGGGGGGGGGGGGGGGTCGATGTGTGTGTGTGTGATAGAGTATCACCATAGACCTACTTATTTCCACACAGAATACAAATAATAAAGCAGTAAAGTTAGTTCAAGGTAGTTTGAGGTCACATATTGCATATCACCAAAATAGGAAATACTGATAATGTGAAGGAATAATAGCATAACTACAAAGAGATGCCGTCACCGGCATCACCGGCATCGTGAGCCTGCATCAATCTTCAGAAGCAATTACTGCTATAATTCAAACAACAGCAAAGAGCTCACAAGGCGATGTGTCATTTATGACGAGGGAAAGAGACTCCACAATGTCAGCGCACAGCACGCGCGCACTCTCTCTCCTCTCTTGGACGCGGGACTCTCGCATAAACAATGGCGGGGATGAGCTAATATGTGTAATGTGTTGACTCCCCCCCCCCCCCAGGTTGTCTACAGGGACGTGTTTGACGGATCCGCCATCAGAGAACTGGAGGCGTCGCAGTCCGGGTCCATCAACGGCGTGCACATCTCACAGGACGGCAGGCACTTTGTGACAGGTGTGGCCCGGTGCTCGTTTTACTGTAGTCGCTGTGCTCCTTCGTAGGAGATTTTCCTTTCAACGTAATTCAACCGAGAATGAATAAGTCTACATCGGAAAAGTCTGCATGAGCATGCATGGAATTTCTTCAAATTTGGCACAAAAGTCAAATTGTGCTCAAGGATGAACTGATTTGATTTGTTTCTAGTGAACGCATTCGCCAGCCCGCCCGCCCGTCCTATTCTCATGAACGCAACATCTCAGAAACGCGTGGAGGGAATTTCTTCAAATTCTGCACAAACATCCACTGATCAACTGATTTGATTTGGGATGGGGGGGGGGGTCAAAGGTCACTGTGATCTCTCGTCCGTCCCATTCTCGTGAACGCAATATCTCAAGAACACTGAGGGAAATTCATTACATCTGGCACAGACTTAAGGATGAACTGATTCGAATTTGGTGGTCAAAAGTCAAGTTCACCGTGACTTCACAAAACACATCTTTGTCCATAACTCAAGAATTCATAATGCCAATTGTGACAATTTCTCACGAATGTCTGTTAGGATAAAATGAAGTGATGACATGGTTGTAAATTGCAACTTGACTGGGTGGCGGAGGCATACAACCGGGAGGTAGTTTCAGTCGGGGTCACTTCAGTTAAAAACTGTATCATGAAATCCTTCAATTTGTTTTCGGTCGTGGCGTTATTGTGCTACTTTCCATTTGTCTTTTTTCACTCTCATATATAGTCGAGAGTGTTCTCATCTCTTTGCAGCCTTCGTTTTCATCTCCTCTGACACTACAATGCACGGCTCTTGCTCAAACGTCTCTGAGGCTATCGATGTGTTTTTCACCTCTCCCTGACAGGCGGAGGTGACAAGCTGGTGAAGGTGTGGGACTACATGAAAGGTGTGGTCACCCACGTAGGAGTAGCTCACAGTAGCAGCATCACCAGCATCAAGATCTGCTCCAATAACCGCATCTTAATCAGCACCAGCGCCGACGGAGCCATTCTCCGGTGGAGGTTCCCTCACCCTTCGGCCTCTTAATGTGCACACGGCGACTTGTAATCCACACTCATACTCAAATGTGTCCGACGTTAATCTTTCCTCTTAGCAACTGTTATGAGAGTTCAACTGTATGACATGAAAAGAACAGGTTTACACTCAGACCGAAAATGAAATAAATCCAATGTGATTAAGCATCAACGACTTTGTTATGTTTCCTTTTCCAGTCGAGAATGGACGATGTAAAAAAAGAAATGAAGAGATTACACTTCCTGAACAGTGCGGGCACTTGAGCGGTAATTCCCCACAGGAGCCGAATATAGGTGGGAATTCACAGAGCGACACTTAACACGAGTATAAAATTACACTTCAAGGCACAAGGACGTATTCTTCACACCAAAGTGTCCGCATTACGCTTCTTTAGACTTCTTGAGAACAACAGAATGAATGCCGCTCTGCAGACGCGGTGTAAAAACAAGGCTATACTATGTGTGCATTACATTTACACAGCTATCGTTCTGTTTCTGTAGAGACACTGGCTGATATCACACAGAATTATCCACTTGATTGAGTGGGTGAATTCAAAGGTCTGGATCGAGGGCAGGAG
The DNA here is from genome assembly GCA_032191485.1 of Leptoclinus maculatus. NCBI lineage: Eukaryota > Metazoa > Chordata > Actinopteri > Perciformes > Stichaeidae > Leptoclinus > Leptoclinus maculatus. The sequence continues at coordinate 13,808,838 of JAVDOI010000009.1, forward strand.
AGACAAGGAGGAGGCCCAGACTCAGTCAGCTAATCTATCAACAGCGGCTCCCTGAAGGATTCCGGTCAAGACAGCAGCTCTCTGACTCTCTGAACCCCATTCTCCTCACTATTGTTCAGAATGGCTAATCTAAATAATGAATACCTCACCCCTGCTTCTCCCCGTCCCCCCACAAAAAAAGAAAGTAAAATGGCAAACCTGCAGTACAAACCAAGTCAGCAAAAAACATCCCTGGATCTGTAAAAAAATGGAAAAGGGCATCGCTGTCGCCGGCGTTCTCCACCCTGCTACTGAACAGAGGACGATCTGTGGGTCATTTTCTGTGAGGAAATATGATTACGTTTATTTGTTAACAATGGTGTGTTTCCTAACGATGCTTTAATAAGTGCATCGGGGGAATATCGGATGGGGCCCGGACTATCTATTTCAATAAATCAGCACATCTGGCACACTAAATTCAATCTTCAGTACTGGTGAGCTGTGAAATTAAGCTTTCAGATGATTAGAATCTGAATATAGCACAAAAGATGTTGAGTCCCAGAACCGCAAAACAGCTTCTTTGAAATCCATTTGGCTTACTTTGTGGAGTTTTCCTGAGTGCAGTAGCAGCAGCCTTAATGTTTGTTATTAGCCAGGCTATGTATAGGATGCTGTACATGTGTCTGTAAATGCTTGTGTGTTATAGACAAGGTATTTCAGCAGCAGGGTATAGCAAAAGTAGACCCTTATGTGGATAATCTCATTTAGCAGAAACAGAAAACTACTGTTTCTATATTAGCAGAATCATCCAACGAATGCCATTCATGTCTTCTTTTGACACCGTCTGAAGACATTAAAGCAGGTGATGTTGTAACCAGTCCTACAGGGGGCAGTTTAATGCTAACAGATATTACCACATTGTAAACACAACAACTTCCTTGTTCCATGTGTAGCAAAGACGGGTTTAAGTTTTTGTTTCTTCTCTTTGCCATTCCAGCATCAGTGTGAGACTGTGTGAAAAAGAGCTGTCCTGCTCACTATTGTGATAGACTATCAGTAATAATCCAGGTATATTAAATCCATGTCTGAGGGGCGGGTTTAAGAGACAATCCTCCGAATAAAAACTTCATAGTAGCCCCGTAGACGGGAGAGGAGAGGAGGGAGGAATTAGCGACTCCGCGCGTGCGACCCAGCGCTTGACAGCCATCGATGAGGAAGTGTAATTGAACCTGCTGAGTGTGGAGGGAGGAAAAGCGTCTCATCTCTCTGTTCCTGGAGAGAGAGAGCGTCGCTCCACGAACCGCGCGGGCTGGCGACCACACCGTTGGCTACTGGGAGTTACCGGGATGTCACAGGGGATATTATCAGTAATCATGTGCCTTATCGGCGCCACCTCAGCGGTAAGGTTTGCGGAGAGAAACGACGAGGAGGAGGGGGAGGAGGAGGAGGAGGGGTAGACAGCCAGCCCCGGCAGACAGGTGCGACTCCGCCGCCCGTTTCATTTCTTCCTCGCGGTCCTATAAAGTAGTAGCGCCATGGATACCCGCAAGGAAAACAAGGTAAGGAAAGCCATGAAACCCAGAACGAGGAAGCGAAAAGAGAAGAAATACAAAACCGGGAGGTTTGGCAGAAAGAAATCGCTGCGATCTTTTGGGAATTTCATGGGGAGGATCCTTAAAACTTTGGGCACTTTGGCGCACTTTGGCGACGCGGAGCCGCCGGACGCGGAGGACGACAACGGCGGCTTCGGGCCGAGCGCTTCGGGGGGTTTCAAAGACGACGGCGCGCAGGTCGCCCGGGAGGGAGCCGCGAAGAAGAGCTCCGTGGCGTCCTTCTCGCACGGCTCGGTGAAGAGCAGGCTGTCGTGGTGCCACGGCGACAAGACCCCCGGGGTGCTGGGACTGAAGAACCACGGCAACACCTGCTTCATGAACGCCGTGGTTCAGTGCCTGAGCAACACCGACCTGCTGGCCGAGTACCTCGGGCTAGAGCAGTACAAGTCCGAGGGGGGCCACGGGAGGGTGAACGGGGAGGGGAGAGGCGAGGAGCCGCAGGCCGCCCGGGGAGAGGTGACCGAGCAGCTGGCGTCGCTGGTTCGAGGTCTGTGGACCCTGGAGTACACCCCGCTGCTGTCAGTGGAGTTCAAGGTGAGGACACACTGGTTGGTTGTACTGTTTTTGTTTTGCAGATATGTTTTATTACCTGTTCACCGCAGAGGAAAAGTGTGAAGGCCACTTAGCTTAATTTCCCGGCATGCCATTGAGAAAGGGATTAGAAATGACTTGAGAGAGAGATGTTAAATTTGATCTTTCTAACAAAGGGAACAACTTTTATAGTTGCACAAATACCAGTTGTTTTGGTAAATATCTAGTGGAAATGTTGTTTTTTTCATAGCAAAGCTATATATCTATTTGATTAAAACATGCATGGGCCCCAGACCCCCAACGGGCCCTGAGACCCCGAACTTAAATAGTGTGTCAATTGATTTCTGGTTATTTTATTAAGTGCACATTTGTCTGCGAATGTCCCCCACTACAGCACCATAAAAAGCAACACCACAGGGCCTTAAGGCGCTTTAAATCACATTACCAAACAGCTAATTGACACAGAGCAGCAAAAGCTGCAGCCAGGTAGTTTTATTTTCCAGCGCTGGGTGTCTGGGTCTCTCTGGACAAAATATAATGAAGCTGCCATGAGTGGTCTGCTGCTGTGTGGTCTGCACTCAGCGGGTACTCTGAGAGGACAGGAATACATTCACATTGAGAGGGTTGGGGGGGGGGGGGGGGGGCAATGAGGGTTCAACAGGAAATGTGCGCCCCAGGGACCCCCCCTGTGAGCTACTCCTGCAATAAAGAGATGTCATTATCGACAGGTTGCGATTGCTTCTACACATTCCTCCCATGGAATCTCAGTTACTAGCCAAAACCCAGTCCCAATAGCTTTAGTGCGTCCTCGTGCCGGCCCGGCAGCACAGCTGGTATGTGTCAGGAGGATTTGTGTGGGGATTTGTAAGCGGCATTACCAACTATCACATATCACAGTCTGTAGTGGCAAAGCAAATATTTCAATGAACACAACCAGGTGAGCACTTGATTGAACAAGGTTCAAAGGGCGACGGTCTACCTGCGAGTCCCACGAAGACACTCGGGTCCCGTGTGTGTGTGTGCGTGTCACGTGAAGCCGTGACAATAAAAACCTCATCGCCGCTCTGCCTCCCAGTATCAAGGTTTTATTCTTGTTTGTTGAACTCGTAGTGCGTAGTGCGATTACTGATTACACACACAGAGGGTGGAGCGTCTCGACCTGACTCACCTGCCCTGCACCACAGGTGGTTTGTCTGCATTCCCCCGGCTACCCCCCCCCTCCCCAGCTGACATGGGGAGTGCGGGGGAGTCGTGTATTCCTGTCTCATTTAAGTAAACTTCTAAACGTGGCGTGTGATGGGAGTTGCACTGCGGATGTGACAAAATGCAAGTCGTCGCACACACTGAGAGGCCGTCTTGCTGTTGTTCTCTCTATGCTGAGTGGGTGACAGGCAACCATCAGGCGTACTGAGTGGTAACTGCTCTGTTGCGTCAACAGACAGCTCGGGGGAGGTTGTAGGGGAGTGGGAATGTAATATGTGTCCTTTTGAGTGGGATATCAGAAAGAAGGACTCGCGATGTTATCGATCATTAACGCTGAGCACCTGCACGTGTGAGCGATTTTTAAAGGGCAGGTTTTAAACTCTCGTCACAAGCAGCTTCACCTACTTGAGCCTGAGCCTCTGTAGACTTAATCATAAAAAGTTAACATGAAAAACACAAAGTAACACAAGTTATGAATTAAAGGAATTATCAGGATATTCAATGAAAATGACCTCTTGAAGTGGCTCCTGTGCGCCACATAATGACATCAGGACCCTGTTTTTGCACTAGTACCAAATGATATGAAGAGCATGGCTCTAGGTTGGCACTGATATCACGTTTAACTCTGGGACATTTGGCAGTATGTTGTGCTGCAACGTTTCAACATTTTGAAAATGGCAATTTCCGGGCCTGGAGAAGTTTTGGAAAAATAAATGAACCCAAAAAGTTTTGAAAAAAGTGGGAAAATTGAAAATTGCTTCACAAATACCTGTATAATAACATATACGTGGTTGAAATAGGCTACGTTACTGTACCGGCAGATCACTTAACGTTGCGTTGTAACTTAAAAGGCACGACTTGAGAAAGCGCACGGCCCGGGGCGTGAACAATGTGGACTATGTAGAAAAATGTTTTGACACTTAACATTGGAGAGCCATGCTAAAGACGCTAAGCACCAGGCTGCTGCATGCTGCTGGGCACGACTCGACTGTCAACCCCACCAGTGCTTCCCTCTCGTCCACCATCAAACTAGGGACCGTTTTGGGTGCTGTGTGCAGAAACGAAGCCCTAACCGCAGAGGTGGTGTGGGTGCTATAGGTGGCTCATTCTCACTATTCCCTACAACTAGGTAGAGACGTTTTGTTACCCACGTAGCATATATAAAACCAGCACTGGTATCTGATACAAAACCGAAACTACAGTCATTTTACTCGGTTAACGTCACAGCGATGTCTGCTGGTGTAGCAGAGGGGCCCCGGTCGCTTACTAACGTTGGGGAGCCGGGAAACGGGAACCTGCGGGCTGCTGAATATTTGATGGCTGTAGTGCTATTCATTTTATTCATTTGCTACATACTTTAGTAGCAAAACAGGTTAGAAGTGGTGTCTGATATCAGTCCCTGAACTTAATGTCGGAATGTGCTGCTCTGTGTTTAAATTTGCTCTAATGGACTGCTGCAGGAATGAGTGCTAAAACCCGGAAAAGAGTCAGCATATTAGCACTTCCTGTTACCTCGTCTCGGGTTTTTCGAATAGTGTTTTGGTTAGATGCCTGAAACAAGGTCTGTGGTTAACGCAAGCTGGAGAGATTTTAACGCTTTGTTCTACGATATTAAATAAGTCAGTAAATACCCCTTTCGCGAAAAGGTAGGCGCTAACAAGTGGCTAGATGAGTCTACAAAACGTCATCACGCCGACTAGTCCGCCTTCACAGCCTCGTTGTGTGTGTACTCGGGTGACTGTGGTTAAAGTTCGTCTTTAGCCGAACGTTAGCTTTTTACTGCTGCCGATTGCGTTCACGTTTCAAAAATCCCAAAAAGTGGTGTTCATTTGCGAAGATTATCTTACTGAACAAAACGTATGAGTCTCATAAATGTTTGTTTACAGAGCTTATTTTCTGCAATAATGCAAAATACAATGGGAAAGATCCCATTTACATTTTGTCGAGGGAACCAGTGTGATGCTAACTTCCGGGGTCGGCCTAAAACCCCCCCCCCAAAAAAAACCACGTCATCCCTGCACCACTCTATATTCTCTCATCATAGTGGGCTGCAATAACAACAAAAAAATCCATGTCCTTCACTCCCCCTTTTCTGTTTTCTCGCCTCGCCCCATCGCATCGACACAGTGATTTGTGTCTGTCTGCTCATCCCAGGGTGCAGCAGGAGAGAGGTTGTTTACTGTAGCAAGTGCATTCAGCCTGGAAAAAGTAGGATGCCCCCCCCGCTGAGACGCCTCCAGTTGTGTGCACTCAGAGGGAGAGAGAAAGGGAAAAGTGGGAGGGAGAGACATCGCTGGTAAACAAGACTATATTGTCCCTCCTGTGACCCTCCTGTGATCCTCATAAGACTTAAATGTGTCTTCTCTCGAAGAGTTCCACTTGGGGCTGGAAAACAAGTCTCGTTTTACTTTCGTGGCCTTTTGACACAAAAGATATAGTGGATTAATGTTGCCCTGAGGCCCCCGATGACACAAAGACGCGTCGCTAGAAACCACTGTTCTCCTATGCTAAGGCACCTGGCGCTAGCTCCTCTCTTGCGCCGCGTATTTCTAGCGGTTTGCACACAAGTTCAAATATAACACTTTGCCCAAGGCAGCCAATCAAATCGATCAGGCTTTACTACTTTACCTCTGACTTCCTGGTTTGACGCCGATAGGTGTGGTAGGGCTAGTTAGCTGTTGGGCTGTGAGAGAGCTATACAGAGTATGTGTTATCATATCTCATGCCGAGATAGTTTCATGTAGACTACAGGGTGCGAGGAAGCGAGGGAGCGAGCCAGGGAGGGAGCAAGGTGGTGACTTTTAACGCCGTCCAGTCCCAGGGCATCGTTACGGTGGCGCCCACCCTCCGGTTCCCCCTCAGGTAAACACTGTTAGCTCTGCCAGCACTGTTGCTATTGTTTGCGCTGTTAGCACCGTCAAGCTGCTGCCTGTGTCAGCCATGTGGAGGCACTAGATATGCTCAGATTTCCGTATTGAGCACCTTTAACAAAGTGGTGGTCGTGTTTCATGAAAAGTGAGTCTTTTAAGGTCAGGTGCCTATTCCTCATTGGACAGCAAGAAAGATGAGCAAAAACACGGCTCTCGCGGGAATCAATTTTAGATTGTTAGAAGTCGCTCGCCTCCACTAACTCATTCGATTCCTAGAAGCCCTGCATTTTAAGTCAAGACTGACTATGAAACGTGTCACCAAATGCTGCGCCGCTTGCAAATGACGGCGATCAGCCCAATGGGAGTGCTGTATTTAAAGGTCACCATTTCCAACTCTGCCACGACCGCTTCACTACACATTTGACATTGATGAAATCTGGAGGGATGAAGTGTCCTTTTATTGGTGCCTCCAAAAGTTGTCTACATCAATTTAACTCGACGGCGGAGCGAGCTCATTCTTTTGTCACCTCACACTCCTGACCCAAAGGATTTAACAACGCAGTAACTACTACTGTTTTTTTTGGGGGGGGGGGGGGATAGCAGCCCGGATGCATCTATTTTTTTAAAATTATTATTTTACATTTTATTTTCACGCTTGATGGAATGCAGCTCTGTGAGGCCAGAAGGGGCTCAGCCGGAGAGACAAAGCCTGGTGTTTCAGTGGTCCTGTTAGCTCTGGGGAGTGAAGGGGAGTGAAGGGCCGTGTGCGACGGAGAGGCAGGGCAGCGAGACTAATGGTTTGTTTGTACTTCGCTTGTCTCTGCGCCCTCTTCAAGGGCCACTCTCATTCTCACTCTCGGTGCTGAAGATGTAGGCCTATGGGATCTTCATGCTTCTGTGTCTGTGTTTACAACACCGTGAGACCGTTTTCCACCAGGTTTTATTTTCCCTCCTGTGATTTATGTGCCGAGCTTGAAAAAAACAAAACACGAAATCAATCTTTAGCATTATGGGATTTGATTTCGCGATCACCGCATCACCGTGTGACTTTCCCGCTTCATCCCCCGTGATGGGGACGCACGTGGAAACGGAGTTTGCGTTCACGCGGCTCTTGATGGTGATCAGTTGTGCGCACGGGGGGAGAAAAATCCTCAAGAGTATCAATTTCTCCGTTCCAGCAGAGCCCGGGGAGCCTGTAAAGCACTGAGAGGCGATCATTGCCATCGCATCTCAACCCTGATCACCTGTAAATCCCACATCGGGGGGCGGGGGAGGGGCGGGGGCATCTGCGGACACGCGGGCTTTGTCCCGTCTTGACTCGATGGCACCTTTTTGTCAGAGAATTTCTGAGCTTCTCGGATCTGCAGAGGAGATATAGGCTCCGATTCCAAGACGTGGCATTTGGATTTGTCATTGGAAAAAAAGGAAAATAATAACACCTGCCTGTTCTCTGTTCTCCGGAGGTAAACCCAGCGTGGCCTAGGATGACACAGGAAGTAGAGGGCTGAGTAGATTTTGGAAGGATTGCTGGAGGAGGAGGCGAGGGAAGGACAGGTGCTGCACTGTGAAACTGCAAATGGAGCAGCCAGAAATCACAGATTCTATCCAGCCTCATTCCAGCCACACCTGTGGGAGGGGGGTGGGAGTAGTGTGTGTGTGTGTGTGTGTGTGTGTGTGTGTGTGTGTGTGTGTGTGTGTGTGTGGAAAAGAAATATGTGCACTTCCTCTTAAGGTTATGCCCCATCGTTATTTGTCAGCATCCTTCTCCGTCCATCACGGAGAAATCCATCCAGGCCTTTTTGGCAGGCCGGACCACGATGAGGCCGAGGTGGCGTAAATGTTTTTTTTAGGGAGGGAGAGAGGGAGGGAGAGAGAGGGGGAGGGAGAGAGAGGGACATTTGCTTGATGTATGTTTGAAGTAAGTTCCTGGCCCCGCCAGCACTCCGATCCATCATTGTTTACAGAGTAGGGGTGTAATGGTGTGAGTAGAAGCGAGGGTGGCGAGACGGGGGACGCCAAAACAGAGACGCCCGGGTTGTGGAAGCAGGGGGATGTTGGCGGAGTGCGGCCCCCTTATCTCCGCCCACCGCTGGGAGGTCATGACCCCTGCCCTGGACGCCACATGTGGTTTAACATCTGTCTTTTGTCATTCTCGTATCTTTTTGCTTTTCTTTGCTTGTAGAAATACTATTTTTTTTTTTTTTTTTTTGCTAAGACAGGAAATTAAATAAGAAGATTGTTTTGTGAAGACTTCTGTCAAATACAAAATGTATTGCTATAAAAACTACAAATGTTGTAGTTTAAGTGGAGTTAAAAAAACAACAACAAGTTAGAAAACAGCAGATGAGGCCGGCGGAGGGGTCACTTCTTAATGGAGTTGCGACCTCTTGATGTCATCAGGTGTCTGAGCCCCAACTCGCCGTAACCTTGGCAACTGTCTTTGCCTTGGTGTTTTCGCTCCTCCTATATTACATAATATACTTATTTTTTGGGCCGTTTTTTCACCTTTTCTCACTTTTCACCACAACAGCGCCGTCCTTGAGAAAGAAAAGAAAAAAACACTCAGCTTCTGTTGAACCTCCGCCAGCGTCTCCTCCCTCCTCTCCTCCCTCCTCTCCTCCCTCCCTCTCTCCTCCCCTTACTCCTCTCTCCATCTGCCCCTCATCCCTCCATCCCCTGTCAGTGCTCCCTCACAGGGATGAAGCTCATTAGCGGGCTGTCTCCCTCCCTCCCTCCCTCCCTCCCGTGTTTATATTTAGACGCTGCAGGTATATTGTGGTGATTTCTTTTTTTTTAATGAGGTGTGGAGCAGTCGGTCACACACAGAGAGGGAGAGCGACGGAGAGAAGTGTTGACGCCGCCGTCGCTTCCGCGTGTCGATTTCTCCGTCTTGACTCATGAAGTCACAACTCCCTCCTCATAATTGAATTAGACAGTCTGCCTGTTTTTAGTTTTTTTTGTTCTTCCTCGTAACACCTGTCAGGGTTTTGGACGTCCTCTGCGTGAGTCATCGTTCGGTGTGCTGCAGTGTATCGATGTGTGTCTCAGAGTAGTATTGGGCACCACAGATGAGGACCGTCTGATTTTTGTTTCCTGATGCTGTTTAAGTAACACTTTTGTTCCTCTCACTTTCTCTCTGAACACACACAACGGAAACAAGGGGTTCAGCTTTACCAATTCGGAAAAAAATAAAACTAATTGTCCAACTGGAAATTTGCTGGAAAAGTTAAGGTATAGGTTGGGTTGAATCAGATCATTTGTCCTTGCTTCAAGCAGAAATGCCAAACATTTGCTGCTTCTATAGCTCCTTGAATAAGAGGATTTGAGGCTTTTCTTTGTCATAATATGATCGTAAATCAAAACATCTTTGAGTTTGGGACTGTCGGTCAAATAGAACAAGACTTTCTGAAGATCGCAACTTGGGCTGTGGGAAATGATAAAAGGCACCTCATTATTTTAGACCAAATGATGAATCAATTATTCATAAAAATGTTTTGGTTACAGCCCTAACTGAACACACTTTCTTTTGTGGAAGGCTCAATTTGCTGCATGCATTCCATGCATCTTCTCTGAAGTGTGATGCTTGTAATAAAGTGCTCTCTGCCTCTGTTTTTTCCACCACTTTTTAAAATTTTTATTTTTGACAGTGTGTGCAGCGACCAAAGAGAATTGTGAATGACTTCATTACATGATCTTATCAGAGCCCAATAATGCCCGGCAGATGTTCTTAAATGAGTCTGCATTAAGTGATGATAAGAGAGAGAGAGAGAGAGAAATGTCCCTGCTTTTTTCTCTCTCCTGACTTCTCCAACTCCAACTTACAAACGATGACTTCCTGTGCTCCATGTGATCTTGGCCTCAGTATTCGATGTCTTCAAATCGCACATTGATTATAACCTTTCTCCTCCTCCCCAGAGCATAGTGGCCAAGTACGGCTCTCAGTTTCGGGGAAACTCTCAGCACGACGCCCTGGAGTTCCTCCTCTGGCTTTTGGACAGAGTTCATGAAGATGCCAATCACAGCCCCAACAACAACAACAACACTAACAGCAGCAGCAGCAGCAGCAAGACCAAAGCCACCGCCAAGGTGAGTCCACCGTTTGTTACTGCTGCTGAAAATGTGAAATGTGTTTGTAATGAAACCTGTTAAGAGTTGTTTCGGCTGCTTCAGTCCTGATCACATGCATTCTCTCTGTTTCACTCACACACACACACACACACACACACACACACACACACACACACACACACACACACACACACACACACACACACACACACACACACACACACACACACACACAGACACACACACACACACACACACACACACACACACACACACACACACACACACACACACACACGGCTTTCGTGAGATATGTAGATCCGACTTTGAAGAGCCAATAAGAAGGTGGGAAGAAACCAAGAGGAATATGTCTGATATTCTTCTTAGTTGGATCTTCCCAACAAAGTCTCCAGATTCAGTGTCCCGTCTTTGTCTTCGCTGCACGAACGATTTCACAGGTATAAAAAAAACAACAACAAAAAATCTGCCGCTCCGCCCGGGACGTTTCACGAGAACCCCGGCACTTTAGCGCCGTCACGATCCAAGCTCAGATGCCTGAAAACATGTCAACACCGAGGCCATCGTTCGGTTGGAGCAGTGCATCAGTTGTGCGGTGTGCTTTTCAAATGACGCCGACCTCGTTGTCTAAAACTCACCATCGATGACATCATCGATGCGCTCCGTGGCCGTCCTCCTTTTGAAAGGACGACCACGGCGCAACGTCGTTTGTTTTAGTCGAAGAAATCACGTCACTCGTGTTAACAAAAGAAGAGGGGTTTTTTTCGGAGGGAGTCTTGGAGCTAGTGGATCCTTCCACCTGCAGTTTAGTTTGAACCCATTGGTCTGAGACGATCCTCTGTACGCAGTGACTCTTGTCCTGCGAGATGTCAAAGGAGAAACCGTTGAAATGGGAGACGTCCGTACTTTGCCCTCTCTCTGTCTCTCTCTCTCTCTCTCTCTGTCTCTCTGTCTCTCTGTCTCTCTGTCTCTCTGTCTCTCTGTCTCTCTGTCTCTGTCTGTCTGTCTGTCTGTCTTTCTGTCTTTTGTTTTTGTCCCCGATGTGGAAACATCCACCTCGCGACCTTGCACTTGGAAATGAGCTGGGACGGGACGTGATGCGGTGAGAGGAAATGAAGGGCAGACGCATCATGACTGAGTTGATGACTTTAACATTTTTTTTTTTTTAAATCATGACCAGGGTTGCCAAGCACCAAACGCCAGTAAAATTTGTCTTTGATGCCTACATTTATTGGATTGGACTGAAGTGCACTTGTGTGCAATTTCACACCGAGGGGAAAGAAAATCCACATTAATACAACAACAAGAGTACATAACAGGAGAATTGTTTGTCCTGTAGTTGTAGTTGTAAAGTAACTCTCTATCTGCCTGACTTTATTCATGTAATGTGTAGTCTTTAACTCCTTACAGCTTTGAAAATGGCTCGGTGCATTGTTTTACTGTATATTCATATTTACATTATTCTATGTTTCTTGCACACACTATTATCAGCCAATACGTGACTCTACCGGCTCTCGTCAGAAAACAAGTAACTCCAGAAATGTGGTGGAAAAAGTAGTGACTTCTTGGACCTTTCTATTATTCTGTGGCTGTTTTTCCTACCTGTACACTATAGTACAATCTATAATTGAATATGCAATCCTGCGAGTGTTTGTTTGCACATTATGACGTTAAACACTGGATAAGAAGACCTGCTGTGATCAAACCCCTTGTGATTGCACACCCTTCATCACATTTGCTAAGTAGGCCTATCGTCCCCTTTTCTCCCAGTCGTCCTGGAGTTTGCCAGTTCCGCCTCCACTTCTGGGCCGGCTGACGACCCCCCCACCCCCCCCCCCCCCCCCCTCCCCCTCTGACAGCAGTGCTAATAGAGGCAGCCTTTTGTGCGGCGTTAAACAGCTTACGGCCGCCGCTCTCATTAAGGCTGCCAGTGAATCGAGGTTTCGCAAAGCCGGCTTTCCCTCCACCGCCGCGGAGAAGAAGAAAATCACTGGCTTTCTCACACCGGGAGGGAACATGATAAAAAAAACAACATAACATGAAACACTCGTCCCCCTTCCCGTAAATTGATTTCATTCATGCGGCTCAGAGCGCTCGTGCTTATTCTGCCTGTGTAATGTGAGAAGACTTACATGCTCCTCCGTTGGTTTGTGTGTGAAACTTCTCCAAAAAACAGCTGGATAAAAAAAAACACAAACACATAAGATAATGTCCACAAAAAGGCATTTACACACATGACTGGCAAAGTCCAAACGCTTCATCAATAAACCATAAAATCACATTAGACAACATTGAATGGTCACCAAATAAAGTGTGTCTCCGTCCACACGCATGCTTCCTCTTGCTCTTTATTTTTGCTTTCAAAGCCACACGCAGTCCGACCTGTAAAACGAAGTAATGGGGTCCATTAAATGTACATATATACATATATATAATTAAATTATTATTTACTTTTTGACTTGTCAAAAAAAAATTGTGTTTTTTCTGTAAATTTGCTGCTTTCTTGTCAGAGAACATCTGAGTTTTTTTCCCCATAAATTGAAGACTTTAATCTCAATTTTTTTTTACCCACAATGACCCTAATACGCAGTCATAGACCTGCGTCCAACCCAGATGTTGAAGGAGGCCTGCCTGATGTGTGTTGACCCATTGGAACAAAAGGCTTTAGAGAGGAACTCCAAATAAAACCTTTAGCCACAGAAATCACTTGAAAAGGAAGTCTCCTCACTTTCACTTTCCTTTGCTGTTTTTTTGCCGTTTTCGCTTAGAAAACCCTGTAAATAGTTTGACGAATACGGAGACAAAGATGACCATAGATCCCTCCACAGGACCCGATTATCATTGTAGTCCTGGGACGGTGAGACGGAGTGTGGGGGCTCAGCTGAGCGGTGAAAGGAGAGGGAGGCAGGGAAGTGACTTTGATCTCTTTGTCCGTCACCGGAGCCCGGGAAACACCCATGTAGGTCTATATAGGTCACGCTGAGCTGGCAGCAACCCAACAGTGTCAACATGGTCCCTGTCAATTTTCACAGGCATGTAGTGAAAAGCACCTGACCCACACATAGACCTCAGGTAGTTTCTCATGTGTTTCTATATCGACTTACCCGAGTCGAAAGTAAAGTAAAACAACTGTTGAGGAACTGCACGCTGCGTTTTATGATGTGTATTTTTTTTCCTCTCTGCTCTCTGAACGTATCACTTCTTCGGTTTGTTCAGTGACTTTACTTTAACAACCGCACGCCTGTCAAACAGTCTGCTAACAACTTCCGTAAACCACCTCGGGATAACAGCTCTTCACGCTGTAGTAACTACGTTTGCATCCGTTCAACCTGTGCATTACACGCCTCTTTGTCACGTTTAGTTTGACAGCCTCCTGATGACTTATTTTTTTCATTCTTGTTCCTGTCGTGATTTGTCCTCTTGAGGTGAGGTGAAATTCTCAAGGAACAGGTGTAACGAGAATCCTTATAATGAGCACATCTTTGCGATTGTGAACAAACATCTAGAGCTGCACGTATAGATTCCCACAGATCACAGCCGATATGAGCTGGGAGCCTTGTGTCCAGTCACATGTCTCCTTTAGATTTAACTGGATATCGAGACATTATGGACATATCTGGATATTTATTTTGTATTGATTTAGGACGTGTGTGTGTTTGTAGGTTCCTCACACAAGCCGAATATATTATAGGTGAACAGGACACTATAAATGATATTACCACTGTGTTATTTGGATTCCCAATAGCTATCGACTCAAAGAGGCAGCAATCAATCATCACGTTTTATTAATAAAGCACCTTATGAATACAGAAAAACACATAAGACACTGTGTAAAATGCTTTGCAAAGAAGAAGTTGTTTGTGCAGCACACCTGCTGTGCGAGCAGTGTGACCAGTCCGGCAGCTTCACCCGAGCGACATTACGTAACACGAGGCTGTGAGCACACACAAAGGCGGCCGAGTAATGTTAATCCTCCTTCCAGCGGGACCTCGCTGAACTCGCTCGGTTTCCCTCTCGCCTCGCTGGCACCACAGCGGCAACGCATTCCTCACCGGCTAACAGAGGCAACCCGACCTGCAGTGAAATCATAGCTCTGTGCAACGACAGCCTCTCAAACCGTCCCTTCTTTTTCCCGCTGTCAGCGATTTAAAAAAAACAAACAAGCGGTGTGACAATAGTTCTTTATCATCTCCATTGGCTCACAAGGCTGCCGAAACTGGCAGCTTTTCTAAAAACCTGTTCGTGACCCAGTGTGGCCGCTGCCTTTGAGCCAGGCAGATGTCAAAGGTCAGAATCACACTGCGAACCGCTGCGTTATATTCTCCCCTTAGCCCTCAGCAGTTCTCAAAATATGAATACGATCGGTTGAACTATCCTGATATGTATGGTGAGAAAAAAAGTCTCAAACCAACAAACAACAAACTCCAGCTTGGTGCTATCAGAGAGTGGCATACATTTCCCAGTGTTCATTGAGTGAGCACACTGAGCGCAGCTTCGGCCCTTAGAGCATTTAAAAAAAAAAAATGGACATGCCCCGTGGAGAGTAGCGGGACACGAGGTTTGCCGATGCAACACCAGTGCCAAATCATTATGTATTCATTATTCCATTTTTAAATGTCGATAGCGGTCGGCTTTTCTGCCCCAGGAGGGTTGACCGTGGAGGGAGGGAGATAAAGAGAAGAGAAAAAAAACTATCCCTTTGGACCCCTGAGCCAACTGCATAGACTTTGAAATCGGGGGGCGGTGGATGCCGTAAAGCGAGCGAGCCCTTTTATCGACAGGGACAGAAATAGTGAGTTTGATAGCTCTCTGTGTGATTTTGACTCATTATCTCCAGGTGGTTTTAAAATGACAGCCCCCTGTCACCGTCATTGATCTGGTGCCTCCTGTTTCTGTGTCAGTCATCAAGGCCCTGATATCATTACTTAAATGTAACCTCACTTTTTTAGTGTAGGAGGAGAGAGAGAGAGATAAGCCCGGAAATTATGAGAAAATAGATAATTGTTTTTTTCTTCACCTTATTGGAGCGCTAAAAAAAAGTTTGGGCCAACTCCAGTACGATTTGTAGCGCGTCACGCTGTGTCGAAACGTCCGTTTGGAGATGACTTGTAGCCTGTTGCTTTGTTGAGTTTCAGTCAAAGACATTGTGTTTTTATGTATAAATAAAACAGTCTGTGCTTCTTCTTCACAACAATAAGCAGAAACATACTGCTCTTAAATGACAGTGAAATTGCTGTTGCAAAAGGACAGTAACACACTTGTAGAAAAAAAAAAAGGCAAAAGTTCCATAAATATTCCATGCTTGATGAATAATTAAATAACTCAGTTTTTCCCCAGAAAGTATAGTTGTTGAGAGTCGAGAGGCAGTTGTTAATATTTTACACACAAATCAGAGCATTTGTCAGATTTTGAAAACAGCTTTGAACTCATTTCAGAACTTCAATTTTCAAACAAACTTTATTTCACAGATACTACAGACTAAATTATTAGAAGTATTAGTATTTGACTGGTAACCAACAGACCAGCTGAGGTGGGTTCTGTCTCTTTCCTTCCTAGTTGGTAGAAGGAGGGTGCAGAGCTTGGTGACGTAGTGACTACTCGCAGGGCCAGTTGGTGAACTGCTTTAGCTGGCGAGCTAACCGCTAACTCGCTAGCTGGCCCGGCCGGGCTAGTACAAGTCGGTGACACTAGCCGTGTTTCGTTTAGCGAGTTGTTAAAACTAGCCGAGAAGAGGCAGTTTCTGACCACCAGACCCCACTTCCTGCCCTCCCCCATGGTGTTTGTATCACATCCAGGAGAAGCTGTTCCGTTGTGAAGCCCTTCAGTCGCCCTCCAATCGCCCCCCCCCCCCACCCCCCGCTCAGCTCCCTTCTCCCCTCCTGCTGTCCATGTCACACGGGTGACATCAAAGCAGCCTAACGCCCCCCCTCCCCCTCCATCCAGGCACGGCCGCCGACCCGCGCTCGACCGGCAGCCCGATTTTGAACTGCGAGTGACATTTCTGAGATGCCACGAATTCCTCCTGTGAGAGCGGGGGTCTCTTGAAGGAGAACTTTTTGTTCCGTTTGTGACAAGTCTTTCTTTTTAATGCGTTTCTCAAAGGGGGTTACTGTTGAGTAAAAAATGGGGGGGGGGGGGGTTTGATGTTGTAAAAAATAAATCAAGAGCATATAAGTCGACTGGAGGGCCTTTACAACGCATATAAGTGAGATTTACAATGTGAACGTTTCAGGAGGGATTCTGAGATCTTCTGTATGTTATCAGTGTGAAAACAGTCTGGACAGAGTGAACGGGGTCAGCTAATCCCCCCCTTCCCCCCCCGGCATCCTTTCCTCTCTAATAGGATTTACACAGGAGGAGGGAGAATGAAACTTTTTGGAAATATTCCTCAACACATATTTCTGCCCTCTCTTCCCTCTTCATCCATAATTCAGCCCGTTCAAATGTCTTTTTTTTTTTAAGCCTCTTTCCTGACGTCATGTCTCGATCTATCCTGCCAGTGAGGGTTGAATGACTGAGTAGAGCCTTCTCGTCGCCTGTCTGTCACCCCCCCCCCACACCTTCTCTTGCAACTCTGCTAGACATCTGCAGAAATTAAATTTGGATTTTCTTCGCGTGTTGACATGAAACGGAGTTGCCCCGCGAATGAAGTCAGCCCAGCTCTTTTCGTCACTTCTGAATGGATGCCCGCTACACGCCGGTGGAAATCAGCACTGTTTAACCTTGATTTCAGTCTTCGAACCTTTTCTCCGCCTCATTGCCTCATCTCTTTCAGAAAATCCATTGAAGAAAGACACAGAGGTAGTGACGGAGAGTAGGAGGGAGAGGGTGAAGAAGGGTGTGCTAGTGCACATCCACTGCAAAATCTATCTCACTTGAGAAGCATCAGTTACAATACGACGTTGTTACAAGGGGGAAGGAAGGAAGAAAGGCCAGAGGACGTTATATTCATTTTTGAGAGTGGTTATATGGAGAGGTTGGGGTTTTCTGAGAGGCTGCTTGCAGAGAGAAGCCTAGTATTTGAGTGTTTCTAAGTACACTTGTCTTTATATATGCGTGTGTGTGTGTGTGTGTTTGAACACCGATATCTCATCCAAACGGGGTTTTTTTCCGAGGCATCTGGGAGCCACAAATGTAACCTGCCAATTTCTGCTTCGAGCCTCTCACGGCCAGATTTGTTCAATTGTTTTTGCAGCATATGTAAGCCTGGAAACATGCCATCCAGAATCGATATCAGCCCAGTCCAAATGTTTGTTGAATGTGAATAAACTCTCATCGTGATCGTGAGAAGGGGTCAAAATCGATGCGGCGGAAGCAGAGATACTGTCTTATTTTTTTAGTCCATGCGCTGTTCTTCCTTGCCAAAACTTGACGCCTACATTGCCCACAATGCAACTCGCCGGCCGACGGTTAGGTCAGAGTATAGGACGGTTGTGGCTACAAAAGGATCCGTCTTGTGTAAAGTTGGTATGCGGTCGCGAGAGTTCATTTTCATGTGTTTTACATTCAGCCAGATTCTTCTCTCCGCCAACCTGAAATGCACTTATCAGGTTCATTATTCGCTCAATATATGAATTCCCTGTCTTTCGAGTAACTTGATTTAAACCGAAACCATCATCTCCAGTGAAACCATCATGCAAACGACTGCTGAAACTCTGGATGGACCCGTTTGTCCCTGCAGTAGAAAATCACAGAAGTAAAGTAACACATGGAAAGCACAGTGGGACGATTTTTGCAAGCGGAGGGATCTGAAATAGGGACCCGTCACCCGGCCGTGGAGCAGCCTTAACCGAGGAGCGCTGTGTCTGAAATGTCGCGCTGCGGGAGGTTATGAATTATTAAATGAAGTCATATCAGGGGGCAAAAACAGTCGCACACACAAAGGAGATCCATGAGCAGCAGCGACATCGATTGACGCTCGGGGAAAATGGCAGTGGGGCGGGTGGCACCCTGCTAACCCCCCCCCCCCCCCCCCTGTCCTCTGCACTTCTTTCACGTCCTCCTGGTGTCCTATCTCTGTGCACACGTGTGGGACGGCGGATGGAAGAGTTTTTTGGGGGAGCGTTTTAAAACCCTCTCTTGCATGTTTGACAAGAGCAGACAGTGATGGCCTCGCCTGCTCTCTGCTTCTTCCATCTTAGCTTCCCATCTTTACCAAGCACTGATCCTCTTTTAGGTCAGGAGAGTGTTTTTTTTTCTCTCCTTCCTTGTTCTCTATACTTCTTCCAGGCCGCCCTCACACACACACACACACACACACACACACACACACACACACACACACACACACACACACACGCACATGCACATGCGTGCATGTTGACCGAAGTACAGTAACTCAAGGTGGGCACTGCCACCACCAACAGGCATGCAGGTGGATATTCACTGTAAGAGGCTTTTAATGGATCGTACTACGTGAATGAAATATTCAGGACATTTCTTTGGAAACATTTAATTAAATACATTAATGTTTCAAAGGATGTCCTTCTTTAAATAGTTCAAGAACATCTGAAAGATAAACTTCTGTCTATGCCGAGAGAGGGGGGGGGGGGGGGGGGGGGTTGGTAGAGAGGTTCCTCTAATGAGGATTAGGGGTGAATTGAGGACTACGGGAAGTTAATGGAAATTGGACTATAAATGCTGCAGGACGCTTCGGCGCTTACATTCTGAGCATAAAAAGCCTTTTCAAAAAGAGTTCTGCCCAAACGTTGAATTTAAAGACCTTCACATTCCATAATTTCATATCATTTTTTTATTAGGACTGTATTCAAACACTCAGTAATGGTTGTTGGACAACATTGGAGCTCTATGCGTATACTGTATATAGGAAGTGGACGTAGTCGCGGTGACGTCGCCCATTGGTTTGTGGACTACGGTTTTGAAGATTCGAGTTCGACATTTCGGCGCCGTTGCCATCTTTGCTTTCGGTCGTCTCCATCTTGGCTTTTTGCAACCAGAAGTGACACGAGAGAGAGGAGCTGAGTAAACTGAACGTAAACGCTGAACACAACATTTTTAGTCTTCCAGACCGGACAACGCTGTGGTAGCGACCTGTCAATCACAAGGTAGCCCCGCCCTGAAGCATACCCTGCTTTATTGCCTATTCAACTCTAAATGGACCATCATTTACTAAATGAACATCATGCTGTATTGAAGAAGACTTGAAACCAGCGATTTAGACCATAAACTCATGTTTACAATGTTTACTGAGGGAATAAATCAAGTGAGAGGTAAGAAGACTTCTTTTATCAACCAGAGGAGTCGCCTCCTGATGGAAAGGTTGCTGCCTGGTGTGTGGATACACAGACAATACTTACTTAGTAGAATCAATTCATAGTTTTTCATTGGATTTGTTGACAATAATAAAAAATATAGAATATTGCCCTTTCTAAATAAGCACCATTTGAACACTGGAAGTAATTTGAAACTAGATAAGGCACTGTTATTATACACTGTAACTCTATATGTTTACAACAACAATACACTTCCCAGTGTCAGAAGGTCGTCTATTAGGATATTTGGTGGGTCTGGTTTTTGTATATTAAAAGGTGTAAGTCTGTGATGAGTAAAATCGTATTCGTACCCGTTTTTTTGAGGCCCACAGTGAGTTGTTTTATTAACTGCAGCCCACGTTCATCTCATTTGTTTAAATCCCTGCAGGCTGTCGAATTTACACAGCCGGTTTTCTGATAAGATGATGGGAGGAAACGGTGTAAAAGTCTGTGGATTCAGGTATGATATCCCACGTGTGGTATTTGCAGTAATTAATGTGGAGATAAAGATCGCTGTTTGGCTGTTAGTCGCTCACGTTGTCACCTTGGAGTAAGTCTAAAACAACCAGAGGGATTTATTTCCCCCTCTCATTATCCTCTGTCCTCCGTCTGATCAGTGTTTGGCTGGGAGAACTGGTTCCTGCTGGCAACTGAAATGCTTTTTGTTGGTCTCATCCAAGTAAACAGAGTCTTTCTCCTGCAAGTTCATTGTTCAGAGCAACTTCCACCACACTCGCCTTTTCCTCCTTATATGGTCGTGTCGGCGCCTGTAGAGCGTGACATGGCAGTCTGACCTGTTCATCCATTCGTCATCATTGTCCTCAGAGGCCTGAGCTGCAGAAGGAAATATTTATATATATATATATATATGCCACTCAAGTTGAAATCCAGTGAACAATGATAAAATAAAATAAATGGTTGGATGATTATGGCAACACGCGATACGTTCTTTAAAGGTGAAAGCAAACGTAGATACTTATTCTCTCAGCGGCGGATTAATCAGCTAGTTATTTGCAGTGTGACACTTGAGATTGTGGTCGACTCTGCGTGGGCTGGTCTTTGTGTGTTTTCTTTTGGTTTTAGCGAGGCTTAAGTGTTAATGTGGCAGATTTTGCAGAAGGATAAAGGATTTAAGAAACAGACGTCGACTTGCGGCTCAAAAAACCAGTAAAGCAGCATTATTACTCACTCAAATGTGTCTATGTGTTCCTATGTGAGTTTTTAAGTGGCAATTTACAAAACAAAACCCACCTCAGAGGGACCAACTAAGGCTTTGGTAGTGTCTTTGTGAGGGGTATTAAACACGACCTTTTCATTCCCTGTTTTCTGGTCGTTTCTTATCTTAAAGCTTGGAGCAAAAAGCCAACGTTATCGTTTATCGACTTTCAGTATCATGTCTGTTATGTAATGCACACTGGTGGATCACATGTCAACGCATTAAGCATACAGACTCCTCACTCTTAGTGGCCTTAGTTGAAATGTGTCTCTAAGCTCAACCAAAGCCAGACCTGGTTCCTCCACTGAAGTGTGGGGATTGTCAGTGGAGCGAGAGTTTATGAGGACATTAACCAGCCTTACGGGTGATCACGTTTGGATTTAAAGTTTAAAGTTTAAAACTTTTGGTACGAGTTCTCTCCCCGGCTTTCCCAGAATGCCGCGTGCTCCTTTTCTGTTGGGGAGTAGAGACTCTGGCGCTGGTCACCTCAAAGCTCCTCTCAAAAGCGACGGGCAAACAAGACCACCCCTCTTTAGAGACTAATTAATTATCTCCCCTTTATCTCGATCAGTCGTATCAATTTGTTTATTTCTCTAAATAATGATTTGTTCCATTGAGAGACACCGAGTGAGAGACACCGAGTTAAACAGACAGACGGAGGGAGAGGGAGGGATGGCTCTAGTCCCTGCTGCTGAGCCAGATTTGGTTGTCAAAGCCGTGCCAGGAGCTCGTGTCTGAGGCTGCTTATTTTTCTGTTCCGCCTTTGTTTTGGGCCGACTGGCATCTCCATAGTAACAGCCGGCACTGGCGGCACTCTGCGCTGCATAGAAAACGTAGCGGGTACACGCAGGGCTCTTCAGGTAGGGACAGGCCTAAGGTTAGAGGGAAGTTACAAGTGAAGCGTTTTGCCGTTGGTCCTCACAACTAAGTGAGATTAATCAACATTAGCGAACAAAACGGGCGATCGGGTTTTCACAAGAAAAGGCCCACGCCGGGCTTGACGCTGCTAAGAGTCCGAGTTACCCATAGATGTGCACATAGACTGTCGGTGAAACCGGCTAAAAGCCATAAACTAACCTCCACAATGCCGATGAGGGATTGTAATTATCTGTAAACTCTATCTCATATTCATGGACCACTGCTACTTTTACAAGCTCGGCAAAGAAAGAAGTTACGTATTAAAGGAAACAAAAGTTGAATATCCTGTAAACAATCTGATTTGGCTGGAAACATTTTTACTCAGATTTTTAAGACCATGTGAATAGTGCTTTTATCAGTCAACTATTTGTGACAGTCACGTGACCGCGTCCCAAGTTCCAAAAATTCAGAGGCGCAGCGACCACGAGCCGGCCGTGATTACGTCTTTTTCTGGCCGTGCGCCGGCTTGACTACTGCCAGTATAAACTAAGCTTGAGAGGTGGAGGGGGGAGGGGGAGGGGGGTTAGGGTTAAAATGCCTGGTGGTTTCAAACCGCTATCTCCCAGACTGCCTTGTTACCGTGTAAGCCTGCTTTGAATAGGCCGCATTAGCGGCGGCCGTTTGGAGCTGAAAGAATAGGGTTGAGTCAGCCGCTTTACTGCGCGGACAGCGTTTCTTTCGTTGCTCCCCTTCTCTGGATAGAGCGTTCCCCCTCCTCCCTCTGTGGCTCTGACAGAGCCTCATTCTTTATCTCTCACTCTCTCACTCTCTCTTTTCTCCCACTTTGTTTTCTGCCCCCATCCTCTGTTGTAAGGTTTTGAACCGAGGTACAGAGAGCCTGACTTGTTGAGTGTTGGGTGGATCTGTTTCAGTAGTGTGTAGTCTCTGCACACTGTGAGCTACATGTGACAGCTCGTTAGTTTTACTAAGTATTAACAATTACTAATCGATTGGCAGTCCATAGACAGAAAATGTATGAAGCACCAATGTCAAACCTTGTTCCAGCATTTAAAGTGAGAAACTTTTCTCTGTTGTTTCATTGAATATGTTCTTTTTTTTCAAGTGGTAAACTGACAGAATTTTAAAATGTTGCTCTGGGAAATTGTTAGTTGCAGCCATAAATATGTTGTCATGTACTAACTTGGCTCAGCCTTAGCTGTAGTTGCGCATCGTCCATGCCATAATGAAGTTACTCCATCTAATGGGTTTGAGAATATTAATATTTCAGTGATAAATATGACTCTCATTTATGTATTATAGTATCTAGCTAAAATGTCTAACTAATCTGAGCCTGAAGATGCACAGGAGAAGCTAATGGATCCTGAGCTAACCTTATAGCTGAGCCTGATAAGATGAGTCCTCTGGTGCCTTCACCAGGCCAAACATTATTGTCATCAGTAGTACAGAGTACGACAGCCTCATGGGGTGACTAGCATGGCTGTAGACTTTTAGTCTTGTTGAGTAATCAAACAAACACTGCTGGTCGCACATATTTTTCTTAACATCCTCCTGTCACACCGCGGCCTTTGAATCCCCCTCTTATCTCTGCCTTTAACAGCGTTTCCTCCTCAATTATTGGTCCTCTGCGTATTTGCTTTGTCTCTCTCTTCCTCCATCTTGTCTCGTTGACCTCTGCCATGTCGCCTTTCCACGTCAGAGAGTCTTTCAGCGCGGCTTGAAGTCGCTATTAGCAGCCGTTTACTTAGAAAGTGAGCTGAAATGAACCAATCTCCAGTCCTCTCACAGTGTTGACAAACTCTCAGGTGTAACACACACACACACACACACACACACACACACACATGCTCGCTTCCATTAAAACCTGGCCTGGGCTGATATGTGAGTGCCATTCAAATGCTCTGGTGGAAAGGCGCTCTCTGATAGACACGAGCGGATCTGGGTGTCTGCTGAAGCAGCCGGCATCTATGTCAACATTGGCTCGCCTAATTCGCACTCTCAGTGGGAGACGTCATCTCTTCCTGCAGGAGGCCGAAAACATCAAGCTGATAGCAACAGTGGGCTACTTCAGCACAGAACACACTCAAATACACACACACACACACACACACACACACACACACACACACACACACACACACACACACACACACACACACACACACACACACAAAGACAAACACGTTTAATAAGACTACACCTTATCAACACTGACTACATTCATAAAGGTTCATGAAGGTGACCAGAGTAGACGAACCAAACGCGTCGCACAGTCCAGTCAATTAATTATACAGTTGTTAAAATGTGGTTGTGAGTGTTTGCTATTAATTTGAAGTGTACATATGAGATGATTAACGTTGATCCGCGGCTCTAGCGAGCTACAATATCGGTGAAGTGTTTCAGAGATGGAGGGATTTAGCTTAGCCTTCTGCTAACTTCATCTGTCACGGCTGCTGCACGGCTGAATTATTAGAGAGATTGGAGAGATGGCCCGCTGTTGGGCTTATTTTGTGTAACCAACATGGCTTGAAAGCATGGTGGAATTAGCGAGCTAACTGGCGGAAGGCTGGCTACCCCGTTAGCTCGCTAATTCCACCATGCGTTCATGCAACACTGGTTACAGAAAAGGATGTGAACGAATCTGCTATCTGGCGATAGCAGTGTCCTTTCCTACGCTGTGACAAGAGCGTGCGGATGAAACATTAAGTTGTTAAATTTCAATAGTTTAGCGGCTGGCTAGTTAGCTAACTACCTTGCTAATTCCACCATGCTTTCATGCAACACTGGTTTCAGAAAATGAGCCCAACAGCGGTGGCCAGCGGCAGCGCCGGGTCTAGCGTAGGGGTGGGGGAAAAAATCGATACAGCATAGTATCGCGATATTTTGCGTGGCGATATTGTATCGATACACGGAAGCCAAGTATCGATCTTTTATTATATAAACTATAAACTTTTTGATACTAGAAAAATAAAATCAATTGCAGCAGAGGTCCCAGGTCAGTGTGATTGGTAGGAAGTTGGTCAAAACAAAGAGAGACATCGGAGAAAGAAATCAGAAATGCGCCGTCCGCGTTTAAATCAGACGTCTGGACTTATTTTGGATTTTTTAACAAGGAAGGGAAGAAGGACATGGATATGACACATGGATATGACTCCGTCGCGGCGTTTTTTCACCGAACACAGCCGTGCCCAAGCTCTACAGAGAAGTAAAGCTTAAAGTGGAGGAATCTTTGAGTACAGCAGAAAGAGCTGCATTAACTTGCGATGCGTGGACGTCAAGCGCAGTGGATTCCTATGTGACTATAACAGCACATTATCTCACAGAGGACTGGCGACTGCTGTCTCACGTTCTCCAAACTAGAGCACTACACGTAAGTCACACCGGGGCAAACATGACAGATCTCCTGCAAAATGCAGCACAAGAATGGGGGATTGCTGACAATAACCTGGTGGTTGTAACCGACAGCGCTTCTAACGTGGGCGTTGCCGGTCAGTTAGCGGGATTCCTGCATGTGAAGTGTTTCGCTCACACACTCAATCTGTCCTCACAACGGGGGTTAAATCTGCCAACAGTAGCCAGGCTCATGGGGAGAGTGTGGCGCATAACTGGCTCTCTGCCCTCAATGTCCACGCATCGCAAGTTATACTGAGTTATATAACTCTTACATCGTACAGGTTTTTATGACAGTGTTGGTCAGTCTGTCTGCTTGACAATCCCATTTTGCTGCAATAAAAATGATTGAAGTGAGATGAACAGACTGAAAACTTTATCTTATTAGATAAAACATGTTGACACAGTTTTCCTTTGGGGACATAATTTGAAGTTGAAAAAAGTAATAAATCGCAATATATGTTATCGCAATACTCAGCATATCGCAGTATCGTGATAATATCTCAGTATCGTGATGATATTGTATCGTGACCTAAGTATCGTGATAATATCGTATCGTGACCTAAGTATCATGATAATATCGTATCGTGATAATATCGTATCGTGACCGAAGTATCGTGATAATATCGTATCGTGACCTAAGTATCGTGATAATATCGTATCGCGGGACCTCTGGCGATTCCCACCCCTAGTCTAGCGGTCCCTCCGCCTCAATCCTCGCCACTAGGAAACCACTTAGCTGGGAGGAGGGCAGGCAGGAGCTCCAGAGACTAGCTAGCTAACAAGCCAGTCTCAGTCTCCCACTCATTGTCTATGGAGCAGCTCCCGACTTTATACCCGATGACATCACAAGTTTGAGACTTTGTTCTCTGGTTTCTGGCTTTGAGAGAGAGTAGCTCACAAACATTGATTGAACTTTCCTAGGCCATGGAGATACCATATAGGGATTCTTAATTTAGGTGGTGTTCTCCTTTTAAAACCAATTAGCTGTGGTTTTGAAACGCGGTTTATGGTTTAATCTAATATGGGCATGACATTAATTAAGTTTGATCCCAAAAATGGCATTTGCAGATGTGTGTAAGGTGCATTTGGGTGTCGTCAGGGTAACTTGAAAGCCAAGTTGCTTTGGAACAGACATAGAAATGTGACACGATAGGTGCCGTACCCATAGGTGTTTGAGACTCCACAGTCACTGCCGCCTTTGACTCCGTTTCCAAAGCGTTTACCATGAAAGATTCTCCAGACCCTCCCATCGTTTGAGCCAGAGGAGTTATGGCTGCCTGAGATTACATGTCTGGTAGCTCTGGCTGAGTTTGGCACTTTCGGGGATCACGGTGCTTTGTCTCGCTGTGGCGCAAACACATTTTGTGAGAGGAGCCATCTCGAATTCATCCTCACCCATTCAGGTTTGCTCAGCTGTCGCAGTTCTGCTTCATCACCTCAGTGAACGTCCTCGCTCTTGCTTCGTGACCACGAGCCGAAGATCATTTAATCAGAAGTCTTTTAGAGCGAAATCTGCACTTTTATGAGCCTGCTTGAATGCACGGAAAGTGAAACAGAAAGGGGAGCGAGAGTGCATCGGCCCATGTGAGCTAATATATTGTAGTGTGTGTGTGCGTGCGTCTGTGGGAATGTTTGTGTGTGTGTGTGTGTGTGTGTGTGTGTGTGTGAGCGTGCAGGGATGACTCAGAGCAGTTGCTGGCAGCTCAGGTGAACGTGTTAAGCCCCTCGAGCCAGCCAGTTGATTAGAAATGTGGTTTGAGACGATAACTGAATCAGCGTCTCTCCTCAGTCGGACGCCATTTCTTTTTCAGAAATAGTTTTTAGTCTCAATAAAAGAGGTGTTTTTCTTCCCAACTGCAGCTTGGACCGCTCAGCACACGGACACAGTAGCATTATTAAAGAAAATACCATTTCCTTGTTGTTATTTGACAGTCTTTGGGTCCCTTCTGTTCAGGTATAGAACACTTTCCAGATGTGAAATCTGGAGGCCTCTAGTGGTGAGGTGACAGATTGGAACCAACTGAAACGTCTCTCGCTGCCAAACAAGAATGAGAACTACGGTGGGCCTTCACGAACAACTTGTATGGCCCTATCTAGAGTCAGTGTTTGGTTTGTCCGTTCTGGGCTACTGTAGAAACACGGCGGTGCAACCCGCTCGACATGTAGATACAAACGGCTCATTCTAAGGGGACAGAAACCTAACAATTCTTATTTTCAGGTGATCATACACAAAAGAAAACATACTTATATAATGTTATATTTAAGAGCTCCTTAAATGCCACACGCTGTTTCTTTACGTGTTAAAGCATTAATTCGCTGACACCAAGAGTGAAAACCACACTCTGAAGCTGCTGCTGCTCAAACATATGCTTGAAAACAAGTAATAAATCCAGGCAAAGTCTCTCTATTCAGTTAACAAACTCTCACCTGCTTTAGACCTGAAGGGTTGTGAAAGGTTTGTAGTTTCCCTCGTCACAGAGAAGGCAGGCTGTAATTATAATGAAGGGATCGTTCCTTTTTGTGTGATGCAACTCTCAACTGTCCATATGATTAGTGTGTTCTAATCCAAACTGTCAAATTGACATCAAAACAAGGCGGAATACACACGTTTTTTTGTCTCAATCCTCAAATCCGTGTCTTTGTAAATGGAGAAGTCAATACTTTAGCGGGGCGCCATCACCCTGGTATCATTGTAAAATGTCACATAACCAAACAAACTGAGGCATCACTGTCACAGACGGTTGTGACTCTACCTTTACTGAAAGGTAAATTATTATTTAGTTATTTTTTTTGCTTGACTGGACCGTTATATTGGTTTATAGTAGCTTATTCTACTTGGAGTACATCTATTAGTACATACATATCTATTACATAGAAACATTTTAATGTCATCATGTATATACTGAAGGCTTTGATTACTATAGGGTTTAAATGATCAATTATATGAAGGAATCAGAATGCATGAAACAGCTTTTTTTTTTATTGTGCAAACTGTAAAATAAAATGAACTTGGACTCAAATAGATATGGCAACTTTAATGTTGTGTCCTTTTCCACACAAAGACAAGCTCCTCAAGTTGTTCTTGTGCATCTCCCGTCTCTCTTTCTTCATCCTCCATCTCTTTTTTTGTCTATCCTTGAATGTAGCGAAGGATCCTCTCCCAGCTGCTATCAGACTATTATGCTACTAGCTGAGAATGTATTTGCCACCACAGCAAAAAAAAATAACCAAACACTCCATGATAGTATAGTAGACAGTAGATTTAATTATCTCAACTAATATAAAATCAACTTTTCATCCTACTTTATCAACTTTTCATCCTACTTTTCATCCTACAATACAAACGTGCAAACAGACATCTGTAGGACACCATTAAAGCAAATAACTTAAATTAGGGAGTCGTGAAAATAAATGATTAAAATTATACTTTTTGCAGTCATTTTACAAGATATTTAGCATATCAGTATTTGCGGTCATGCTCTCCGTCTCAAACGTAGCTTAACCGCGGTCGTGTGATGTGCTACTTCAGCACACTTTAGGGAGAAATATTATGTATTATTCAGGGATTCACATTTTTAATAGAATACACTTATTACGTGGTGTGTGTGTGTGTGTGTGTGTGTGTGTGTGTGTGTGTGTGTGTGCACGTGATCAAGATGGTTTGAGCCAGGAAAAACCCCTGTGTACGGTCATTTTGATACTTAATAAATAATAAAGAACCCATTGTAACCATTGTCAAGCTGTTCCCAGTCGTTCTGCTCCACGACAGAGGAAGCTACACATGTTTTCGGGGGACCTTTTAAGTCTTCAGCGGTTGCTGATTCAAGTTAAAAGAAAAAATATATATCATTTTGTTTCTTGATTGATAATTAAATTAGTGTGTCAGCGCCGTGGTTGTAACGTTTTGCAGCTATAAAAACTCGCCCACCCACTCTTTAAACCAAACTCCCACTCGCTCCCCAGCACGCCGTAGAGGAGCGCCTCGGTACCGTCTCGCATGAATGCGCACCACGGGGGAATCAGCGGGGGCTTTTTGATAACGGCGTATGTTTTCATGTAGGGATTGCAGTGTGAGGATCTCTGGAGGGGTAGCGGCGGCCTCTGCCAGAGGCGCTGGGCCAGAGAGATTTACAGAGGGCCGCACGGGAGAAATGTTTCACCGATCGCACAGAATTGAGCCCCCGAAACCAAAAGGTGAGGAGCAGAAGAAGCCAACTCGGGTCACAGCGAGTGACGCCAACCGTCCTGCTGATGGAGGGTGATTTCCATCACAGCCGCCCGCTACACTGGGTCCTTAATCTTGTCTCACGCTGTGCTGTAGGGGAGCCTTGATGGGATATCAAGGCTTTTTTTTTTGCATCTTTCCGTGACTGAATGATTTTTGACAGTTGCCAAAATCTTGCATGTTGTGTGATGTTGTCCTGCTGTAGGTAAAGAAAGACAGACAGGGAGGGAGGGAGGGAGGACGAGAAGAAGACAGCAGCACATGGAAGCCGCAGGTGGGGGAGAGATGGGCACGATGCAGCTGCTGCAGGATCCCTAAGACAGCCAGAGGAGCAATCTGCTCTTTGTTTTTAGCTTCGCTGTGTGCATATAGTGCTGACTACACACACAAACACACACACACGCACACACACCACCAGGTGAGTTCCGGCCGTGGAGTGAGGTTGACTATTCGCCAGCAACAAGGACATTAGCATGTTTGTAATTGGTCGCCATGGCGCTGCTTTGTTTCGATATGTGAGGAAAGACGCCCCATTAGGTTTCACAGATATCATATATTATTGTGTGAAAAAAAAACTAACAAGCGCTCTCGTTCCTCACGACATCGCCAGTACAGTCGGTACACAGAGGAGCTGACTGAAGCGCCGGCACGACCCGTTATTAATTTGACAATACAGTGGCTGTGGCTGTGCGTCCTTGAAGTTTAAGTGTGTCGAACGACAGCGGGCCGAAAGCGCAACAATCTCGCTGACGCACAATACCCATGAGTCCTTGCCGCTCTGTTGGAAAACAGGAGCTCAGGCTGGGCCAGTCAATGAAGACTAAACTACTGCTCCAACACTTAGTCTTTTCTGTTATTTTGCTGCTATTAGAGTCACAAAAATGTTCAAAGAAATCACTGCAAGCGGTCAGAGTTCGATGCCGGAGTTTATTCTTTGAGAAAGAAATAAACCTGAGCAGACCCCGGTGTCCAACTGCTTACCCTGCTATAATCCCAGTCTTAAATATAGTTCCTCCGTCTAGGGCCAATGCTCCAACTTTATTTTAAACTACTCCTTTCTTTCCCTGGAAATAATGGCGTAATATTTCATGGTCCCACCCAAGTTTCCCTTTTCTAATGGTGAAGGCATGTTCACGCATGTTCGGCCATGTTATCCTGACACCAGTATTTCCAGAGGTTTGCATAGTTTATTTTTACAAAAACGTTAATTCTTTCCAAGTTATACATTGAATCAAACGGGTTATATGTTAAATCACTTAAATCGTACTACATTAACACTAGTTCTGATATATTGGTTTCATAGATGTGACATTGAATATATTAGATAGTGCTGACGGCTCCCATGAGGCGACGATGCCGAGCTCTGCTGATGGCCGGTGATGTTTCCCCGTTTTGACCTCTTCATCGGGCAAACGGAAAGGGAGAACAAAAACACACGCCGTTCTTCTCCGATGTGACCGTAGCTCTTTTTTTTTTTTAAACCCCTGAAAACTAGCTTGATCTGCTGGGAAGGGCTTCACTGTCAATTCTAAAAGTAGCACATTTGAGAGCATCGGCGTATTAATAGAAAGAGGCTCAGGGTGCCAAAGTCACTATCAACGCTCAAATAATCGCACAAATAATTCAGTTACTTTTCTCGAAGGTACGTGTGTTCGAATCCTGCAGAACGCATTGCCACGAGAGCTCCAGGCTTTCGGCTCCTACACTTTGATTAGATCAGCTCTTTGTGCTGTAATCGACCAACACCTGGCTGTAAAAAAGATATAAAAGTGTCTCTAAACGCAAAAGCATGAGCAGAATGGAACTATCCTTGGCTGCAGTAGGAAAAAAAAGCCTTTTATTTTTAGCCCCTGAATATTTCTTCTGGTCTTTTCCTTTAGTTGTCACTTTGTATGCCTACTCATTGCTCTACTACAATTTTCTGAAAGAAGCTTGTCCACAGTTTATCACTGAAGTCATTAAGAGAATAACACAAATTAAGCATAACCCCCCCCCCCCAGCTGACAGCCAGCCGATTGAATCATAGCTTCCAATCGGCCACACACCAATCACAGCCCACTCTCACTTCAAGGAGTTTTTTTTAAATATGACTCCCTCCTCACTGATTCATTCTACACCTTCGCTGTTACAGACCGTACTGCTGGCAAAGCGTTGCCTCCTCTTCCCCAGCCTCCGCCCTTTTTTTAGTTCAGAGTTCATCTTTCATGGCAAATTGTTGAAATGTATTTAAAACATGTACTACTGGCTCATTGGGGGTTGTTGCTCGGTGCTTCTCCCGTTTTGGCTTGGTAGCTTGCTGGCTAACCCGGGGAGCATTAAAGGAGCGGAGCCATCAGCTCCAAGTTTAACTGTATTTCCATTTGTTGCAATAAATGGTTAAACTCTATGACGAGAGTGTTTCTGACTGAAATACAGGCATTTCAGCTGGAGCACGCTGAGCTCTGAAAGTAAAAGTAAATCTGAAGAAATCTATTACACCGCCGGGGGGCATGTAGATGCTGCCGGTAATTTAGTCCCCAAGCAACAGGAGGCGGTTGAATGTGGCCTAGATCTGTTGGGAGTTTTTTTTTTTTTTACACCCAGTGTAACAATTGAACAGCTTAGTGCTACTGAATATTAGTATTCGCTTGCTATTGCCGCGGCCGGCCCCCGCGTCTATTTTTGGCAGAGCTGGAGCGGCGTCGCTGTGGCGTTCGTTATTCCCTGGGTGCTAAATAAAGAGGCACAGTGAGGTGCTCTCTCTGTCTCTCTGTATTTTCACGGTGCATATCTGCAGCATGTATATATATATATATTTTTAACATATACAGTATGTGTCTTTGCTAGATAGACAGTTTCTGTCTCCCTATCTCTATCTCTTACTGTCGCACAATGGAGCCGTCTGTTTATCTGCCTAAGAGGTAGATGACCTGCCCCATGTGGTGCGGTGAAAAGCCCTCGTTCTGATCAATTATGCATAGAGAATTAAGTATCAAAGCCAGTCTTTGTCTCCCACTCACATTCCCCCCTCCTCTCCATCACAAACAACTTTCTTTCTGGGCACTTTGTGTCCTCGGCGAAATTAAATGTGTATGAGTGAGAATGCAAAAACGGTCACATAGCAGTACGGCTGAACTTAATATTCAAACAAACCACGCAGAACGATGAATGAAGGTAAAAGGCATCACACTTTTACAGTGGCATCTGGTGTGCATCTGCAGCGCTTAACAGCTATCTTAAGGTGACTGTGAGGGCAATTTAAAATCCCACACTTCAAAAATGATGTATTCAATCTCTCTGGGAATCGCATGCTCGTGCAAACACCATTATCTCGCAACTATTGAGTGTATAGTACCTGCCACGCTCTTGTCCTTGTGCTTTTATCAGCAGAGTTGTCACGGTACTTCAAACTTTTCCTTGAAATTCTAGCGTGATCTGTTGTTATTGAATTTGCACAATGGATACTAGTAATACAAATAAATACTAGTCGAGTTAGTTTATATTTTGCCCTCACTCACACACAAACGCGAATGACTCGGGACTCTTCGGCCACACTGTGGCTGATGAAAAAGTCCTCTGTTCCCATATGTTGATTGAGGGGAATGAGGCCAGGGTTGCCATGGTGATGCTTGTAACCTAGTCTGTCTCTCGAGGGTCTGAGGATTGTTCTGCATTGTCCTCCAGAGAAGAGACCAAAAAAACAAAAAAAAAGAGGGCGAAATGGAGAGTCGGTCACGGCTCGGCCTGTGATTTACAAATGAGAGGTGGTAAACACGCCGTGTGGAATACATCAGCAGTGTCATTTATAATGACATGAATCCATGCAGAGGCAAATGAAAGGAATCTCAGTTGATTCAGTGAAAATATGGCTCAGCTGTAAAATCGTACATAATTGCGAGAGATTTAAAAAAAAATGTATATCCAACTCAAAATCATATGCGGTCAATGCGAGATTCAGAAGCTCTGCGTCTCAAGTATGCAGAATGACTTTGGGGGAATTCTCTTTTTTTTCGGTCTGGCGCCCCAACTTTCTCACTCTCTGAGTGAAAACTGACGCTCACCAGCACAAAGTGGAAATTGAAGTCAACTTTAAATCACCCCTGCTGCATCGCGTGGTCCCCAGGTGCCGACGAGTCCCTTGTCCAATCTCTACAGCTCACACAGGGCTTCTGAGGCACCGCCCTCTGTCCAGCTCACACATCGCTCTGTTCTTTCCCTGCCGTAATTCCACTTTTATCTTACGTGTAGCCACGTCAAGACGGGGTGTGATGTATTTTTTTTTTTTCACTTACCACTCGAGCAGATGGCTGAGGTGTGCGCACGTGGAAAACGACCAGCTGTTCGTAGCCAATCAGCGTCTTCTTCTGCGTCGGCTCTTTGGTGACCTCGCCAGACACCGTAGCACTTAAATGGAAATCTTGTCCTGTGGTTTCAGTCGGGAAAAAAAGTTGGAGAGATATAACTATTGATATACTATCAAGCGGCGACTTGAAGAACAATGAGTTTTTATGTTGTTTTTATTCACTTAGTAGAGAAAAAAACATTAAAGTAAAGACAAGGCCAAGACTGGAGATGTGCTGAAGGTGGAGTTTGAAAGTAAACTGTCACACAGGAGATTTTTTTGTGCTCTTGCTTCATTATATATTCTAGTAAAGAGCCATCCTGGGAGAAGATTTCCAAAAAAGCAGCTCATTGTTCAAAGCGAATGCAATGATTGGATTTTGTTTGAACAACAGTGAATCTTCATCAAAGTTGGATTGTCATTATACCGGTTCTTGCTGCTGTCTTATTTGTAATTCACGGCGATTGCGGTGAAGCCAAAGACAATTTTCCCACATCGTGTACAATAAACTAACCAACTAATCCCGGCCTGACGACGGATACGACTCTGGGTTAGATAAATCACCACCACACCATAGCTGGTCGTTCCCAGATTGCATCGTCAGCGTTACCAGTAACACCTGTGCTTTTCGTAAACTAACAGGTCAAATGTCTGCTGTAAAAATGAAAATAAGACCTCTTGTTCACGCTGACTCACTGGCAAGTCCCACTGGGACATTTGATGGAAGTGAGACATCGTTAACGATATTTGTTTCAGCTGTGCTTTTCTGGTGTTTTCACTCGCGTCACCTTGGTAGACCCGTTGCTGTCTCTGTGGGTGTGTGCAGACTGTACTTTAATTTGCATCTCCTTCACTTTCTTGTTAGTTTTATTGCAACTCCGTTCCACCCGGTCTCAACCTGTCCAGAGTTGTTAGGCAGCGTGATTTAAAACCACCTGTGTGTGTGTGCAGGGCCTTTTAAACAAATCTGCGGTGCACAATTGATCAATTCCTTTTCAGTGCCAACGTTTATTGCCAAAGAACTAGTGTGACAGTATAGTAGAAGAAGAATGAGTTGAAGGGTGTTTTTTTTTTATTACTGTAAATACAAGCTTTTATATAAGCGTCCCGAGAGGATGCCTGTTAACCTGCCTGAATCATGCTCCTACAAACTTAACGATCGTTGCTGTGCACATGGATTTTACCTTAAAGGTGCATTGTTGCTCCACTGTTACAGCTACAGCTATTAAAAAAAATGTAGTTAAATCACCCCTGCTGCATCGCGTGGTCCCCAGGTGCCGACGAGTCCCTTGTCCAATCTCTACAGCTCACACAGGGCTTCTGAGGCACCGCCCTCTGTCCAGCTCACACATCGCTCTGTTCTTTCCCTGCCGTAATTCCACTTTTATCTTACGTGTAGCCACGTCAAGACGGGGTGTGATGTATTTTTTTTTTTCATCACTTACCACTCGAGCAGATGGCTGAGGTGTGCGCACGTGGAAAACACGGCTCCCGACCAGCTGTTCGTAGCCAATCGGCGTCTTCTTCTGCGTCGGCTCTTTGGTGACCTCGCCAGACACCGTAGCACTTAAATGGAAATCTTGTCCTGTGGTTTCAGTCGGGAAAAAAAGTTGGAGAGATATAACTATTGATATACTATCAAGCGGCGTCTTGAAGAACAATGAGTTTTTATGTTGTTTTTATTCACTTAGTAGAGAAAAAAACATTAAAGTAAAGACAAGGCCAAGACTGGAGATGTGCTGAAGGTGGAGTTTGAAAGTAAACTGTCACACAGGAGATTTTTTTGTGCTCTTGCTTCATTATATATTCTAGTAAAGAGCCATCCTGGGAGAAGATTTCCAAAAAAGCAGCTCATTGTTCAAAGCGAATGCAATGATTGGATTTTGTTTGAACAACAGTGAATCTTCATCAAAGTTGGATTGTCATTATACCGGTTCTTGCTGCTGTCTTATTTGTAATTCACGGCGATTGCGGTGAAGCCAAAGACAATTTTCCCACATCGTGTACAATAAACTAACCAACTAATCCCGGCCTGACGACGGATACGACTCTGGGTTAGATAAATCACCACCACACCATAGCTGGTCGTTCCCAGATTGCATCGTCAGCGTTACCAGTAACACCTGTGCTTTTCGTAAACTAACAGGTCAAATGTCTGCTGTATAAATGAAAATAAGACCTCTTGTTCACGCTGACTCACTGGCAAGTCCCACTGGGACATTTGATGGAAGTGAGACATCGTTAACGATATTTGTTTCAGCTGTGCTTTTTTCTGGTGTTTTCACTCGAGTCACCTTGGTAGACCCGTTGCTGTCTCTGTGGGTGTGTGCAGACTGTACTTTAATTTGCATCTCCTTCACTTTCTTGTTAGTTTTATTGCAACTCCGTTCCACCCAGTCTCAACCTGTCCAGAGTTGTTAGGCAGCGTGATTTAAAACCACCTGTGTGTGTGCAGGGCCTTTTAAACAAATCTGCGGTGCACAATTGATCAATTCCTTTTCAGTGCCAACGTTTATTGCCAAAGAACTAGTGTGACAGTATAGTAGAAGAAGAATGAGTTGAAGGGTGTTTTTTTTTTTATTACTGTAAATACAAGCTTTTATATAAGCGTCCCGAGAGGATGCCTGTTAACCTGCCTGAATCATGCTCCTACAAACTTAACGATCGTGGCTGTGCACATGGATTTTACCTTAAAGGTGCATTGTTGCTCCACTGTTACAGCTACAGCTATTAAAAAAAAAAAAAAAAAACTGTCTTAAATTGTGTAGTTATAATCATGTGGCAACCCTACTGGTTCTGAAAATCAAAGTCAATGCAGAAGTGCCTTAAACTTCATTCTCTTTCATTCTCTCTCATGGCCAGCAGAGATGGCTGTGGTTGCCGAAGGAATCTATCTCTAAGGACATAACTCTTATTCTCACTTGATTTATTACCTCAGTACACGTTGTAAACATTTGAACAGTTTATGGTCTCAATTGCCAGTTTCAAGTCTTCAATACAGCATCATGATTGAGTAAATAATGGTCCCATTTAGAGTCAAACGGACCATGAAGCAGAGTAGGCTTTAGGACGTGGCAACCTTGTGATTGACAGGTTGCTACTTGTCTGTGTTTTCGTCTTAGAACTTTAACCCTTTCACAGTTTGTGGACGGTAGTCATAAAGTTTTTGGTCACCTAAAAATGCCTTATTCAGCATTTGGGTGTACTTATGTTGCGTTCAAGACAACCCTAATTTTCCTTGTTTAAGTTTCATAGTTCTGACCTCTTAAGTGACAAACTGACGTGTCTTTGGCAACTGCACACACAATTGAACTCTCAGTACTGCGGCCTCTACATTTTTTTGGGGGCATTGTTTTATGATAGCATAATATTATCTTAAAAAATACAGGCAGATAGACAGTATTTACGTTGCCTTTTAGCTGATGGTTTACCGTTTGAAATGTGCGCTTCAATTGTGTGAGGTCAGACAAAAGCTTCTTCGTGAAGTCGGATTGATGGATTTGCCCCGAGTTTAAAAGTAAGAACTCCGACTTTGACCAGCGTTGCATTGTACTTTTTCTGGTAGGAGGTTACACATTTTCGAGTTCCGAGTTGTCTGGAGCGCAGCATAAGCTCCACCCTCTCGTGTCCCCTCTGTTTGCAAAATAAAAAAACAAGATGGCGACGGCCAAAGTGGCACGAGGCTTCGAAACAGCAGTTTACAAACCAATCGCTGCCTATGGCTTTTTTCCTTTTTTTTTTACTAATATGATGCGCGCAACCGAACTCCATGCAGCAGCAGACCTGAACTGAACCGCTTGTGTGCGTGTCCGCCTGTGTTAAATCACTGACAGCTTCAATGTCCGCTATACAAGATAAAGATTCGTCAATCTATTGCTCTGTTTCCCCCGAGTCACAGTTGTCCATCTTTTATTCATCGGCGTCATTCTTTCATTCTTATGTTTGTCTTTGAAGTCTCTCTGCCCTCCTGCTGAGTCCGACGCAGCGTGCGGGGCATCCGAGTCATTTAGTTTATTCAGCAGACATCAGCGTGACACCGGCGAGGATGGTTGACATCTCAAATAATTCTCTGACTCCAAACGGTGTTGACTGATTAGCATTTTAACTTTCCCTCTCTTTCAGACGGATGAAATCCCCTCCATGCTGTAACATTTTATGATTCACCTTTTTTCTCTCCCCATTTAATTAAATTGTCTCACTCTGTCTGGTTCTCCCTCTCAATCTATATCCGTATCTCTCTGTTTGATCGTCTCCTAGTTTATCGAAGAAGTACTTTTTTTTTAAAGTATATTGTCTCTAAATAATGAAGGCAAAGGGAAAAGTCAAAGAGATTGAGTTATTCGTTGGGCTCACATTTTGTCCATATCTGCAATCAGGTCTGGTTAAAGCTGCTATATAATACACGAGGGCTCATTGGCTTCTGTTCAAGAGAGTTTTGCATTATCTCTCCCTGTGCAACAAGAGAAGCGTCGTATATATCTGATGCCTGATATTGACTCGACAGAATAAAGGCGAAATGGGATACACTTCTCGCATGCAGCCTCAATTTGTAACAGACAGACAACAATGTATAATGTATCTTCTCTGCTGCAGCCTTCATTCGTTTATTGTGGCTTGTAGGCAACTCGTGTTCTTATTCCTATTTAATATCATTCTGAAGATGATGGTGTGTATTTATGAATCTGCCTGCAAAGGATGTTCTCAAAAATGTATTCCATGTCCACTAAAGCGATCATTTGTCTGCAGGGACCCAGTTCGTCGGAGGATCCTTCCAGCCCCAGTTCAGCCGGCACGCAGCAGCCTCGAGATCGACACAGTTTTGTCCACGAACACTTCCAGGCTCAGTACAGGTGAGCAGATTGATGATCTCAAATGCAATCCTTTCTAGTCTCTCTAACTTTTAGGAATTTTAAGATGGCGGCGACTGGACTGAATGCACCGTAGGTTCAAGTCTGGGCGAGTAGATTCTGTAGCTATGCAGACTTTTCATCCAATCTTGAATAGCATAAATGGCGGAGAACATTTTTTTTTTTCGATGTGATTGTTGCACAGTTTGTATCCGTTTTTGG
Organism: Leptoclinus maculatus; assembly: GCA_032191485.1. NCBI lineage: Eukaryota > Metazoa > Chordata > Actinopteri > Perciformes > Stichaeidae > Leptoclinus > Leptoclinus maculatus. The sequence continues at coordinate 13,847,492 of JAVDOI010000009.1, forward strand.
TTTCAGTAAAAAGTAAAATCCTTGAGGTCTGATTTTTTTCCCTCATAGACAATAAAAGCAAAGCAAAGTACAATTTAAGTAAATAATGACCGCAAGTTTGAGGAATGTCTGACCGCTTGTGTTGTTGTCGTCGTCTCCCCTTCCACCGATGTTTCAGTGCACGGGCTCTCACCAGGGTTCAAGCACGGTGGCCCGAAAAAGTGTTCACAGGGAGAAATAAACCCCTGCTCCACTTTGTGTGGTACTCCTGACGGCCCGGGACAGACGGCTCTGTGCCGTCGCCATGCGCAACAGGATACTCATATTCCTCACTGAAGCTTTCGAAGCCCCCAAAACGTGTTCGGGACGGCCCCAGTGCAAAGTTTAGCTTGTTGTGTTTTGTATTGTTTTGTTGTCTATTTGTTTTTTGAATGATTTCAAGGGGTTTCATCTTGATGTAATAAGTTTGACCTAAAAAAAAAAAAAAAAAAAGAAAAGAAGATATATCTGTCAAAAGCATAAAACTCAAAACTAATTTTCCATCTCAAGTCCCTGATCAATTATGCAGCAGGCTTTCCACCAGGCACTTTATCTAATGTCCTGAGGTTGTGTTTAAATAAACAGGCTGCCATACATACCATTAAAGAAAATAGGTATTCAGCACCTGTGGGTAAGAATCACTAGCTCGAGAAAGTAGGTCAGACAGAGTTGAAGGATTCATGGGATTGGTCTTTAGCGCGGCCTTCTGGCTCTCTTGGCTTCATTCACAGAGCAAAGTCAGAAACTGAGGTTTTCTGCTTTAGTAGCCCCTCCCATTATGGAATTGACTCGAGACCTTTCAGTAAGCTTTTTTGGCACACATGACAGTGCACATTTACTTCACCTCTTACCTTCACTTTCCACTTGATTCCAGAACAATAACAAACGATATAAACTGGTAAATAAAGAGACAATTGCAGACTTTAATGTTGCGGATTGGAAAATCTTGACTATTTTAAAATGACTAAATTGGGAATAGCAAGGGAAGAAAAACATTCTCTATCCTTGCAAACTGTTGTGATGAACTTCAGCTCAGTGCTACTTGCTAATAGGTGCAGGGTCAGTTTTCTGACTTTTTATAAACAAAACGATGAAATGCTCAATCGAATAAATAATCTACAGATTCCTAAATGATAACAATAATGGGAAGTTGTCGCACTAGTTCGCTTATCTGCCCCTGTTGAAACAATCCATTGACATTAACACTGTGACAAGTAGGGGTGGGGGGAAAAAACAAAAGATGTTAGAATGCATAGCGATTCTCCCTTGAACGATTATGACTCGATGCAGAAAAAACACATGGAAGCATTTCGCTTCTTCTTCCGCTCAACTCGTAGAGGGAAGGTCACGAAGTAGATTGCAACTTTTTTTGCCAAGGATTTGCGCCCATACACAGTAATTGAGAACCAGAGCTTTCGAGCTGTGTTGCACACTTTAACATTCATCTCAAGGTTTTTTATGGACTCAGCGATACTCTACAACCAAACCAAAGCTAAACTCCTGGAATCACTGAGGAAAGCGTGCAGGATGGAACACACTATGCGTGACAACAGCTGATCGAGCTTGTTGAATGTTTCCCTGGTTGCTCAGCTCTGTAGGAAATGAATGGACTTTTGCCGAGTTTGGGCACCCGTTTACAGTTCGCACTTAACTCAAGTTCGACAAGCAAAGGCGTATTTGTGTGTGTGGGTTGAGGGAAAAATCACACCCGAAAACCAAAACAGACGTGACTTTGGAACGAGCATGAACAGGTGAACACGTGCCCGTAAACCAGGTGAATCCGGTGCTTCTCCAAGCTATTACCTCCACATAGGAATTTCCGTGCTCTCTGGAAATGGGACACAAATATAGTCAAACGGGATCATGATGCTCACAGTCTGAATACCCAGAGTAGCCCTGTCATGTTTGGACCGGCACACACAGTCGACCCGCGGCAGATTAGCGCGCGAGCCGATCAATAACGAGGTCTACCCCTGACACTCGGTACGGTATTGACCAGCACACTGCGAGGTTAACCAGCCGTTCATTCGTGGGATCATCCCATTCCCTCATCGCCGGAGGATGGATTGAACGCTTAGAGGCGGACTGTATCCCCGCGGACGCTCGTCTCCCATGATGCTCTCCGCCTGAGTAATTGAAAACGGCTCGCGCTGAATCAACTCGCTGATTCAGTGGGAGAGACCAGAGGGGTGAAGATGTTTGTTGACCATCTCCTTCTGTCTCTTTTTTGTTCTCTCTAACACTATTCACACTGATTATAGCAACAACACTCCCAGAATATGGAATATATTTAATTCGGAGGCTGCTATTGCTATTGCTAATCAATAGTCAGCATGCTATTGATTAGCAATAGCAATTAGTGCTAGCGGTCAGTATTAGCGATTCACAGGCTAATTGAAAGGCTATAACGGCTATCATTCGGTAATTTTAAATCTGTTAAGTCCAGCTAAATGTCAAAGTAACACAGACCGAGCAGTTCATGTGGTGTTTTTTATTTTATTTTCTCAAGCGTAGCATGAGCGCATAGTGGATGGTTTAATCTAAAGTCGGTTGGAAAAACGATAGAAGCTACCAGACGTGAGTCGTGACACTCAACCCTACCAGCTATAGCATCCAATCAACGTTTAACCCCGCCCAAAATTCGCCAGTTAAACAAATCAAATCTGGGTGAAATCACGGTGAGTGGGATTAAACGTTTGCTGTTGAACCCCACCCCCTTTTTGCAGCCTGCAGCCAGGTATTCCCCCCCCTCAGTGTGTCACTTCCCCCTGCTGACATTTAAAAGAAATGCTACTGGATTACATCAGTGTTAGCTCCACACAAAGCACTAAGACTACTTATTTATAATATATATATATTAGATATTGTCAAATGTTCCATTTACATATAAATTAATTATCATCTTCAGTATAAAAAAACTGCCATCATGGTCTTATAATTGTTTAAAATAGAATAACTATGTAAATTGTAATGCTGGCAATAAGTGACCCTACACACACACACACACACACCTACACACACACACACACACACACACACACACACACACACACACACACACACACACACACAAACAACCCTCATCCTTAAGTAGTCTGAGTCTTTAGTGCAGTAGCATCTTATTTTTCCAGTTATTTTTCTCCCGGTGTGTCCATGAGTCATTACCGGTTGTAACATCCCAGCTAACAAGCTTACTGTGTAACTGCACACCGCAAAATGTGGGACTGTGGGATTCACCTGAGGGTTTTTTGAGTAAGATGTGGATAAATATAGAGAGAGGAAGTGAAAGAAGAAGCAGAAGATGAGATTTTTCCCTGCAGGGCACCTGGCTCACGTGTTGCAGGTTTTAATAAGGACAGTTATGACAGACAGAACAGGCGTTTCTCATTTCTGTTGTGACGTTGCTGGCGGCGATTACAGTCCTACTACTACATAAATAAATAAGTTTATGTAAATGCATAAACAGTAGTGTAAAGAGCTGCAATCAATTGTCGCTTAATCTGCTGATTCTTTTTTTAGTTAAGCATATAATAGTTCATAAATTGTCTGTAAATGGCCTCCAGTAATTTTGCTTTACAAACAGCTTAAAACAATTAGGGATTGACTGATTATCAGATGTGTTGCCATTGGAACTCTGTCAGTTGACTACTGGATTGAGCGGCAAATCTTCTAAATTACGTTTTGTACTTCAAAAATATTTTTCATATTGATCTTTTCATACTGCTATTCCTCTCATATACTGATCTGTTGCTATTTTCAACATACTCTAAATGCTTTTATGCATATTTTTAAGATACCTTCAATCATGTGTTTCTACATATAACTGTTAATAATTCAAGAGTAAAGCACTATATTATTGAGAAGCCCTAATGAGCAGCGATATGTGGGCATTAGTTTAAAAAAGGTGAACAAATCTCTTCAAACATAGGCATTATTTCATATAATAACCTGCTGATGAAAGACTCTTCTACATCTGGTACCTTTACATCACAGAACAGTGATGTTCATTAATGTGCGTATCCCCTGTCACTTTATAACTACATTCAGAAATGAAGCGCACAACAAGCTCACCCAGTCTTCATTTCCTCACTTAACAATTTCCGTTCCATCTCTTACGGCCTCCACTCATATCATAGAAATAATAAAAATGTGTTATTCATCACTTACATTACTTTCTCAGTCCGAGACTTTAAACGAAGCGTTGGCTACAAAACACATCACGAGCGCAAGTTACGCTCTAATTGAAACCGCCGAGTGTTGATTTGTTTCCAAACTCTGCGGCAGCATCATCCCCGGCGACTCACTCTCGTTTTAATAAATGATGGTTTGGAATTTGTTTTCCACTCTGGGTTTCATCAGACCTTTCTCCAGTGTAAATATGCCTTTTATGCATTTGTATTCTCACCGCATTAGCCCGTCTCAGCCTGAGCTGGTTTCAGTCTGCTGAGTCGGGGGACCCTCATGTGCTCTCCTCCTCTTTATTTTGTGTAATCACTGGGGAGCCGGAGTCACTCTGGCTCTAAATGCACTCCAACAAAAGAGCAATCGCTCACTCTCAATTTCGCAGCGACTTATTTTTGTTTTCTTTGTTTCCCGGCTCTCATCTGTCTCCGTCTCCATCTGTGTCTCTCTCTCTCTCTCTCTCTCTCTCTCTGGCCTTCCCTCCTCCTTCTCTCTGCCTCTATCACTTGGCTGATCTCTCTTTCTTCCCTCGTCTTCCTTCCTGATTCTTTTTATATCTCACAGAGATGCTCCTCAGAGGCATCCAGTGGAGTTGTCTGATCTGAATAAATGTTTGCGATTAGAGGCCGGGGCTGTCTTGTGGTTTGGGCTGCCGGTGTGGGAGTCGGCACTCAAGTCGCTACGCTGTGCCGCAGCGTTTGAATGAGTCTTTGTCAAAAGCCCCCCCCCCCCCCTCCTCTGTCTGTCCCGCTCAGTTTGTGGCATCTATTTTTAATGGCCTGGGAGACGTGCGGAAAGCCCTGGCCTCGGTCTTGACAAACAAGATAGTTGATGATGGTTACTTTGTTGTTTTTTTTATATCACAGTGGCCTTTATTTGGATGCATATTCAATGTGAAAGCGTTTGGGGTATTACACAGTTTGTATAATACATGTTGTCAGATACAAACTAGAGTTTCTATGATTTCCAGGTTTACGGAGCAATTGAAACAAAGCCAGCTGAAAAATACAGAGACGTACTTCGCTTTTTCTCAGTCCCTGACAAGTTGAGCCGCGAGCCATGAACAGTTCATGTATTGTAGCGTGATTTAGATATACGGTGAAATCTGTCCAGCGTGAGACGTTCTCTCCACCAATCATATATTTTTACGCCAGATCCTTTGAAGAGTCAAAGCTTCATAGGAGAGTGCAAACTTTCTCTCATCTTCAAAGATGGTCCGCGGGGCTCCACCTTTTCCACCCAGGTTGGGATGGGCTCGCGTTGACCCCTCCGTCTCGTCGCTCCATCCGCGGCGCAAAATGTGGCCAGACTTTGACCTCACTTACTTTGATTTTGACGCTTTCACCACCAACAGTGACTCACGCACGGCGCCACTCTCTCCCCCCCCCGCTGGTGTCACCCAGTTCCCTGCAGTACCAGGCTTTGAAGTGGGTGCTAGCCGGTTAGTGCCGGGCAGTACAAAATGGGAGCGATTCTTTGATCTCCTTTATCCCTTTTTGTTTTGCAAAAACACGTCACTCACTTTTGAGTTATACAGTAGTTTAGTTATACACCAGCGAGTAACCACTGGAGCCTAAGATGACCTCTTAACCATAGACTGTAAGTAAGAGGTGGATGTAGTCACCGTGACGTCACCCATTGGTTTAGACTTTTGAAGCATCAAGTTAAACATTTTGGCCAACGCCATCTTGCTTTTTGGCCGCCGCCATCTTGCTTTTTGGCCGCCGCCATCTTGCTTTTTGGCCACCGCCATCTTGCTTTTTGGCCACCGCCATCTTGCTTTTTGGTCACCGCCATCTTGCTTTTTGGCCACCGCCATCTTGCTTTTTGCTCACCGCCATCTTGTTTTTTTGCAACCAGAAGTGACACGAGAGGGTGGAGCTAAGTGCAACCAATCTCTGAATAAGATATTTTAGAACAAATCAATTTTGATAAACTCAAATGTACAATGTTTACTGAGGGAATAAATCAAGTGAGAAGTAGAGTCATTTTCTCATAGACTTCTATACAATCAGACTTGTTTTTGCAACCAGAGGAGTTGCCAATAAGAAAAAGAGCAGAGGCACAACTTTCCATCTCCCCACTCTCCATGGTCTACCCTTCTCTGGTGTGTTTGTGTGTGTTTCCTGGTGAATATGAATTTGTCTGAATCATATTCACTTCTGGAACTGGCTTTATAAAAGAGTTTATATTCTCAAACTTTTCCTGTCTGGGACCCAAACTGTATATGTTAAAGTTCAGGCCTCCAGACGTGGCTCATTAAAACATACCAATACTTTTCCACTGTGGAGACCCACCAGAAAATCACCTGTGAAACCCAGTCCTGTGTGTGTGTGTGTGTGTGTGTGTGTGTGTGTGTGTGTGTGTGTGTGCGTGTGTGTGTGCGCTACACTGCGCATACACACACACACTCCACACAACGCTGGCTGGCTGGAGCAGGGAGATACCATGGAAGACATGTAGCAACTACCTACAGCAGAAAATAACTTTTAAAAAATGGATCTTTAGACACTTTGAAAGCATGACACACACTCAAACTGATCAGTGACAGAGCGACTCTGCTCACATCGTGATTGGCTTTTTAAGAGCTGCTGTTTTTCATGCATTTTGTGGGGTTTTCTGTTCATTCACTTTGAACACTGTGCGGTACGAGATACTTCCAGTGTTTTAACTCAGTGCTGTGGGGTAACAGCTGACAGACCAGACAAGCAAAGGATCAGATTTGAGACAGCTAATCCCCACCTCCGTCCTAATGCCGAGGGTTAGATCGAGACATCCTTTTCTACATACTTTCATATTATTATTGATTTGTTCAACAACCAGCTAGTTCCTGCTTGTCAACTTGAAAAGTGAGTCGTGTGTGCCAAGGTGTCTTCTGTTCCTTTTTAAAGGGGTTGACAAGAATCCATTCATCACCCAGTCATTTGTGAGTTGGTTTTAACCAGGAAGGAGGAAACTCGCATGTATGAAGTTGGCATTGAGAACAGGCAATCACAGTACTTTCAAACTGTAGAGTACTTTCCCACAGAACGCAAATATTACACAGCAAAAAAGGCAACGACAATTATTTTTTCCGTAAAACAAAGTTGATTTTGGTAAATGGACTTGTACAACTCAAAGCGCTTTTACACAAATGTCATTCACCCGTTCACACCCATTCATACACTGATGACAGGGGCTACCATGCAAGGTGCCACCTGCCCACCAGGACTAGCTAACATTCACACCCATTCACACTCCGGAGGCAGAACCTACGGGAGCAATTTAACATCGACATGGACTAGCCAAGCCGGGGAACGAACCTCCGATACTCTAACACTGAGCCACTGCTTAACTGTTTACCAGAGGGAACTCCAATTCACTCTGAGCATTTTGCTAAAAGGAAACTCAGGAAAACGGTTTACAGTAGCTTAACAGTTGACCTCAGACAGACTGCCAGATCCAGGTAGTTGGTCCTCTGCTTATGCAAATCTATTCAAAAAAGTGCAACTGTCTTTTTTTGTCTGTTTTGAATAGTTTTGATGCAAATTATTCACAAGCGAGTATTCCTGTTTTCATGTCCTTTTATTCGTCACAACCCCGGTGTGTAGAGGCCTTAAGAGGGAGAATTAGAAAGATAAAGAAAGTGAGTTTGTATGAGATTTAAGTGTGTGAGGGAGTGAGAGAGTCTCAACCGCTCCTTTAGCAGAGTTAATTTCCCCTGACAGGGGGTCTCTACTCGCACTCTCTGATAGAGAGAGATGAGTGCCCTCCAATCCACAGCCAGTGACACATGACTGACTGACAGCCCAACAGAAGAAATGTAACTCTCTTGAGCTCTCACTCCCTGGAGGAGCGCTGACTTATAGACAACTATGGTATATAACTCAGCCCTGAGTCTGCTGTGGCTGGAGGTCACATTTTATTCCGCTTTTCCTTTTAGAATCATTGCATCAGATCTGTAGGATTTGTACTTTGGCATCTAATGTAGGACAAGCCTGGAGGCTGACGCGTGAATGTGCAGTGACGCTTCGCCCGTAATCCAGCCAGGTGTTATAAATATGCGCTCTGCACAAAACGTGGTCGTTCATCATTCTCACCAGGCCTGGGTGAGATTCCGAAAGTTAAAAAAAATAAATATGTTCACCCACATTTTTCTTGACATCAAAGCATCTGGTGCTGCTGTCGCAGCGTGTTGTCACGTGTTTCTCCCTAAAAAGATCATGAAGAGCTCTCGGTGTGAGGATGTGATTATGAGCGAAACTAGATTAAAGTGTCATGATATTCTTGACCTTTGTCTTTCGAGAACGGATTGTGTCGAGTTAATGTTTGCTGCTGGTGAATGTATCTGGCATCTGGGTTAAGTCTTCAACAGTTCTTCAATAGTAATTAAAAAATAAACACCCAGAATGAAACTCTCAACCTTTTACGAGTGGAAAGGTTTTACTAAAAGGAATGTGGTTTTGTTTTGTAGTTCTGTTTACTCCAAGTGTAAATACCAGCAACAAACTCTGCACCTGAGCCCAGACCTCCACCCATCACTGTCAGCGGACACCTTAAATAAGGTCCGGACTGCTGTGACTAAACAATCAGGTTTCTGTGACAAGAACATTTGAGTTTGGTCGCTGCTGGGACCAAAGCTGTGCCCAGAATCATTTTTGAGGCAAATAAAACTTGGAGAAAAACAGATGAAATTGTAGCCGTTACCGAAACTTCAGTCTTTAGACTGAATTCATGAGATCAAAGGGGGCAGCTCATTGTTTTTTTTGTGTGTGTGTGTATAAACTATGCAACTTATATTTCTTTACATTTGTTTCACACATCCATTGCCACACATGACCTGGCAGTTGATTCACCAAGTTGTTGTTAAATTATTAGTTAGTCTCAGTTAGTTTTAACTCCCTAAAAAATGCATTTTCACACTGACTTTTGACTGGACGACTTACCAACACAGATATACTAATAATAACACCTTTAAATGAGAGTGCTTTTTTTCTTCTTCTGAGGACTGTCAAACACATTTCAAGCAAACCCTGCAACTCAGACAACATCAGCTCATCCCTGACACCATAACTAATAGATCACACAACTTGTATACCGTGTGTGTGTGTTATGCCAACACCCTGACCTATTTGGTGCCACAGCACCCACATCGTTCCCTGCATTGTGCTGCAAAGCTTCTCAATTTAGAATAACTGTTAAAAAAAGGCGACGTGATACTGCATAATGTTTCGCGATGCTGCCTGTGGAGTGTTATTTATTCAGCCCCCGAGCAGATCGGAGGGATGCTGAGCAGCTCCGCTTTCTTTCGTGATGAATAAGAGCAGCTGCTGCTGTGTTGTGCATGCGCCCGTTTGTGATTCTATGTGGTACAGCTCCAGGTGTTGGGTCCAAACTAAAGGATGGAGGTCTTTTGGTTTGACACCTGAACATTGCTCTGTCTATCATAAAACATCAGCAGGAATACGTATCTCCTATTCTCTTCCTATTCTTCTTTATTTTGTTCCCGCAGGCACACGTGTGAATTTAAGTGTAAGTAAATGCCGAGTTTTGGGTTTGTGAGCTAATACAGCCTGTCAGTCCGCTTTTCCTCGAGTACAAACTGGAATCATTAGCGAGCCCGTGACTGGCTGTCACGGCACAATGGTTGCAACACTGACAGCGAGGTAATGCGGAGTTTGAAAAACTGGTGTATTATTTCCAGCGTATTTGTACATTTGACAAGTTTGCATGGACACAAACTTGGAAGCAGCTCGACTGGCAGAGATGATAGTGAGACACCGGGAGATGAAACGAGCATCTGGCAGCACACGTACACACACGGGCACGAATGTGAGCGCACTCTCTAAGCCGTCGGTGTTAAGAGAACGTTATGCAGCAACATTGGAATAATTTTCCTTCAGGATCAAGTCAAACAAATAGATATCAACGTAGGTATCAAGAAACTGCCTTCATGTTTTTTGGTGCAACACAGAAGTCACATTAAAGATTCAAATTCAGCAAGTTATTAGCAATATCCACTTTTTGTAAAAAGTTCAACTTCTTTTATATAACTGTGCTGAACTCAGGCGGCAACCTCCAGTTCTGAAAAATGTCTTAAACTTAAGCAAACTCCTCCGGTTGCTAAAAGAAGTCTGATGCTATAGAAGTCTATGAGTAAAGGACTCTACTTCTGACTTGATTTATTACCAAAGTAAACATTGTAAACATGAGTTTATGGTCTCAATAGCTAGTTTGGAGTCGGCAGTCCACAAAGCAATAGGTGACATCATGGTGACTATGCCCACTTCCTATAAACAGTCTATGGTTTCCATCTCACATCTTTAACCCTTTTACAGTGTGTTTCCAGTTCATGAACGTTAATTATAACGTATGTCTTGCTCAGCGTTCGGCTGTACTTAGCTCCACCTTCTCGTGTCTTATCTGGTTGCAAAAAAACAAAATGGCGACGGACAAAAACCAAGATGGCGTCAGCCGAAATGCTGAACTCAATACTTCAAAACAGCAGTCTACAAATCAATGGGTGAGGTGACAATGACTATGTCCACTTCTTACATAAAGTCTATGACTTAACTACTCAAGGATGTCTCCAGAAAAGTTTGTTTAAAGCTTATTATCTTCAGAAGGATAATTGGTTTCCCTCTGATGGAGACACTCTACCATGTCCGTCAAGTTGCCTCAAAGAAGTTAAAAATGTAGTGGTTTGAATCGGTGCTTCAATGCTGGCTAAACGAGTGCAGTGTGACACACAGCGCACACACAGCCACTAAATTGCAGGAGATGATCTCACGTGAATAAAAGGATTATGTTCCAGCACTATGAAGGGATTATGTGACTCAAGAACAAACTGAACATACTGTTTTCACTCGTCAAGGCTCGATTACCGTCAGGTTTTAAGAAAGGACAACAGGTTATTTGAGGCCAGGAGTCGCTCAAGGTTTGTTAAGATAAAAGCAAAAGCATCACACACACCAGGAATGTGCGTAGCTGGAAACTAGCTGCAGATTTGTAGTCACAGCTACATTTCATTGTATTTGCTTATCCATTCCCACACTAGTGTCAGACTACTGCTTGTTGCCGTCACACAATCCTTTGAGGGACTCCTGGTAGTATTTGCAGTGAAGACATACTGAGGACTTGCTGTGCTATTTTGTACATTTATGTCTTTAAGGAAAAGTACAACATTTGTGCTCATTCCCGTCTTTGCCAAGAGTTCGATGAGATGATGGATACCACCGTGTTTTTGCAATAAATATAAAGCTGCAGTCAGAAGTTAATTGGCTTAGCTTAGCATAAAGACTGTTTATAGAATAACAAAATCCACCTACCAGCACCTCTGAAGTTTACTGATTTAATATGTTATTATCTTGTTTGCTTTAGTTCATGAAAAAACAATGTGGAAGGAAGTTACTGCACCTGGTCGAGAAATAGCTTTTATCTCACATTAGGGCTGATTCAAAACGGTAGCGTTTTGAGGCCTTTTCATCAAAACCATGTAAGGTATGGTAAGAAATGTCAACATTAACAACCAGCGTTGATGTGTTTCATCACAGTACACTCATATCATTTAGTTTACAGCTTAAAAAAACACGTTTAAGTGTGCAGTTACTCTTTTAAGCTAAGCTAAGCTAAGCTAACCGGCTCCTGAAGCATCATATTTAACACACAAACATGAGAAAGGTATTGATCTTTTCTTCTGAGATGCGACAAGAAAGCAAATGAGCATATTTCCCAAATATTCACAATGTTTTCCTCCAGATCCTTATGAGGTTGCTCGGTACTTTTTGTCTTTCGCTTCAGATTTTTGCGGATACCAGCCCATAGGTTGGGATCCCTGGTTTTTCCCCCCTCATGTCATTCCTCCACTCTGATCAGCTCCACGGCCGTCGGCTCAAAGACCTTGACGGGTCCTGTCCGTGTCTCTCTCTTTTTTTTTTTCTCCCGTCAGCTTCGCTTTCTAGTTTCCGTCAACCCGACTGTCATGCTGCCAACCTTCTGTTCATTTTTAATCTGCTCCCACTGAGCCCTACACTTTGTTGTCTTCCTCTTCATCTCCGTCTCTTTGCTCTCCACTTTTGTTTCCTCTGCCTGTCTCGCCTCCGCCGCATGCTACCCTTCATTTTAGTCGAAGTCATCTTTGTTCCTTTCAGTAACAGTTTCTCTCCGCTACCCTCTGTGCCTTTAAATATCCCATCCACCTTTCATCCTTTACCTTTCCTCTCTGCTTTCTTCTCTCTCCACATTTCTCCTCTTCTCCTCTACAGCTCAGTATGTTCTTGAGGATGCAGCCTTCTTTTTCATTTTGCAGCAATATCTCACCTGCCTAACTGTGCTTTTGACAGCATCCCACCTCTGTTGCTTTGCTGCACTTTTCTCAACAGCAGACCGAGTCCAGATGGCCTGATTCTGTGCTCAGTATTCACCACTGTCCACGTTGGAACTTAAGAGGCAATGTGAAGATTTGGCATGTAGGGATGGGCGATATCTGTCGATCCATCTGTCCAACGCGGTTTATAGAGTCATAGAAAGTTAATAGAGCTTCTCTCTCCACCGTTGAATGTAAGCCTTGTGATTGGATTGCCCGACGCATGATCGCATTTGGAAAAAGAGGTTGTGGAGAGTGAAAAATATGTAATGTTTCCAGAACCCAGAGTGCATGGCGAACCGAGGTCATGTAGAACAAAAACAATATTAAAATTGCTCCTTCTGTCTGTCTGTCTCCAGGTCTTCTCTGACGTGCCCTCATTGCCTCAAGCAGAGCAACACCTTCGACCCATTTTCATGTATCTCACTGCCGATTCCCCTACGACAAACCAGGTGATGTATAACACTCACAACAAGTAGTAGAGTCTGCCTGTGTGTGTGTGTGTGTGTGTGTGTGTGTGTGTGTTTGTGTGATATATATATATATACAAATTAATTATGGGCTGTTTTTCAATATGCTCTATTAAGGTAAGGCTACTTAATGGTGATCTTGCTGTCGGCGCTACCTGAACTATATTAGCGTTCGTGTCAGAAGTAAACTTATCAATCATGTTTTAGTGATTTTATCATGTTTCACTTTGGTCTCATTCTGGTCATTATGGCAGCGAGTCATTTTTGTTTACTATATAGGTTCTGCCATACTCTAGTTTATTGGGTAAATCTCCTGTAGACCCCAGTGCACACCCAAAACTGTTCAGCCAAGCAAAAGCTTCTCTGAGGTGCTGGGAAGTTGACACTCTGGATAGACAAGGTTGTCACCTGATATCAATGATATGTACATGACGATCTAGACTTCCTAATATAGCAGTCCGGCTGTAAGACGGTACGACATTGATTGACTTCTTCCTCATGATTCCCATCTAGGTATGTCAAGATACCAGTAATTAAGTAGTCGATACCAATGCTAGTAAACTTCCACGATACTCGATACCCAATTTGATACCACGGTAAAAAAAAACAATGAAGACTAAGAACAATTAGAGCCAGGTCATAATCCCCTCTCTAATATTTAGTTTATATTGCTATAAAAAAAAACTCCTTCAAACAATGTATTTACTCAGGTTGCTCGCCAAACAATATTTATACAAGATTACATTACCACTTTATGATTTGCCTTCGCCCATGACAATTTTATTCTGAATAGAGCTTGAACGCATCACGATGAAACTCAATGCAACCTCCGTTAACGTTAGCTGTTAGCTCAGCAGGACTTTGCTACTAACAGCTAACATTGACTAGCCTCCCTCCTGCCGAGTTCAACACAGATTTGTTGTGTGCAATGCAGCATTATCAGGGATAAGATAGGGTGGAGAGTGAGTTTACTGTGTCCTTTTCGGATTTTAGACCCCGTTTGTCTCGACTCAAGCCCTGATCCCTGACACAAGTCCTGTAGTGTTTTCAGAATTTTAGCATCGAATTGGTACCGAAGTATCGGTTTTCGTGACACCCCTATTCCCATGAAAGCTTCAACCCAACGTCAACCTAAGTAGAGATCTAACCACCCAGAATAACTGAAAACTTGAAATAAGTCGAATGAGGGGCGTCTTGGTGACCAAGGCATGCTGGGTAACCACAACATTTTGTCACATATTAGCCCCGTTCTCTCTCTCTCTGTTCTCTCTCCATGTGTCCAGACATGCACAAGACATCTTAAAAAAGAAAGAAACGAAACAAATGCCAACATTCGGTGTTCAGTGAATCCCTCTATCTTCAAACATACAGACGCTGCTGATCTGCATCCTCTCTGCACGAATGACTTCCACAACCCCATTTCTCTGACAGTGTGTGGTCTGTGCCCCCCCCCCCCTCCAATACATACAGACACACACACAGTGGCCTCATTGCATCGTCCTGCTGCAGCAGTATCCCAGCAGAATGCCTGATAAGTCGGAGGGCCCCCAGAGACACAGCAGGGTCTGGCTGGCAGTAGGGCATTGAGGTCTGGGTGCTGCAGATAATGCTGTTGTGGCGGAGAGAATAGTAGGACGGCAGTATCTCTGAGTGTTTTCTCCTGATCTAACCTTGCACAGTCAGTCTCAGCATAATTCCTACTAGAGTTATTATTTTCTAAAATGATCGAGTTGCATTGGAATAAAGATGATCTGGTTCTGCTGCACCAATTTCCATTTTTTAAACTGTGCAACTCGTTTTCCAACCAGCACCTGAACACAGACCTTTCAAATTAGCTTTCATTACCAGAAAAAGATTACAATTCCTGTTAAATACTGCGCTTGTTGATTGCCTATTTCAAGAGAGTTCAAGGTGTTAAAGACTGCATACTCGTTCACGCTCCCGCCATGAACTGGAACAAATGGATCGCTGTGAGGCAGGGAAACACTGCCACAAAAACAGTTTTCACCTTTAGTAACATTTGATCTAAAACATGCAGAAACACTTCTCGAGTTAGTTAAATCTGTAAAGAATTTTAACATGATCCCAGCTGTAACATGGCTCTTCAAGACCATTTTGCATGGTTGGAACCCCGAAGAGCACCGTGCGCTCTTGGTGCTTCATGTGGGAACGTATGAGAGGTTGCTGTTTAATG
The DNA here is from genome assembly GCA_032191485.1 of Leptoclinus maculatus. Taxonomy (NCBI): domain Eukaryota; kingdom Metazoa; phylum Chordata; class Actinopteri; order Perciformes; family Stichaeidae; genus Leptoclinus; species Leptoclinus maculatus. Next base: position 13,862,700 of record JAVDOI010000009.1, read on the forward strand.
AGGACTAACAGGCTCCGATCCAGCTGGAGCTCGGGAGGCTGCAAAAAAAAGAAGAAGAAGAAAACCCTGCTTTGTAAGATGACATCTCCATTTCCTCTTCCTCTCGAGTGTCATCCTACACCTCTCTTGCCGTTTCATTGCACATCTCGGTGTCTCATCGCGCAGCATCTAACAACGCAAACAAAACATCTGCCTCAGATCCTCCGCCGTCTGCCCTGTCAGCCTCGCCGCCGCAAAGCACATTACTCACCTGAATAATGCATGATGGGAAACAGGAAGTGGTGTCGGCGATTACGCTGCCCGTCTTCTTCCCAAATGAGAAGGCGTGACCTTACTCTGTCTCCCCGCCCCGTCTTCTCCTCGATGCTGCCTGCTCTCCTTCATGTCCACTCATCTTCTCATCTCGGCACCTCGATCCTTTTTAAATCTTCATCCCTGAAAGATTTCAGGTTTCTTCATGCGGGACCGTCACCGATGTGCTGCTCATGTCTTGTCACGCATCAGGGGGAAATGAAACACTAAAGACAACATCTGAAAATAGTTTATTCACTTCAGATTAAAAAAAAGTCCGACACAGACAAATCGAATGGTTTGTGCTCATGAAATTAGATTTCGTACGACAGTATTGTCAAGAGGAAATCTTTTCCCCAATCTTATTAGACATGAAACAGCTCAGTGGCGCGTCTCAAAGTCTCATTTTATCGAATGTTTTGTTTAGCTGTTAAGCAGCTGAAATACATCAAGACTCAACACATCTTTTGAACAAGTGTCTGTTGCCCCCGGCGTCCTTGAATTCTGCACAGTCAAATTATCGTCTCTCTTTTTGGTTTTGGTTGATGTGTGGATCTCTAAACGGTATGCACGTATCAACTGGTGTGTGTGTGTGTGTGTGTGTGTGTGTGTGTGTGTGTGTGTGTGTGTGTGTGTGTGTGTGTGTGTGTGTGTGTGTGTGCGCGTGTGTGCATACAAATATGTTCATGACTCAGTGTGCCAGGGTTTGTTTGGAATCTGTAATAAATGTAAACATGCAAAATCAGAATTGCAAAACAATTTGGCACTTTGCTCTATATCATCTATCTCCCTCTCTGTCTTCCTACCCCTCCCTCCCTTACACACACATGCACACACTCACTCACACACATGCATATACACACTTCCTCACCCTCCCTCCCTTTGGCCCCCTGTTCTATTTGCCCCACAGGCCGATGTGTGTGACGCTGGTGTTCAGTACGAAGGGTCAGAGGTACCTGCGGGTGGGGCTGGCTGTACCCCTCTTTGGTTCCCTGTCCTGCCTGAGAGCCATGGTGGCAGAGGAGGGCAAAATCTCCCCGGACCAGGTACAGAAACACACACACACACACACACACACACAAAGACGTCTGCTCTGTAAAATTGGGATGGAAAATTACGCGAGGTCACCAGACTCTGGAGGTGCCACAGGAGAGTGAGGGAGATGCAAATGAAGCAGTCTGCACGCTCTCACACAGTCCTGAGAAGAGGTCTAATCAGGTAGAATAAGTGGAAACACCTGTGTGGGTGGATCAGAAGTATTTATGGGCTTTAATGAAAGATCTATTTTTGTAACCCAGCTTTCTTTTTTTGTGTAAAAATGCCAAACTAAAAAAATGAGGATTTGCAGCCTTGCTCTGTTTTATCGACCATTTTACAGGCGACTTCAAGATTACGTCACAGCGTTAGCTGGAGGCAGAACAAAGGAAACACTGGAGACACGAATCACCTCAAGGGTAGCGGGGCTGAAGTTGCACATGAAAAAATAGCAACTTGCTGTGTTGTTGGCTGCCAGAATCAAAATTGCATACATTTGAGATGATGAATTGGGATTCGAGGCTCTATCAAGCTGCAATATTAGGGAAATGTTTTAGAGAGAAAATGTTGCTTATAGTTTAAAATAGCCGGCTGCTGCTAAATTATTATAGAGGTGGAGAGAGATGTTGCTATTAGACCAAACTATTAGAGAGATGAAGAGTTGGTTGCTGTTGGGTTTAATTTCTGCAACCAGTGTAGAATGAGAGCATGGCGGAATTAGCAAGCTAACTAGCGGACGGCTAGCTACTTCGCTAGCTTGCTTATTCCTCCATGCTCTCACGCAGCACTGGTTACAGAAGAATATCCGAATAAAGTTCTCACTCAACGGGCGATAGCATTGGGCTTTTCCTACACATGTGACAAGAGTGAGTGGCTGAAGCATTAAGTTGGTAAATATTATTAATTTAGCAGCTGGCTAGTTAGCTGTTTACCTTGCTTATTACACCACGCTTTTAGGCAACACTGGTAACAGAAGATGGCTCCTCCGCCTCATTCCTCGCCACTAGGAGACTACAAAGCAAGGAGGAGAGCAGGTAGGGGCTCAAGAGAGGAGCTAGAAAACCCAGGTTCAAAACAAAACAAAACAAAAAATTCAAACAGACGTCTCTATTTTATAGCAGGGTAACACTTGAATGCGTTCACACAGTAAGCTGAAATGTCACCAGCAAGATAAAGGTTAGAGGAAAAGGTTCCAGAGGTATCCGTTCATAAATCTTTCACCTGCCCGACAACAGATGATGAATATTTCTGGGTTTTGTAAACACGTGTCCACAGCAGCGTGAGAGTAAAAGAGAAGCAAAGATTAAAATGTCCCCATGAAATGAAAAATACCCTTTTCGTGGTCCATAAGTGGATTGTTCCACTATCTATTCTTATAAAAAAATATACCTTTATGTCAAAATCTCTTCCAAAATACACTGTATAGAAAGTGTCTTGATGTAATAATGTTCCTAGCTGTCACCCTTTGGTTCTCAGTGTCTGCCATGGTTTTACCTGGAATTTAAATTCTTCTTTATGTCAGTGTTGATGCACCAACGTTCTTCTGATTTAAGACTTCTTCTTACAGGCGACTTCAAGATTACGTCTCATTTAAGACTTCTTCTTAAATCAGCTAACGGACCATGAATTAGTTGTGAGTTTTTTTAAGGACAGTTACAAAAAACACAATGTAAATGGGAGCTTTTTCACATTCTTGTACAATTTAAAATTCCCTGTTTAATTGATGCTAAATCCAGCCCCTTGAATGCAGTCTTCTTGGCACAGTATGGGCCAGCTCTGACCGAGGTCCGACAACCATCCGGCTCGGCTCCATAGACCCTCATGCAATCATTTCATACTTTCTTCATTTTCAGGCTGGTTTTGTGGATTTGGAGCTCGTCATGGTTTAGCGTTTAATGTTACTTCTGAACTTGTGACCCGGAGAGGATGGAAGTAAATGGAAGTACGTTTCTAAAACATAACGTTTCTAGCGTTAGCGCCTCTATGCTACGCTAGCTGCTGAAGGTATAATGAATGTACACATGCAGCTTTTGCTTCTTAATGACAGTAACAGTAAATAAAGACCTACCCGGCTTTACAGGAACAGTGCTGTTCCTTTATTTCATTGTCCTGTGTCTCGACTGCCAGGTCACGCGGTGGTTCACTGTAACACTGGGATCTTTAGGCTTTAGCTTCTATCTTTATCTTTTTGCCCTGTTTTCGTGTTTTGTTTTTTCTTACAGCTTCATTGGCTTCCCGATGAGGAAATAAATTTCAGTTCACAGGGTGAGATTTTCTTGTTAAGCTCCTACCCACGGTCCCATGGTCTACCCACACAGGCGTTTTCACATACTGATTAGACCTCTTCTCAGGACTGTGTCTGGACAATGTACTTAATTAACATCTCCCACACTCTTCTGTTTGTTTTGTTGCATTAGTTAGAGTGGGAACATTTACACCTTTGTCACTCGTATTGGTTTTGCTTGTATTCCTGCCAGCGTACACCTCAACACAGGTAGGTGGGGTTTGCACTTAATATTAAAACGGGCGAGGCCCTTAACCAAACACCTATGGTAATGTCTGTGACATTTTAAGTCAATCAAACCCATGGCTCGTTCATGCTTCAACAGTGTGAGTTAACTAAGTAAAAGCAGTTGCTTTGGTGACCTGCATTTTAATAATCCCTTCACACATATTCTGCACTTAAGCGTCATTTAACAGGACATCTGCCATCCAATCTCAATTGAGTATTTTAAAACACAAACAAATAAATAGAAGAAAAACAACCTTCTCTGTCTGCACTTTAAATACTTACAAGCACAACATATTCGCTCTCCTCACTTAATACAAATGTTCTGTTTGACTGTCAGGGGATCTCTGACTTAAACATGAAATACACTTCTCTGATAGATAAAAGAAACGTGTCCTTATTATTATTCCCTTTGCAGATGTTGCTCTTTTGAATTTGTGTGTTGATGTATTTGTCTTCTCTCACAGGTCATCCTTTCAGAGTTGTACTCGACGGGTTTCCAGCGTTCCTTTTCAGATGATGATGACCTGACGGCAATCGCCGATAGCGACGTCATCTACGCCTTCCAGGCTCCGCCCCTCTATAGTCGTGGAGGCTCCGCACCGCACTCAGGTAACCACGGCAACAGGATGTCCATCAAAAACATGCACCACTCTGACTTCTCTCATTTTTTTCCCCCACATTTCCAATTTTCTCTTATTCAGCCTCTCGTAGTCCTCCTGATGAGCTTTTATTTACACGGATTCACATTTTTTCACTTTCAGTGGATATTTTTCACAGGCAGACTTTTTACTTTGGTGAGGAGAGGGTCATTGTCTGCAATGAGCTTTGTGGTCCTCCTTTCATTCTGTTTCTTTATGCATGATTTCGCCCAAACATAATAACTTCTGAATGACTAAGTAAGTAAGCATGAGGATCGTCTCACCTGGACGAGCTCCTACAAATGATTCATTTATCTAAAACTCTGAGGAGTTTATCAGAGTTTGGACTAGTTAAGAACCATCGAGAAGAAAACAGCAGATGTCAGAGTTCTTGATAAGTGGTCAGCAGCTTTGGAGTCGATTGCATGTATATGGATTTCCAAAATGTACAGTTCCTCATAAAAGACTGTGGTCAAAATATAAATCGCATAGATAAGTAACAGACTGGATACAATACTTTTTACGTAAAGGGGAAGTAAATGCCAGTTCAGGCTGGAAACCAGTGACCTGAAGGATCTGTGTTGGGCCCTGTACTCTTTGTTGTCTGTATAAATGATTTGCCTAGTGTGATACAGTCTGATGCATACTGCCGAATGCACTGTTGACAGTGTAATGACACACAAACACACTCACTGTCTGCTTTATAAAGCAAAAAGGCTAACTGAGCCCCTTTGAGATATGCACTTCACTCGCTAAATGTAGCGATTCAGAAATAATTCATCATGTGTTAAAACCAGTCAGGAAAACAATTGTTGTGGCCTTAATATCTAAATATATCAACAATGCATTAATAACAAAAACCTGAGTTACAGACCGGGGATGTGGAATTGAATTGTCACGGGTGTTAACCAGGTAGGCGTGAAGATACTATTTGTTGTCGATACTATTAAAATCACCTGAAATTAAAAGCCTGTTTAGCCAAGTTTCTGTGACAAAAAAAGACATACGTAGTTTATTGGACGAAATAACGTCTCGACGCGTAAATTATTCATCCGATAATGAACTCACATTCAGTAGGGCCACTCTGACAGGTAAGTTAACCTTGATGGTGATCACATTATCAGAAACGACACCTCTGTCGGCCGTATCATTGGTCAGAATTGTGGCTCCAACCATATTGGAATAATTTGTGCATGCTACAGTAGGGTTTATGTGGGCTAAATATCACTCTCTGGGCTGTTATGAGCGTAGGTTGGGCAGTAGAGGGAGCCAGTGGCACAGACCAGAGGGGAAGGCGAGGACACTGGGGGGCGAAGAACAATTTGTGTGGATGTAGTTATTTTTAGCATCCTTTTTATCCCTTTTTTTTCATAGCTTGTTTGTTGTAAAGGTGTGTTTAAGAGCATCTGCCTGCTGCTTGGATGTGTCATTTGTGCCAACATGGACGATAGCTTTTAGGATATATATGGATGTTTACGAGGTATTCTGCAAAATGTTTTCATTTTGCAGGATGGTTAATCCATCTAGCCGTTTTCTCCGGAGTCCAGGTTGCATTTAATCAATTCAATTAGGAGGATTTCATTGTTATATGCAGCTGGAAAGTACTGAAAAGTACTAGCTTTCCATCAGCCTTTCATTCTTTGGACGGTATGATCGTAAAAAGTATTGAATAGCATTCCAATTCAAAAAGTCTTTAAAAATATATGTCGAACCACTTAAGGGAGGAAATTCTCCGGATGAGCCAGTTTTAATCAAAGTAATAACCTTATTGTGACGCCTGCAGGTGAAGCGGAAAATAACATTTTGAATTGATGTTTCTTTAGTTTTAAGCAGCGGCTTTGGCACATGCATATCTAATGAGTTGTGAAGTTTATGAGGAAAATGTATCAGGTTTACAGGTGCTTAGACAACTTCTGGTGGAGTTAATGAAGCAAAGGAGCGTCCCCCCCCCCCCGCTCTCGCTGTGGACGGATGGCAGTCAAGCTTTTGAGGGAAAAGATGTTTTATCTTTCCTCTTGATGGCATTACTCTCCACCTGCTCCTGTTCTCCGGCTAAGTATCCGCCACGCTTAGGAGGAAAAGAGAGCTGTAGGCCTTTTATCACGCAGCGATTACTTTAACACATCAATGTTCACGTCTGAAAGGGGCTCAACGGAGCCGTATTAATTCAATCGTCAGCGTGAGGTCATTAATTGACGGCTCCCTAGGTTGCCAGTTAAGGAGGTTGTGGTTAGCCTTTGTCCAATGAAGCCCTTATTGAGGGGGGGGTGAGAAGAAGAACGACATCAATATTTCACACATGTGCTCAAAGTGCTCATGAATGAAAAATGAAGACTCTTCACTCAACGGGAGGCATTTCTGTTGTGCCGTCACACAGTTAAAAACAGTGTCACATACGGTTTGATTTCAGTCGCAGTCACACACAGAAACACACGTGCATGAGTAGAAACAAACACGGGTAATGAATCCATCAGAGTTACACCGGGGAGTCTTATGAATACATGGCCCTCAAGAGGAAGCACACACACACACACACACACACGTCTGCCGTTCTCACGAGCGATCTGAGGAAAATGATGAATGGTCCTTACCTCGGAATAATTCATGAGGTCACAACAGACCAGATTCCAGGATATCACAACTTCATTCAGTGAGATTTATGTCACGTTTTGTGGAATGTTGCATGTGAAGTTACACAATCGTTACAGCTGAGAACCACGGTGGCGATAAAAGACGATGGACGGCAGACAAAGTGACACAGGGGACATTTTTACGCTGAACATGTTTACATTTTAAGGTGTGAGCATAATCGTAAAGTACACGTTTATTCAAGTGTTTCAAGTGTATAAAGACTGTTTCATAATCTGTCAACACACCAATTTTGACAACTCAGAGAATAAAACACCATTGTTGTTCAAACTTTCTAAACTATTACAAGCTACCTATTTCGTCAACTGAAGAAGCCATGTTGGTTTAAAGCAGTAAAAGTGTTACGATGGTTACCGAGGTTATTTATGTAAGACTCCTCTCCAGACTTGCCAATACAGTGTAGTCACTCTGCTGTAAATGTATAAAACAGTACAGTACATAATGACACACAAGTGTGTGTGTGTGTGTGTGTGTATTGTAGGGACTAGTTGTTTGATTTGGTCCTCATCACGTATGTCAGGCAGTGCAGAGGTCTCTTCTTCAGACTAAACAACCCTTCAGCTACGGTATTGATGCTGTCCATCATGTAAGTTTGTTTGTGCAGCCTCGGTGAAAAAAAGGTAAAGCCTACTGCTGCCGTGATGGATGACTGTATGGGGGGAAAAAAGCCCGTAGAACCAAAAATCTAATGAAAAACTTCCCGAGGAGTCTCAGTTTGTTTTTTCCTAAAAGAGATGCGAGTTTGTTTGGCGTATTCACGTGTGAGTGATGTTACTTTAAGAGGCAGAAACAATCCTTTTGAAATCACGATTCATTACTGTGACCATTCCTTCTATTCACAGTTGTATATGTTCTTTTGTCTCAACCCTTCGAGGAGTCGTAGAGAGAGAGGATTTCTTCCAATAAAATTATATATTTTTAAAAATTGGTTCCTAATTGCTGCATTCTGATGGACCGAGGCCGGATTCTTTTAATGAGTGTTTGCACACAGGCTCGCTGACATAGGAGATATGATATTTATATTAATGGTTCTCTTAGCTGCAATATGGTAACCACACAATGTTGGAGATTTGTTGACATTTTCTGGGGGGGGGGGGGGGGGGGGGGGATTGATATGGACCAATGAATGATTGGCCATGTAAAGTATGTAAACCTCACGGCCGAGTGAAGCAACTGTGCTTTGCAGGCAGTTATGCTGGAGAGGGTTTATTGCATGCAGTGTGTTTCAGACTTTATCAGTGAACTGTTGGAGGATATTGAATCAACGTACAATAATGAGGTTTTCGCGTTTAGACGAAATGGCAGCAGGAGGTCTCATGATGAGAAACGCTGCAAAATCAATTAGGTCCCAAAGCGCCACGGTAGCATCCTATTTCACCCCCAACAATCCAGGTGATTTGCACATAAATGGAGTCATAACGCTGCACAAAAAGAAGAAGAAGAAAAATGCTGCATAGTAGCTCAGGGAAGCAAAGCGTGCTAAACTTTGTGTGATGCTCACTTGGTTCCCTTGGAGTTCAAAAGTTAAGGTCTCCGCGATAATGGGAACGTCAATCAGGATTTGAGCGGAGTGGTTTGTGGGGAGCTGCCTGAACGGAGACAGACCAACTTGGACGAGAGAGAGAGAAAGACAAACTGTGTGTGTGTGTGTGTGTGTGTTGTTTTACGTTTAAAAAGAGAGGATTCCCAGGGAAAGGTAGACATTCCTTAATGGAGATAAAGGGATCTGTCAGGGTTTGACAGCAGTCTGAGATTAGATGCAGCAATTGAAGTCTTTCTTTCATTCCCTCCGCGTCGCCTCACGTACACACACTTTACCGTACGCCGTGGCTCCACAATCAGCGTTCTCGAGTGTTCAGGTCCTGTCTCGAGGAACTGCGAGGCCGAGGGTAAGCCACCGTGTCGTCCCCCATCAACCCACTGGGGGGCTGCGTGCAGGTGCAGAGAGTCTGGGATTACTCTTGAGTGTGTTAATCGGGGCCGTCGCATCCTTCAATCGGCCTCTTTGACGTCTGCACACACGCTGTCGTCATTTATGTGGTCAGCACAACAGACGAATCACTTACGATGATTCTTGTCACAATACCGGGATCATTAGCGAGATCATAGAATTCATGCAATGTATTATAGTGTGTGTGTGTGTGGGGGGGGATGGAAACGAGGGAAAAGATGCTCTCCACGTATTTGACACCTAGACAGCTGAGCTACTGACTTTATTTTTGTTTCTTTTTATTTCCTAAAAATTGTTTTTTTTGGCCTCCTGGGGGCAGCAGAAACAACTTATGAACATTTTTAAGTTAATGTAGCGAATCTGTGTAAAGCAGTTGCTTGTTTACACATTCAGCCATTACGGAATAACATCGTCATTCATTCGGGGTCGTGTCACCTGATGACCTTTTTTTGACTCATAAAAAGCAGTGCTTTGGGAGCACAAAGGACATTAAATGTGTGTGCTCTTGAAGTTGAAGACAACAATCATTACACAGGCAAATGAAGCCTTTTGCAAAGTACACACTCCGTGCGGTTCCATTAAGGCAATTACAGGTTGCCCAAAGCCAACTCAGTGCAGAAAAGCAAAAATATGTCTGGGACATTCACAGGGGAACTCTTCCCCCCCCTTCCCCCCCCCCCCCCCCCTCCGGTAGGATTCATCATTTAAAATAACCCGAAAAAAGCGGCCACACTCGGTGCTCTGATCGCCGCCGCTGCCTCTGGAACGTGTTCTCAAATCATCGGGGGAAATAACATCGCTCGGCTCGGCTCAGCTGCCTCGTGAAGAACATCAACGCAAACGACGCATAAGTGTCTGCGCTTGAAAGCTTCCTTTGCCCACAGGCCTGTCCAAACTAAACCTACGGTGTAATTGGCAAGACAGCTTAATTGTGTTCAAGTGAACCAGTCGGCAGGGCGGTGATCACTGGAGGAAGTTGATTTTTTTACGGTTGTGTTGACCATAGAGCCGAGCCCCTTTCTGTTTTCGATCATTTTGTCGTCATCTTCTCAGTTGAAGGCTAGAATCTAAAACCTTTTGTCTGACTTGTCTCCTGAAACAAAGCTAAAATCCAGCATGTCTACCGTTTATATCTCGTTTATTCACAGATATGATTAACACAAATTTGCAGCACTGTGTTGTGGACTGCTGACCGACTAATATTTGAAACATGTCACTAAGTGCAAAATACCAAGATAAACTTTGTGTAGTTGAGGGACGGCAGAAGAAGAAAGGTAAGAAGAAGAAAGAGAAGCGAAGAAGTAGGAGGGCGGCATCAGGTGTATTTGAGTTCCTCCCTAATCTGTTGTTGCTGTTGGCAGAAAGCTCAGGTGCTTCGCTGTCAACGGGGGCACTTGTGGTCAGATGGCTGCTTGCTGCCCCGACCACTGATTCGTCCGGGGTTAAACCCAACGGTCCCCCCGTTGGTATTTTTAGCCAGGTGTGTGGATTGCACTGTCAGGGGTCACTCATTTGGTCCTGAACCACCTGCGAGAGATGTCAGTTCCAGTCAGGATGTGGCCCGAAATCCTCTCTTGTTGTTTTTTTTTTGCTTGTTCTGTGTTACACAACTCGTGCTATTTTTTTTTACACATCAGTAATGAACAAACAGAGCAGTTTGGGGGAAATAAGATCATTGTTGAAAGACTTTTGCCTCTGGTGCAACAGCAAAATGTGATTGTCTACTTAAATTACGGATGAAAAGAGTAATGGGACCATCAAGAGCTCATTTCTAACTGCATCAGTTAGAAATGAGCTCAAAGTCTGTATGAGAAAGCCGCCCTCGACCAGGAACACTGCCGTATAGGTCGTCTGTGCAAGCAGCCTATTAAGACCCCGCGTTTACATTTGTTGTTAGTCGGCGAGCTCTAGTGGTAGTAACAGTGACGGGAGCAAAGGAGGAAGTCAAGTGGCGTAGTATTAAGAATTATTTTAATTCTGTTTCTGGACATTGGTGAGAAACATAATCTGGAGCCTCGTAGGCCTTTACCAGCTGCTAAAAGAAAACAACAAAAACAATCTCTATCGACGATCGGCAATCGGTACAGGCGGCAAAAAAAGAAGTGATCTGGCCATCTCTCTAAAAGTTATATTTGCTCCCTTTTTTTTCCTGCTGGATCAGCAGCTCCGTGACTCAAAACCCTGATACGATCCAGACCGTGCGTTTTGCAATCTGTTGCACCCCTGAAAAGCAGATGATAGCAATGATGAACAGAGTACCAGGGAGAGAGAGAGAGAGAGGAGTATAAGATAATGCAAAAAAGAGAAATGGAGGATGGCGAGAGGAGAGTGATTGCCACATGAAGTGTAGTGAGTTCTTCAGGGCTAAGCTGTTTAATTAACGGCGCCATGCTCACCACCTCCAATATCAAGTCTCTTTCTCCCTGACTTCACTCGCAGTCACTTCAGTCTTCATGTTTATCTTTTAATTAAAAATTGCAGATTATAAACAGATTCCCACAGCAGCCGTGACATTGTCACAAAAACAACAAATGGTTCAATCTCGTGCTAATTGATCATTAGATCAATACAGTCACGAGATGCAGCTTTTCTCCCTCACGCCCCCGCTGTCTGACTACATTGTCTTTACTCACTTTGGGAATTACTTTGCAAAATCAGCAACCACTGCTCTTTTCCTTTCTGCCCTGGGAGAACTCCTATTCTCACTCTCACAGTCTCACCTCTCTCCACTCCCTCCATCTTTTTTTCCACCCAGCTAACACCTCCCTCCGTCCGTCTCCTGGAGGGAGGCCGGAGGAGGTGAGAATGAGACCCCGGGACGTGTGGGGGCAAAATCGCGCTCCTTGCCATGCACGGCATATTACTTTGTGGTTTTGAAAACAAGCCACTAAAATACAAGTGCTGTTAAAATACGGCTGTTTCAATGCTATTCAACCCTGTACCCTGCATATTCCATATGTATTCTACATGAGGAAACTTTGTTGGTGAACATGCGTATTTGTCGAGTTGTTTCATCAGTTTTCGCCTTATCGGCATATAGCAACTAAAGCTTATTGATTTTTATGATTCTGTTTTGGCACTTAAAGGTGCAGTGTGTTAGATCTAGCCACATGCTACAGACAAATAGGCAGCAGTATTTCACCCAGGCGGCAACCTCCGGTTCTGCTGAGTGAAGCTGATGCTGAAGTGTCTTTAAACTTGCATTCTCTCTACTGACCATCAGGGGGCGACTCCTCCGGTTGCAAAAAGAAGTCAGAATGTATAGAAGTCTATGAGAAAATGACCCCACTTGATTTATTACCTCAGTCAACATTGTAAACATGAGTTTTTGGTCCCAATCGCTATTTTCAAGTCTTCTTCTAAAAGCGGAGTATGCCTTGGGGCGGGCTTACTGTGATTGACAGGTCGCTGCCGCTACCAGAGCTGTATACGGCGTCACTAAATCACTCCTCCACATTCCAAATTTGGTAACTTCCGTTTGTCGGTTGCAAAATAGCCAAGATGGCGATGGCCGTATTCCACGCTGGCGACGTCAAAATCGCCGAACTCAAGGCTTCATAACGGCAGTCCACAAACTAATGGGTGGCGTCACGATGACAGCATCCACTTCTTATATACAGTCTATTCTTCCACCTCTACTACTGGTTCCATACAGTCTAAATTTACTGTCATCAGTTGTATATCAAGAAAAAAGCTTAAACTGCTGCTGAAACCCTTATAACCTTATTATTATTGAAACTCCCCTACTGATGATCTTGGATCAGCAAACTTTCTTTTGCCACCGCTACACATCAGCGCTGCTCCTGTGACTCCTGGCTACAGATTGCACCTTTAACATTTAACTGAACCAGCGTTCTTCCCTTAACCTCAATCATTATGTTGAGCATAATCATGTTAATCTGTTAGCAATTACTATCCTTTCAAAGCGTAACCATCAAAACATTCATATACAAATGTAATTCATGGAGTCAGGGTTGTATTATTATATGCAGAATATTATTCCCTTCTTCAGGGGTTGTGACCTTTCTGCTCCTCCGACTATTTACCAGAAGTTTCATGTCATTTTTTAAAATGTTTTAGTAACACTTTGCACTACGGTACTTGAAATACTGAGTAGTTGCTGAGGAACAAATAAGGAAGGAAGTCATTCAGGATTACAGCAAGAATTAGCAACATTTCTAAAACGTAAATGAAAAAATAACAGTTGATTTATTGGCGAATTGGAGGGTTAATGGAACTAAATACTCTTATAGTCTTACTTTTCAACCTCCCAAGTGAAAAAGTGAGCGGTGAAGGTGACGGAGAGTATGGAGGGAGGGGTGACAGACAAAGCATAAGGAGATGAATTGGCCATCCAAAGGGCATCCAACACGTCTAAAATGTCACAAATCGAGTTTCTCCCGTCTGCCGAGAAAGAAAAACAACGCTGAGTGATTTAGCAGCAGTTGACACAAACATTAGTCAAAAGCTTCCTTTTTTCACTTTTCTGACCTTGTTTTAACAGTCAGCACTTTTATTTTTGTATCCATATATTATTACTTTTTAAATCAAAATGTTTATCTACTTATTGAAATTCCAGTTAGCTGAAAATTCTTTATGTTTTATGTCCGAAAAATAAATGCTTTCACACAACGCCTTTTTCTTTGTTAAGGCGTTCCATCTGAGCTTTACATCTATTCACACTTCTGTGTCTGTGGTCAGGTTTGTTCTATGTGTGATGTTGGAAAGTGGCAGCGATTAATTGCTCAGTGGGGTTCGTACAAGCATTGTTTAATTATAGCCTCTGATAATGTCAAAGTTTATGTTTGCTGGGAGACGAGAGGTTGGGCCTTCTGTATCCCCTCAGCTACCCACTATTAATCACAGTGTGTGTGTGTGTGTGTGTGCGCAAGCACATGTGTGGTAGCAGATGTAATTCATCTTACAGCTCCTCGGGGTAAATAATAATCAAAGAGCAATTCAATATTAATGTAAATGTTTTGAAAATGTTTTCAGTGTAAACGTGTCACATTAGAAGTTGCTCCCTGCGTAGCGGTTTCTCAATTCTGGCACCCAAAGGTGTTTTGCAACTGGGGCGGTCCGAGCTGGATAGATTATTGCCTTCAATTCAGATTTATTTTCACAGAGCCATATAAAGAAGCAGCTCGGAGTGCTTTACATAAAAAGAAAACAATGAAAAAAGAAGAGACATCTGTGTATACCTAGATACATCTAACAATACACACACACACACAAACAAGCATACTGTACAGATACAATGTTTTCATTTAAGAAAATGCTCAAGTGAAAAGGAAGGTTTTTAGTTTGGATTGTTATTTGCAAGTGGTAAGATCAGATTTGTATTGTCCAGACATCACCAACCTAACGACATAGTAACTACGATGTTAAGGGAAAGCAGCAGAAAGTGAAAGCATGCATGGGTTCTGCCCAACACTTTCCCACTATGAAATCTGATTTGAGTGGCCGGAGCGTTCGTTCGGACTGAAGTGCATCTGTACAAATCCGATCGCATTTCAACCCACCTCTAAATTGGGTTTGGATCCAATTTGCAAAAAATGTCTTGTGTTTTTCTGCTGTCCAGACTTTGTAAAAATCAATCTGGATACAATGTGGATATGCCAAAAAAAACAGATTTGAGTTGGTCATCTGAATGGGGCCATAGACTGACTTCATGTGTGAGATGTTGCTGAAGAGCCAGACATGCCAGTTATTTTTGTAAACCAAAAGGAGGATTTTGAATTGTAATCTGAGAGCAACAGGTAACTGACAATGGTTTTTGAAGGACTGCAGTTATTTGGTTTGACCTTTTTGTGCCGGTCAGAACTTGTGAACGGTCAGAAGTTTTGTCTGGAAGACCCATAAGCAGAGGATTGCAGTAATCCAACCTGCGCATAGCTAATGCATGCCTGAGTTTCTCTCGAGTCCGTTTGTGAAAGAAGGCCCCTGATTATTCCAGGGTTTTTATTCTGATCACACGGTTTTAGTGATCTGGACCCCAGGTACTCACAGACAAGCTGTCTCCTGTCAAACTCATATCAAATCAGCGTTATATTCTTTACCCTTTTATTTCCTCCGACATGTACACCTTCATGTTCGAGATATTGCTGCTTCTTCTTCTTCAGCTTTCATGAAACTGCTCTGCCCTCCTCTGTTCTGCACAGGGTATCACCACAGCCTCCCCTCCTCCCCCTACACCTCCACCTCCACGGCTGGTCCTGACGGTCAGAGGTTACCTCCGTCTGGCACGCTCTCCTCTGAATACCTGAACCAGGGCGGCTCCAGCAAGGTCCTCCTCGTCATCTGCAACACAGCAGGATCTGGCCCGCAGGCCGTCAGGTGAGCTGCGGGCTGATTGAATTCCAAGTTGTTGTACGGCGTTATGTTTTCGAGTTGTCCGTCCATCCTCGTTTACCCGATATCTCAGGAATGAATGTCTTCAAATTTGGCACAAACGTCCCCTTGTACTCAGGGATGAACTGAGCCTCCAATCAACTCAGCCAATGCTGAAGTGCCTTAAACTTCCATTCTCATTACTGGCCATCAGGGGCCTGACAGAACTTCTCACTTGATTTATATTTTTGTGAGTTTATGGTCTCAATCGGTGGTTTTAAGTCTTCTTCAACACAACACGATGTTCATTTAGTAAATTATGGTCCCATTTAGAGTAAAGTACCATAAAGTTGGGTATGCTTTAGGGCGTGGCTACCTTGTGATTGACAGGTCACTACCACGGAGTTGTCCGTGTGTTCGTCTTAGAACATAAAACCTTTCACAGTGTGTTTTCAATTCATGAACGTTAAATGTAGGGATGGATATCGTTATGATTTTAGCAAAACTAGTACTCCTATTGATTCTGCTTATCGGTTCGGTTCCTAATGGATACTCTTATCGGTTCTTTTTGATTATTGTATGAGGAAAAAAGGCAATTGATTAAGAAAAGAATCGACATTGGTAGATTAGTCTTGTATGTAAACAAATAGTCTTTCTTGAGTAGCAATACAAAAAGTTCCAAAATCTTTACAATACAGTCGCAACTAAACAAATAGCTGAGCGATTGGCTTTCATTTATTATTCTATTCTTATCAGCAAACCCCGTATGGCATCGCTAACGTTACCTGGAGTGGACGAGGATGGACGGCTGCTCGTCAAACAGTGGAAAACTGCATTTCTGCTGATTTATGTTCTGCCAAATGTTGTGATAAATTGCTGGTGTTTCCTCACTTGCTTTTGAGGGTTTTATTGCATTTGTGACAACGAGAGTTTTTAGCGTCTTCTGAAGTAAAATGTAGCCGCACGTTGGATCTTTTTGTTCTCTCTGCCATGACATGCGTCTCACGCTGTACTGAGTCGGTGTTTGTGTGAGAGTAAAGCACAACTCCACCTCTTAACTTTTAAAATACCGAAAGCAGAATTGTTAACTCCGTGCCTTATCAATACTCCTGGTTTTTACTCAGTTGGAACCGATTCTGGTTTGGAGCATCCCTAGTTAATTGTAAAATTTTCCACTAGAAATCTCTCATTCCGCGTTCGGTTGTACTTAGCTCCACCCTCTCGTGTCACTTCTGGTTGCAAAAAAACAAGATAACGCCGACCAAAAACCAAGATGGCGACGTCCAAAACAGTCGAACTCAAGGCTCTACAACTGCAGTCCACAACCCAATGGGTGACGTCATTGCTTCTTATACAAAGTACATGGCAGAGGCATACAACCATGAGGCGGTAATTGAACCTCATATTGACCTGATATCACGCACACAGCTGAAGAGTTGGGGCTTCATCTTGTAAAATTGGTTTTGTTGAGCACACAGTAGCAGAGTCAGTTAACTTATATCTATTTCATGAGATTGTATTTACAGTTTTTTATAGCTTGTTCAAGTACAGCTGTAGAGACATCGTTCCTCCTGCTCCACTGTGTCTACAGTCTTAAATAGAATACCTAAGTTATTCTCTCCCACTTTCATCATCCAACGCTGCCTCCATGTCAACATCCAACTTCTGTTTCGGCTTCGACCCGTAAGTTTATTGCATGAATGCCACAGATGGGGCTGGTTTTATTTAGCTTGTGCAGCTTGAGCTCCCATCCAGTTGACAGGATAGAAACCCGAGACCGATTCCAGCAATGCAGCTCAAATTGAAGCACTTAACCTGTGAAAGTTTTATCGGCTGCCATATGTTTCCCCAACAAGGGTACGCAGCTTTATTAAGTTACTCGGCACCTAGAATGCGTCTGATGTACAACAGCAACACGGTTAGGGCAAAGAAACAGTGGGAGCAGCTGCAGCTGGATGGCTGCTTTATGTTTGCTGCCTAAATGTCCCACAGGCGCTGACTGGCTTTGTGAATCAGAGAAGAAATGCTCTGATCATGTCTACTTCCTCAGCAATGAAGTTGTCACTGTAGGCAACATCACAAATACAAAAAGCATCCACACTCTTAGAAGACAACACGTTTTTGGATTCCGGTTAGAATTGAGTGATACATGCAGTCAATCCAAGTGGATGCATGATTACTTTGCTACTTCAGTGTCTAGTGCAGGGGTCTCAAACTCGCGGCCCGCGGGCCAATTGAGGCCCGCTGGACGATATTTTGTGGCCCCCTACTTGACATCAAAGTTTAGTGTTAGTGCGGCCCGCGCATTTTTCTCACACACACCTTTTTGCCGAGTCCAGTGTTTCCCCTACCATTGTATTAGCGGGGCGCCCCCCCCCCCCCCCCCCCCCCCCGTCAGCCACCTGAAAATTTCGTGTGGAATATTTGATGTGGCCCAGCCTCACCCAGACTCTACCTCCAGCGGCCCCCAGGTAAATTGAGTTTGAGACCCCTGGTCTAGTGAGTTCTAAAAAGAGAAGTGAAAACATTTCAAAATCACAGCGACCGACGTTTGATTATTCCGAGCAAGAATTTCATTTTGCTTCGAGAGGGAATTTGTTTTGCTTGGCGTGGATTCACCCGCTGGAGACCTTTCAATTGCAGTAAATGTAAGTGACTGCAGTGGCGGGCCGTCAGGGCCTGCAAAGTCTTCTCTGCTGGCCGAAACAGAATCACAAAGTTATAGCTATTTTATAATTTAATAATTTTTCTTAAATACAATTTCTCATTGCACAGCTACTGTCTTCCTCAGTTGCTCTGCTTCCAGTGCAGCTTGTTTTAAGTAGAGCTTTTATCCAATCAGATTTCACCCCTGTGTCTCTAGATAAGAAGAGAGGCCCGAGGCCTGCAGACTCACAAGTGAATCCATGTGCAGTTTAAGTGAATGGGGACGATATTGTTGATTGTCATAGTGTTCAACCAATCAGATCTTTAGTTTGACATGTTGGGCGTATTCTTTGACGTGTCAGAGCCTGCTAGCTGGCCTATAAGCACGTCAGCATTATGTGCAGCTCAGTTTTCAGGTGCAGCGCTGCTGTGGGGTGCAGTGTGTGCTGTGATTGGTCAGTGGGCGAGCACGTGACTATTGTGAAACGAAACTTACAGCAGCGGCTTAGTCGGAGGAGTAAGAGTTCAAACTGAAAGATATGGAAGAAATTATGACATTTTTTGCATTTTGCTTCGTGTAGATTCTTTTTTTTTTTACCTAGCTTTGTTTTTTAACAGTCAATGGCTGAAATTGGAGGAGAAACGGATTTGTGAGTTGGGATTTAACCGTGGGATGAAACTCTTTGTCAACAAAGAAAGGAGGATGTGATCAGCATTTGGTAAGTCAACTGGTTCGTTTTTTTACATCTAATATCTGAATGGCCCTTGATTGTGTAGCAGAATGCGTGTTGCTGATGTTGTTTTCCCGTGAAGCTAGTTAGCCTAGCCTCTCAGAACACTTGCGGAGCCCCAGCTGTTTTTTGTTGTGTTTTTTTTTCTTCCGGTTCAGAGGTCACACAGCCCGTTGTCTCCTAGTGAGCGCAGAAAACATTATATTTCCTACAATTTAAGCTTTATTCAAACGTATTGTTCGGTTTCTAAGCCTCGTACCGAATGGTTTAATACGAATACGTATATTGATACAGCCCTAGAAACGAATAATAACTCTAGCTGTGGCGCCATCATGAGGGTATTAGGTGGTATTTCAGCAGTGAAGGCCCAGGTATAAAATGCACGGCCCGCCACTGAGTGACTGTAATGTTTTTTCCTGAACCTATTAGGAGACGTTGTGTGCTTTGTAACACAGAGCATCATTCTAACGGGAGTGTTCATTTGACCGAGGGTATACTGTGTCCATCAGAGTGCCGGGTGGAGATTGTAGTAGCATTCGAACGGTAATCCTCTGATACGAAGGCGCTTTGAAAATATCCCCGTCACCATTATTAGTGCTCTGAGATCGTAAGGATGGCTCAGTTTTCCCCACAGGGATCAATAAACCTATTGTCATCCAGTTTCAGTCCTCATGTCCGACAACAGGCATTCCTATGAAAGGCCTAATAATGTCAGAATGTGACATTTGAGGACTCATTTGTCCACATGACTCACGTGTATATGGTAGTAAACACCTGGGTCTCTCTTTGTTCTGTATCCATCCATCACCTAAATTCAACGTCGGATGCACTTACACTATAGCAGGGGTCACTAACTGGCGGACCGCGGTCCGGATCCGGACCCAGACGCCGTTGTATCCGGACCCTGGACCTAAAACCGATAGATAATTGAGAATTATTCAATTTTGACGGAGCGCTTCTATTTTAACCGGCGCACCTTTTCCAGCATTTACGGCACTTGTTTCAGCGGTAAATCACATCACGTGATGCAGCTCAGCCAATCAAATATGTGTATTCTGACAAGTTTCCTGACTCGACACCGTGACACACGGGGGAGAGACGAGGAAAGAGAAGGAAGAGCAGGAGAATAACTACGTGAGTTGTAAAAGTTAAATCACAGGACAAGTGTTCAGAGAGACCACAGTCTTTAACACTCTGGGGTCTGAGAACGATGTTGCTCACTCGATGTTTCTATTAATATCTCCGTCAAAAAACGGCACAGAAAAATGTTTCGAATATCTATAGAAATCTGTTGATTCTCCACTTCCGTGTCCATATTCTCGCGAGATTGTACGTGACTCACACAGCGAGCTATGATGCTTATGACGAGCTTATGACAACTGCGTCTCCCATTAACCTTCCATATGAAAGCCTCTGGTAAAGCCACTGCTGTGCAGTCAGCCTCGAGTTAACCCAGAGACGGAGAACCCATTGCGAGGCATCGATGCATTGATGATATACAGACTGGTTTCTCCCATATATTTTGCCCCTGACCCCGCATAATGTCCCTTCAAGCTGTCAGTTCTGGAGCCTTGATGCACTTGACGCCTGACAGCTCGACAGATGTGGCGATGACACAATTTTACACCGGAACAAATTTCATTGAAATTAATTTGTTTGCTTTTTAGTGTGGATGACTTACCGAGTTTACCAATCTTTTTCATTTTCTGTCCCTCTCCTCTCCTCTCCTCTCCTCTCCTCTCCTCTCCTCTCCTCTCTCAGGTTTGGACCTCCATTCCTCATGCGTGAGGACAGGAGCGTCTCTTGGGACCAGCTGCAGCAGAGCATCCTCAGCAAGGTCTATTATCTGATGCTGAATGGATCCCAGGCTCAGGTAATGGTCCCCACACACACACACACACACACACACACACACACGCACACGCACAGACACCTCACACAGCCCCAATAACACATCATCCACTTTACTTCTTTGCCCTCGACTCCAGCAAATTAAAATAGCAGCGCAGGGCAGAGATTCATTAGAAGTTTAATCAATTTTCATTACGGGTGGGTTCTGTGTTTGGATTAAATAGTTCTCATTGTCTGCGTACAAATGTCGGAGTCACATATCAAGCTGAGAAAACCTTGAAAAAAGTTTTCCTGCTGAGCGAAAAATTGTTGGATTCCCCGTTGTTGAAGTTTGAGTCACCCTTTGTATGTTGGGCCACTGTGACTACAGTATTGTGTTGGCTCCTTATAATTAAATACCTATGTTGGTTCTCTTTTTTTATAAATACTTTATTGTCCCGTAGTTCATTCTGCTCTCCTGATCTCCAGACACTACCAGTATTGAATGTATTCTCTGATTAAAAGCAAAGAGTGCACCTCGGGACATTATATTCTCACTCACACACACACACACACACACATTATTTTTAGAATAATGAGTGGAGATAAAAGGCAGATTTTAATTACATTGTATTATTTTTAAAATGTCTTCTATTACTGCTACATTCCTGAATACACAACACATCGTGCGAGTTTCACTCGGTTCTCACCGCGAGCGCATCTCCACTCCGTGTGTTTTCCCCGTGGACCGTTCAAGCGACCAGCACACCATGAGCCCCAAACCACCGCCCCGCTCTCAAGCGCCCGGCTCACTCGCACTGTCCCCGCCGCCGGCCCTCAAGTTGCCACGGGCAACGCCATGGTGACAGGCAATATTTGAGGTGGCCTTATCCAGAGCGAGCAGCTTTTAAGCTTCATAAGACGAGGACTAAGGCGGAGGACAAAAGAGAAATATCAGCCTGTTATTTACTGATCACTATCTCGTTACCTCCTCGAAGCCTGTCTGGACAGATACAAACTCATTAAACCTTCCCTTGCCTTCGCCACACATATATTTCTTAATCACCTTTTGGTTGAAGATTGAACGGATAATCTTTGCTGAAAAGGCCATCAATATCCCAAGGGAGCAGGGCTTCGTTTTTTTGCGGATTCTGTTCTTATTTTAAAAGGTAAACAAACTGTTATTACTGTGTAATATCGGCACTTACAATAAACAACAATGCTGTTTATGTTTTCACGAAAGTGTGCCAGTACTTTGCTGCCATTACTCCCTGCTTCTTTGTTTTTTACGAGATGTTTTGGTGCCACCCAGAGGTTTATTCAGCAAAATACAACTTTCCTGTCAGAGAATGAAAAAAAGGAAAACTTGAGACGTTACTGACTCGCATGCCAAACGTCCGGTTCCTCTTTCCCAGCTGTGATGTAAAAATAGAAGAATATCAAAATCAACCGAGAGTGCTAATGCACTGGATTGTTCGCTGAGGGCCGTGTGTTGGTCTGTGCCAAATTTCAGAGCTGGTGGAAAGGCTTCAAAATGAAATGAAAACGGTGAAGTTGTGTTGTTATTGTGTTGGAAAACATCCACACATGCTTCTTGTCACTGCACCATGACCACTTCATGACACTTTAAGGAATGAAATATTTTACCTTCACCAGAATTTTACCCCATGACATTTCAGAGGACGCTTTTGTAAAATAAAAACCTTTTTATTATAACAGAAGGGAAATAACATTTAACATATCGTAGTTTTTCCTCTTATTGTCTGCTGCTTTTCAGCTGATTCCTCTCGGATAAACTCTCCTAATTCAGTTTTCTACCCGAATCCTTTTCATAGGGAAACCCAATCTGCGTTTTATATTAAAGGTCATACAATACACCAGGCTTTTTTTTTTTTTTTACTCAAAACGTACATTCTCTGATGGTAATATGTAATTTTTGTTGTTTTATAATTTAGAGATTCTAAAGGATTTAACCTTTCAAAAGAGTACATTGGGTACATAAAGGGTACATTGTTTTTTTTGTTTTTGTTTTTTCGGGCAGACCGGTTACAATGTTACAGGCTTTAAAAATCCTCTCGGGTCTTTTACTGAATATTAAATCAGTGGCAGTCCTGGAGGATTATGTCATTGATGAGGAGTTATGGATCAACTGTGGGTTGTTCTTTCAAAATAATCTGTCTTCTGAGTTGATGTTAAAATATCCCATAAAAGTTACCTCTGTTATTGACATGTATAGATTTTGCAACGCTCTCAAATTCTCATGGTCACTTTTTGGCGTTATGAGTATGTACTGATTCCTCACAGGTTGACCGGTCAATGTAATTACATGGGATGCTTACTTTAGCTTAAAGGAACAGTGTGTTTGCATTTAGGGGGGGGGGGGGGTCTATTGGCAGAAATGGAATATAATACAAATAAATATGTTTTCTTTAGTGCATAAATCACCTGAAAATAAGAATTGTGTTTTTGTTACCTTAGAGCTTATCTTATAACTACATACGGAGCGGGTCGTCTTCACGGAGTGCTGTGTTGCCGTGTTTCTGCAGTACAAACCAAACGCTGGCTCTGGATAGGAACATTGTGTCGGCCACTGTAGTTTGTCTGCACGTTTGGACACGGGAGAAATTTCAGTCGGTTGCAATCTGCAACCTCAGCCCTAGATGCCGCCAAATCCTACATTTAAAAGTTTTGCTACTTTATGCATTATAAAGAAACAAAGGTTGAGCAGTGACAGAAAAAAAGTATTTGATTTGGCTGGCAAAATATTTAAATTTAGATTTCTGTATGCAAAATACAGAAATCCTTTTACCATGAACCATGCTTTACTCAAAGCCCATTACTATAGTCAAATGGGCATGTGTAGAGCAGCTGTAGAGAAAATCAGTTACAGTCAAATTAAAGATGGTGCATTTATTTACTTCTCGATATGAAGGCTTTGCATATTCAGATTCTCACTCAGAAGACCCCTGGGTTTAGTTTTGGGTCCCGAAATCACTCAAAATCCTCACTGGTGTTGACGGCTCTCATTTAATGCAGATCACGGATCATCTTCTCATTCAAAAAGTGTACCGACCTCTCATGTAATTACTCATTATAGTCCAATAGATAGATAGACCATCTGAAATGCTCGCTCAGGCCATTCAAACTTAAAAGAGAGACTATTCCTCTTTCATTTGCTGCTTTAGGCTCCTAATAACCAACTAATGTCTTCCTTTTTATGCACAGCTGCAGTCTGCGCACTAACGTCGGTCCGCTCAGAATGAACGCATTAGCAGCCCGATTCTGCCCCCTATAATCAGCCCTCTTGCCTTAATGCATTTTCTCTATTTCAGGAACAAGGAGCGTGACCTATAGAGGTTGTGTGATGTTACGTGTGGATCCTGCAGGATTCAGCATCAAATTAGAGAGTTGTTTGGTTTACACAACACTTAGATGTTGTCCAAATGGGTAGCACATGCAGGTTGGATGACTTTACGTAATGTTGATTTCTTCCCAACTTGTTTTAAGCAGTTGAATACATTTAATTTAATTTAAGCTGACGTGCTTGCCAGCTTGTTTTGTTTACATCTACAGGTGTGTGTTTGCATTATTCTTGAATCAATTTGGCATATTTTTTTTTAATAATGTAAGACATGATGTCAGAGGTATTTAGTTAGCTATCGTCATAGCTATAGCGATCCCTGTCTGTCATACCAGCTGGATCAAAACTGAAAATGTCCTGGAAAAGTGCGGGATGTGTATTAATATTGTTACAGGATTGGTTTAAAGAAATACTTCACCCTGAAAATGAACATTTGTTTATCAGTGACTCACTGTGTTTCCTTGAATTCTTGAAGAAAACTCCACATTGAATTCAGAATTTGAAAAAAAAGGAAGTCAATTGTCGATGAAATGAAGAAAAATGGAGGCCAGGTTTATATACAGCAAAACTGTATCAAAACATCCGTCTCCAAACTCCCACACAACTCGTGCCTCCATTCATCAAGGATTTACTCCTTCTTTGCTGATCCTTTCTCGGTGGAGGCCTGCAAGAGTTCGAGGTAACAAATTGACGTAGGAGTTATTCTATCAAACAAACGGAAGTAAAATATACTTCTTCATTCGTTGATAATCACTGAGTCATATACCCCACTACACACCACCGTTCATCAAACCTGCTGCTTGAGCAAGAAAGGACACAGATGTACCAATGTGTGTTTCTCTCCCTGCAGAATGCTGGCGTGCTGTTTAAGATCAGAGTCGTGGGAGGATCGGCCGCCTACAGCTACCTGTCCCCACAGGACAGCAGGCCACTGTACCACCCGTCGGTTGACAGGTCAGACACACACTCACACACACACACAAAGAAAAACTACTTTCTGTTCTATACATACCTACATAGACTCATACCTAACCAACATGTAAATACTGTACACACTCTTTGTGCGGCCATAAACCAACCAAAAGCTCTTTCAGTGGCCATGCCACATCGATGGATCGCTGGTAGTGAAAGCACAGTCACATAATGCAGTAAACACACAGACAAATAACCCCATCAGCGTATTAAAGGCAGGGTCGGTAATCTTGAGAACCTAGCAACAGCATGTTCGATTTTTAAAATGATCCGACGGAAAAACCCAGCCCCAACTCTTCTCCAATGAAAGTAGCTAGCAGCACTAGCTCCAAAAGTCGCTAACTCTAGCGAGAAAGTCCCCAAGCCGGTGACACTGACAAGCTCCTCCCTTCAGGCCTCCCTCCAAACCCACTCCCCCCAAAATGATCCTCATGAACGTAAACAAAGAGCATGTCTTTTGTTAATACTCACAGTTGTTCGCCAGCAGCCTTTGGAAGACTCTGGTGATGAGCAATGAGTGCTCGGGCAGAATAAGCACCGGTAACCAGGTAGACAGGCGGGTAGGCGTCCATTCATTACATTCGGGACAAATTAAGTGATTGGACGGTCTTATTACAATCTGTCAGAACATTTGATTCATTAATTGCTGTCAGGATGTAATGGGAGTTTCAACAAAAGTATCTAAAAAATGTGGTAAAGATGATTCCCAACCCTGCCTTTAAAAGTGTAATGGAGATGACTGCATGAAGCCGTATTCAGAACACACGGCGGACAGGTTTTCTAGTGCATTCGACAAAAAGCTGCAGTTTCTTTCAGAAGCAAATGGACCTCAAGAGGATTACAAGGACCTGAGTATAATGATTGGTGCCTTTATTTCCTATGTGATGAAGAGCATACAGCTGAGGGGCTTGGTATGAATGGGTGCTGCTGTTCTACTGAGCTGCACTGAAGGTCAGATCTCCATAAAAGAACTAGGAAGTGAGATCTTTCAGATTCGACTAGTCATCATCCAATAGGTGTGTGTGTGTGTGTGTGTGTGTGTGTGTGTGTGTGTGTGTGTGTGTGTCTGTGTGTGTCTGTCTGTATCTATTCAAGCACGCGTGTCTCTGTGTGCTAATGCGTTTGTGTGAATGCGTGTTTTTTCTGGCTGCAGCTCATGGCTTACATCGCATTCGGAATGTAAAAGTGATTTTGCTCACTTTATACGACACCTGCAGCAAGATGCTCTCATTCGTACTTAAGCCTGCCGTCGTTGTTTAGAGGGAACAGTCGACTCTCCGTGACATCTCGCGCACACCAAGGCCACGCCCCTAGCTCCTCGCAGGACGGCGATTGGTCCGGTCACTGGCTAGCCGAACACAAACAGATTATTTAAAACCCGACAAGATGTGTGTGTTTAAAATACATAAGTAAATACATACAGGACAACACAAGCCACAAACAATGAAATAAAATAAAATAAAATGTTATCATTGACTCAATGACAAGCACTCGATTATTCACAATCTTTGAACCCATCAACCATCGGTCTGGCGACGGATAAGCCTCTGGGGGTAAGGGACTACAGATATTCGAGCCAAGTGTGTGTGTGTGTTTGTTGATATTGTACCGCTCGTGCAAAACTCAAGTTTTGTCGGTACAGGAGGTGGTACTTCAGCGCTCCGTGTTGCGTTATGGAGTTATTTTACCTCTCTGGAATGTTTCGTTAGACATCTAGTACACTTTCTTTTCGCATTAAACAAGTTCACAGTAAACAGTAATAAGAAAACAACATGAGTTCTACTTCAAAGACGGAGCGAAAATACTCACAGTGAGAATCATTCAATATTCGTCCAGGCTGTAAATATCCATCCAGAATACAGATGCGTTGCAAAAATCAAATCAAAAGGAATTGAATTTTGACACGGCGAAACATTTGCCACCTGGGATCCGTCATGTTCCTGGAACAAAACAAAAAAAATAGCCCGGAGCGTTTGGCGAATGTTACATCTATCTCTTGGCCCTCTGTCAGCGCTGTTTGGATGTTAAATACCAACGCTGTTTTATCCTTCCTCCTGAGATCAAAGCAGTGAAGGAAAGTTCTGCGATACAATCGTGACACCTCCCACTGACTGTACAATGCCGGAGGCGGAAAACGTGTACTTTCGGGTAAATCGAATAACTCTATGAGCCCAGTTGTGAATACATAAAGGTTTAACACAAATCTGATATCAGAGAAGATCTTGGTGCGGCTCGTATGCATGGACACAGTCACGGGTACAGAATCACGCATAATCCCAACCGGGTCTGGAACATCTACAAGGTCTTATCTAAACCTCCAGACACCTGGAACCTCTCAAAATACCAAAACCATGACGAGGAACAAATCTTACATTTCTTCATGTCTAATAAAAAATGTTTACACGACAATGGCTCACCATCAGACTTTGCATATTATACGTAACGTGAAGCCAGGTCTCACCTGTGCAGGATGGCCCTGTTTAATACTGCTGTTGCCGGAGTGTGTGTGTGTGTGTTTGTTAGTGTGCGTATCAAGGTGAAATCAAAAGCACAAACAAACATTCAAAGACAGCCTTGGGGTTGATGTCACCAGAGCAGTTCTGGTATCCGCTGTAGGACACACGGGTTTCAACCCTCAGTTACCAAATAACATTGGCAATATATTTTGACTTCTTAACTCATTTCCCTCCCGGAGATCAATAAAGTATTCAGATTTTACTTTATGATAGTATGTATTATTTTAATTAGATACAGATATACTTTGTGTTGTCTTTTAGTTGATGGTTTACCATTTACCACAATGTGCGCCTCAATTGTTGTGTGACGCCTTCATAAAGTCTGGGTGGACGGATTTGCCCCGAGTTTACAAGCAGGAACTTTCTGCTTGATTTCTTCCCAATTTGTTTTAAACAGTTGAATAAATTAAATTAAATTAGCTTGGTGCAGCTGCTGAAGCTGACGTGCTTGCTAGCTTGTTTTGTTTACATCTACATGTGTGTGTTTGCATTATTCTATAATCAATTTGGCATCATTTGTTTATGTGGTGTTCCATTGCACTTTTTCCATTTCCGAATTGTCTGGAACTCAGCAGATGTTCATAAGATGTGTATTTAAAGTTTGTCTCTTGCTGTACTGTAGAGCTCTGAAGTTCTGCGGCCCCGGGGGACCTCCTCACGTAAAGGTTGTCATTGAGTGGGAGAACAAGACTAAAGAATGGTAAGCACTGAGCAGTGTGCACAATCATTTTAACTTCTGGTGGAGTGGGATAAGATGTAAACAAGCACGTAGGCAGAGCGCAGGACCGCTGTGCATGTCTTCCCGAGTGTCACACCGATCCAAACTAAACTCTGCAGACGACTGAGAAGGATAAACCGTGCGTGTGCTCCAGTCTCTTTGGCAGCATCCAGGAGGAGGTGGTCAAGGACGCGGAGAGTGTGAGGAGCCAGCAGCAGCAGCACCTGCAGCAGCATAGCTGTACGCTGGACGAGTGCTTTCAGCTGTATACCAAAGAAGAACAGGTGAGAGACTGAGGACCAGGGTATGAAACTAAAATCAGTACCCTGTAGGGGGGGTGCTGGTGGCATGAATTTTCATTTTAAATATGATCTTTTAGAATGTAGCATTCTGGTGTACTCTGACAATAACATTAAGTGATAAGATCATATTTACTTTAATTAAGCAAAAGAATAATTTATTATTCAGTTATTTATCACTATTTCAGCTCGAGTTGAACAGCTGGCTAGTTAGCTTCTTTTTTTTTTTTTTAAATCAATATTATTATTATTAACAACCTTTATTTAGACAAAATTTAGACCAGCTCCACTCACATCTCAGCCCTGCCCTGAAGCTCTTTGACCTCATCATCTCATCAGTATCTGGGCCTTTCATTCAACTTTGAGTTAAAAACAGCAACCAGATCCGCCGGTGTTCTGGTTTAACGTTAACGAGTGGCCGCGTGAACTGAACCGGAACACGGGGGAGGGGGGGGGGGCTTCATGTTTCATCACGTTATGTTTTTTCCTCCTAATTCGCGATAATGACGAACGTTAAAAGTCGACAGAGTTCCGCATGCAGTGGACGTTAACTTAACCCAGCAAGTCTGAACGGTAACGGAACTTAACGGAACTTAAACTGTAACGGAGGGAAGTGAAGACGGTGTAGACATCTTAACGCTGATTGGACAAGACTCGACACGTCACATCAAAGATGTTTTATTGCGAAGATCACCACCTCACCTTTTCTCCTCGTCTCACTCCAATCGGAGAAACGCTTGGCTGGCCAGTTGACCCCTCCCCCCCCCAAAAAAAACCTCTACGGATCTACACGATTCACGTGGATGACATATTTTTGATTCAAAACGGCGAATTTCGCCGAAAAGCGACAAGTTTGCAGGTATGAACGAATAAAGCCTCTCAAATTTCACTCGCCATGAGGACTAGTGAGAATGATAATTTAGGTAGTCCCTCCAAAAATCCACTCGCCTCGGGCTAGCGGACTAGCGTTAGTTTCCGACCCTGCTGAGGACAACACAGCTCTCGAGGAAAAAACAAAAGTTGTTATTCATACATGGTAGAAGAGTGGCCTCGTGTGCCAGAATCTGATGAAATTTTAAATTGCGAAAAAACAAATCAAAATTCACTCACTTCTTAATCACGAATCCTCTTTTGGTGGTTGTTGTTTGTTTCTTATGTTTGTTTGTTCAGAATACAGTTCAAGCTGAATTGACACACCTTGTTGAGATGAGATGATCATATTTATTTTTCAATGTATTTATATCAGTTGTAAAATAATGGCGCAGCGGCGCTTCATTAAAAACAAACAAACAGCCATTATTGCAGCAGTAAAACTAAATGAATGCTGCATTCAAACAGGAACTTCCACCAATATTTCTAATTAAACTCTGTTTACAGGTCTAGGACAGTACCTCTGAATATGTAGCATAAAGCTTTTTTGTTGCTCCAGAGGGAGCTATGTAGAATCTGATGAATTGCGTTAAGTGGTGTCACCTGAGTCAATGTCAGTTGGGGCTGAAAAGTAGAAGTTTGAAATTGAAAAGATCTGGCGTCGTGGCGTTCGAAAGAAGCGAAATTACCGGAATGCTCGAGGCCACATTAGTCACTATTTGTGCACCCAAATCCCCCCCCCCCCCCCCCGAAGTTGCCGGACGCATTTCATTGTTTGTCATGTTTGCACAAGGTTTTAACAAGAAATAAATTGTGTGAAATAAAAAAGACATTTTTCATATTAAGATATATGTCATCCCATTGCTCCTATTACAACCTCTAAGCAAGTGGTGACTTAAATCTTGTTAGTCATAGTTATTATTAGTACGTCCACTTCTTGTTCTTAGCGACAGTGACCTTTTCGGTATCTGTACGCCGTGTATGAGCTGTGTGCTTTTCTCAAGCCTTAACTCCTGCATACATATACCGGCAGTGAATTATTCTATCAAGCCACAGCGAGTAGGATAAAGAAAAGAAATTTGGCAACAAATGGAGAGAAATCCCTGCAGAGCTGCAAAGTATGGAACATTGCAGATAATAGAGTTTCAAGAGTGGACGACTGACCATCCATCCATTTATTCATTATCTTCCGCTTATCTGGGGCCAGGTTGTCCAGAGCAGCAGGCTTAGCAGGTTATTCCAGTCGTCCCCCGTCCACAGCAACGTCGTCCAGCTCATCCTCGGGGATCCCGAGGCGTTCTAGGGCTGTGCAATATGGCCAAAATCTTTCATCACGATATAGGTCACTTCATATATTGAGAACGATATATTTCATGATATAGAGTGTTTTGAGTAAAAAGAAAAGAAAATGAATGAAATGAAAAGTACTGAATATTTTCAATTTTTTAAAGAACTTTTGTGCAAAATGAGCATCAAATTATAAAGACAACATTTTTTACATATTTCCTTTTGTACACATATGGTAATCGCATTGAACTGAGAGGTAAAGTGTGATGTAAAAACAAAACCCCACTTTTAAAAAAGTATTTACATCATGTTTACAAAGAAAGTTAAGTTAGTATGTTTTACGAAATTCTGTCTCACAATATCTGAATATATGATGTCATCGCGAGACGATTCCAAGAAAAGATGATTACATTGTACCCTCCCGAGATGCCACTTGTCGCTGCGTGACGGGTGTGAAGTGCTACAAATCAAAGTTGAGCTGGTCTCAACTTTTTCCAATGTTTCAATGAGCCGGTGAAGTGTCAGCCAATCATAGGATTTTGTTTCATGCTTTTCTGTTTCATCTAAAAAAAAAAAAAATGCAGTTAGCCAGTTCTCGGTGCTATTTAATGACGTTAACGGGCAACAAGAAGCCGCAGAAGACCATTAACAACATGCGATCCAGCTGCACGGACATCATCAGTTACTGTTGACGTTAACGTAAAGAGAGCCCTGATTACCCTCTTTCCTTGAATGAGGAACTATGAGTGAGACTCAAGTGAGAGCAAACAAGGGGACATTCAAGGGAATTGGGACGTACCTTCGTACTGTCTGTCTTTTTCTTTCCCTCTGTTTCACACGCCCGCTAAACACATGCGTAATCGCATAGCAATCACATCTGTATTTGACTTATCTTTTCCCTTGTCGGAGCAAGTAGCCTATTCATTTCAGTGATTTATTGTAGCAGAGTTGCAGGAAGCGACTCCGCTGCCCACTGAAACTCGCAGCGCACCAAATCAGCACTTTGCTGCTGACGGAAAGGGCCGTCAACGCCCACGCACCGATTAGGTTTTGTGAAAGGACACAGCAACGCGAGGCGAGGAACTTCAATTTCCTGATCTCGTGTCGTGAAGCAACATTTTAAGACGAGAGGAGCATGGAGCTTTAAAACGGGGACAATGAGTCCATTTAAGCTGCCTAATGACAACCGATGGCTTTAGTCATCACTTGGATGGTTATTAATTTTGATGGAATCTTTTCAGTGAAGTCAACCTCTGAGCAGTGTGAAGAGAAAGTAATAGGCTAGAAGCATTTCACCTGAGTCAGATCCCCACTTGACAAAAACACCACTTGATGCTCTATAGCAGGGAACTTTCAGGGAACATTCGTAAGCACGTTGTTGGGCAGTGAATGAATGTGTTAATATTCTGGTGGAACGTTCATATTGGGCTCTTAAATCGTTTATTTTCTGCGCCCTCAGTTCGGATTGGAGTGGGTATGTTTGGTCTCGTAGTGGCGTTTCACATTGGCGCTTTGAATAATGGCCACGGTATCTGAGCATATGAGACAGAGTGGTTTAGTAGCGCCAGCAGGAAGAATGAACAAATACGAGTCCGTCCATTCTTTGTTAAAGCTCTGTTTTCGAGGTCCACCTTTCTCTTTTTAGAGCACGCCATGTTAACTTGCTTCTCCGACTTACTCACTTCTCTCACTGCTTCTCTCTCACTGCTCTCGCTCCGTCTCCCGCCTGTCTGCGTAATCTCACTCGACTCACGATGCATTTTGGAATAAACATTCGATTGGCTGAGTAGCGTCACGTGAGATTATTTACAATGCATGTAATTGGTCGGTGTGTTTCCTGAACTGCTGAATGAATGCCGTAAAGGCCAGAATAGCTGCGCAGGTTAAAACGGAAGCGCTCCGCCAAAATGTACAATTCTCAATTATCCATCAATTATACGTCCGGGTCCGGATAGGACAGCGTCTGGGTCCGGATCCGGACCGCGGTCCGCCTATTGGCGACCCCTGCTCTATAGAGTCCTCAGTCTGCACTATAGAGCCTGTGAAACCATAAAGCAAGAAGCCCTAATTACATGATGAAATAACCACAAACATCAATAAATGTTACATTTCTACTAAGAAATCGATTTCTCTAACCATGTAATTGGTTCTTCGACTGATTCCAGCTTGCCCCAGATGACGCCTGGAAGTGTCCGCACTGTAAGCAGCTTCAGCAGGGCATGGTGAAGATGAGCCTGTGGACTCTCCCTGACATACTCATCCTCCACCTCAAGCGCTTCCGACAGGTACGTGTGCCGTAAAGTGGTCTCCGGTGAAAACAGGCACTCTGGTTAAACGTGCATCGAATCATTTACCTCTGAAAAGCTGCACAAGTCGATATTTTTCAATTGACAATTGATCAACTGACTAGTGTGATGTTAAGGGGCTCGTAGAGTTATCACCTGTAGTGGCCCTCAGCTCTACGGAGCGTTTTACATGCACTTTATTGTTTTTGACTCTGTTAAACCCACTGAATGTTAATTACTTGGCCAAAAAAACGACTCCAAATCAATGCCATGTGGGTTTTTTTCCAGGTTTGCTGGATATATCTGAAAAAGCAATTGTTTGTTAACTAATTTCCATTGACAACTTTACAAGGTAATGATAAGTCCATGTTGAGTTTACAAGCTTATTCTGTTCTCCAAAAAAAAAATTACAAATTAAAGCAGCTTCAAGAGAAGTGAAACTTTTTTAATTTTGTCCTGCACTCTCGGTATAATTGTGTTTTGTTGTGCTCTTTCCTTTCTGTGAGGAGTGAAAGTAACAACATGATCAACAACTGAATCAATTCAATGGCTTGTATTGAAGAAAAAGGCTCTCTTAGCAATTGAGGATTCGGTCTCTGGCAGTTTGAGAGGTTATAAGTGAGGGCTAAGATAAGTGCTGAGCGAGAAATGCATTAAAGACAGAAAAGTAACTTGGATATTGAGCTGGCAGGCTGTCGCCCCGGATAGATGGAAATTTGGGCTGCAAAAAAAAAAGGACAGCCAGTCCTCTTGCTAGCATGGTTGGAAACAAAATGACATATCCCAATCATCGAAACATACCCTCTGGTCCGCCCTCCTTTTTTTTTTAAATGGGAACCGACACCCCCGAATGTCCCTGAATACCATGCATTATTGAAGACGCGTCGGTCAACCTCAGCTGTGGAAATAAGCTAGGGGTCAATCCCACATATCCACCAACTCAGTTAGAGCTTTTTGTAAATGCAGTTGTATACAACTAAAAGCTGAGTGAAACATTCTGCTGGTGTTCGTCTTTGGGGAGAAAGATCTCCTGCCGCACGGCACAAAAACGATGGTACTAATCAGTAATTACCAGCAGCACCACAGCCACTGCAGCTTCCCACACACACATACAATACATCTAGCTGTGCTGCTTCCTCCAGACAGGTCACCGTTTCTTTGGTGTTGCACGGTATACAGATACTAGAAAAGCATCGCAGTACCCTGGGGTTAAAAAGCGGCTCAATAGCCTATTTTATCAGTGCCGATAATTTAGAGTGAGTGTTTTTCTCTTATGCACGCTGCAGATACAAGCGCTCGTGTTCACGGAGCGCAATTGTGCACTGATGTGCTGTAGCCGAGGGTTATACAATAATAACAGAGGCTGCGTCGTCGGGACCGCGGCGACAAACTCTTTATTCCTCCCGCCGTGTCGACATATACACGGCATCACTGCTTATGAGAGGGCACTTGAATTCCCTCAGAGCGTTTCTCCAGTCCCGGTTGGATATTCAAAAGTATCAACACACTATGGGACAATAATTCATTTTGTATGGCTTCTTTTCACACCCTCCAATGCCTTGCATTAAAAGCATCAAAACCGTCTCTAATAACTCTTTCCACTGTTCCAATAATCACCAACTCTGCTTTGGTCGAAA
The DNA here is from genome assembly GCA_032191485.1 of Leptoclinus maculatus. Classification (NCBI taxonomy): domain Eukaryota; kingdom Metazoa; phylum Chordata; class Actinopteri; order Perciformes; family Stichaeidae; genus Leptoclinus; species Leptoclinus maculatus. The sequence goes on from JAVDOI010000009.1 coordinate 13,897,258, forward strand.
ATAAGCCCTTCATTCACTGATGTGAAAGAAAGCGCTGTTTTTGGTCTTCAGACTCCATTGGAAAAACACAGATTCAGCAACTGGATTGGCAATTTCTGGCATCAAATTTGTTGGGAAACAGATTTTGCCAGACTGCTGAGGTGAAATAACTGAAAGTTTACTAGCACGTTACCCCTCTTTCCGAATCGGAGGACAGGAAACGCATTGCACGCGTGGGATTGTGGGTGTTTTAGGAGCGCGGAATCCTCAGAACGAAGGACTCCGTAGGTCCTCCGTAGAATCTGTAGGATCCTCGTCATTGGAACAGTCCCTCGGGGGGGATTCGACGACGTAGCATCCTAACAATTCAGCCGTTGAAGGATCCTTCCTTGACACCGCTCCGTGTTTTCTGACGCAGACTCAGACGAGGTAGTTCTGTACCAATGTGAGCAACGATTGAAGCCTCCCAGTAGAACCATAATCCCTCGAGGTGTAGCCTTCTCCAAAGCTGTGGGCCCGATTCCACACTAATTCTAAGCAGGTGTTGTAAGTAATTAGGCATTTAGACATGTCATATAGTGTGATTCAGTCTCACGGCCCTGGTGTTGTGCATGCTGACTCACTGCCGTGACTCACTGGGACACTTGATGAGAGCAGAGCCAAGACAAGCTCCAACACGGTAGCCTTCACTGGGCACTCGTTAGCATCCACACTCGTGCCTGACGTCAGGAGCAGCCAGCCACACATAGTGGCCGCTGTGGCTCGAGCTGCTGCCATGTGTCCCGCTTGGTTTCAGTGCCTCTCTAAACCAAATCAGTAAATATTGTCATCGCGGGAATTATTTTTGTGCTGCTGCCGTTGATGTTGACGTCCTTGTGACGAGTCCTGGTGGACAACACATGCTCGAGGGACTGATTCAAGGAAGTCTGCTCTTCTCGTTGCACATTTCTTTCTTTTGTGTGAATGATGTTTGAAAACGTAAGAGGTGTGTGTGTGTGTGTGTGTGTGTGTGTGTGTGTGTGAGACCATTGAATCCCTAATTGATTCTCAATTAATTAGTACAGTGTACCTCGTTGAGGCCATCTTTGTCTTTATGGTCCATGTGCTTCGAGATGGTATTTGAGTAGAGTTAGAGTTAATTGTAATAGAGTTAATTGTGTCTTCATCACAATACCGTCACATATCTTGGTACTCATACTTGTTAAATACTGGGTAATGATAATAGGTTAACCCTATAATTGTAAGTGCTGACACACTTTTACTTCTCCATGTGTTAACTGGTTGAACTTCCATAGACCACACACACACACACACACACACACACACACACACACACAGTCTATATATATAGAGTATGCGCGTGTCTGCTCTACCTCTGCCAACCCCAACCAGTTAATGCTCCAGATGCCTGTGGTCATCTGCTATATATTTTTAGTAATAATAATGATACACTTTATTTATATAACCCATAACAACAGGCAGGTCATTCCACAGTGGCATCTGGGGATCTCAGGGTGCCGTAAGGGACACAGGGCATGAAGAGATCTGAAAGATAATTTGAGTCAAGGCCACTTAGGGCTTTGTACGTGATCAATAATATCTTAGCCGGAAAACCAAGATCGATGAAATGTTTTTGATGAATTAAATGAGCTGGAGATGTGAGATTTCTGCTGATTCCAGAGAGAGAGAGAGAGAGAGAGTAATCAAATCAACTATTTATGAATGTGTGGATAACGATTTCGGAATTTAATTATTGTTAAAAACCCGTGCATAATAACCAGGCGCGTGCACGAGATACGAACGTACAGATGAAGTACCCACCCCTGTGTATATGACAACAGAAACATCGATCAGACTGTGAGTGTTGAAAGTGACACAATCAAAGCCACCGTCTATTCCATCCCCGCCTCCAAAGTCTCAAAAGTCAACTTGGCGAACGAGAGAGTGTTGAGCAGTTGCACGTGCGTAGATAAGGTCGAGCTTATGCTCGATAGAGCCCGATGCTTGCCGGGGCCGCATTTGTTCACACGGACCAGAAATACACCATAGCGAGGATGTTGCAGTGCTGACCTGTGTCTACCCTTTCTGACAGTGAGAGTAATTACAAAAATCACTGTCGACATGTTGTTTGTGTACGCCAAGCCGGCCAGTCTCACACAGCCAAGCAGCTCCTCACAGCTCCAAAAAAACGTTGGCGGACATTTCCAAATAGATGTAATTTGGATAAAAATATCACGTATTGGGAATCTAAATAGTTACTTTCTTGAAATGATAAATTATTAAAAACCTAATAACAGCTTTTTAAATCTGAAATTTGTGTTAAGCTGGAAGCGCTTTGCAACGGAAGTAAGATTACAAAAATGACGCAATGCGGAAGCGTCCTAGATCACACAAAGAATAAGCTCAATAAGGCCCAGGGGATCATCAGGACAGCAGACGTGGATATCTCCAATTTAAGTTGTCCAAACCAAAATATATAAACGTACTGCTGCTGTCACAATGTGCCGTTGTCACTGTGCCACCCTTATACACATTGTTTATTGATATCTTGGCCTCTGATGCTTTCATTTGAATCACCTTTTTAATTTGCCTCGTTTGAGTCCCCTAATTTAATTGACACAAATTGACAGCAATGGTTTGTCATATTTAGTTGTAGCCTACATTATGCATGTAGAATATTCTCTTCATTATTTTAAACATGCAGTACTTTCTGATCAGTGTTGGATCCATGTATGTTGTTAAAGGGTACCATGTTTGCGAGTGTGTGCAAATGCATGACTTCCTTTTTTTTTTTTTTTTTTTTAAATCACTGCCCATCAAAGTATCTGTGAATGTCCCCGCATAATCGCCAAGGTTAAGCAGGTTAATTTAATCATTTTTATTTCACGTCTGGCACTTCCTACACAAGTATAATCTAGCTGGTTAAATACTGGGTAATGATAATAGGTTAACCCTATAATTGTAAGTGCTGACACACTTTTACTTCTCCATGTGTTAACTGGTTGAACTTCCATAGACCACACACACACACACACACACACACACACACACACAGTCTATATATATAGAGTATGCGCGTGTCTGCTCTACCTCTGCCAACCCGAACCAGTTAATGCTCCAGATGCCTGTGGTCATCTGCTATATATTTTTAGTAATAATAATGATACACTTTATTTATATAACCCATAACAACAGGCAGGTCATTCCACAGTGGCATCTGGGGATCTCAGGGTGCCGTAAGGGACACAGGGCATGAAGAGATCTGAAAGATAATTTGAGTCAAGGCCACTTAGGGCTTTGTACGTGATCAATAATATCTTAGCCGGAAAACCAAGATCGATGAAATGTTTTTGATGAATTAAATGAGCTGGAGATGTGAGATTTCTGCTGATTCCAGAGAGAGAGAGAGAGAGAGAGAGAGAGTAATCAAATCAACTATTTATGAATGTGTGGATAACGATTTCGGAATTTAATTATTGTTAAAAACCCGTGCATAATAACCAGGCGCGTGCACGAGATACGAACGTACAGATGAAGTACCCACCCCTGTGTATATGACAACAGAAACATCGATCAGACTGTGAGTGTTGAAAGTGACACAATCAAAGCCACCGTCTATTCCATCCCCGCCTCCAAAGTCTCAAAAGTCAACTTGGCGAACGAGAGAGTGTTGAGCAGTTGCACGTGCGTAGATAAGGTCGAGCTTATGCTCGATAGAGCCCGATGCTTGCCGGGGCCGCATTTGTTCACACGGACCAGAAATACACCATAGCGAGGATGTTGCAGTGCTGACCTGTGTCTACCCTTTCTGACAGTGAGAGTAATTACAAAAATCACTGTCGACATGTTGTTTGTGTACGCCAAGCCGGCCAGTCTCACACAGCCAAGCAGCTCCTCACAGCTCCAAAAAAACGTTGGCGGACATTTCCAAATAGATGTAATTTGGATAAAAATATCACGTATTGGGAATCTAAATAGTTACTTTCTTGAAATGATAAATTATTAAAAACCTAATAACAGCTTTTTAAATCTGAAATTTGTGTTAAGCTGGAAGCGCTTTGCAACGGAAGTAAGATTACAAAAATGACGCAATGCGGAAGCGTCCTAGATCACACAAAGAATAAGCTCAATAAGGCCCAGGGGATCATCAGGACAGCAGACGTGGATATCTCCAATTTAAGTTGTCCAAACCAAAATATATAAACGTACTGCTGCTGTCACAATGTGCCGTTGTCACTGTGCCACCCTTATACACATTGTTTATTGATATCTTGGCCTCTGATGCTTTCATTTGAATCACCTTTTTAATTTGCCTCGTTTGAGTCCCCTAATTTAATTGACACAAATTGACAGCAATGGTTTGTCATATTTAGTTGTAGCCTACATTATGCATGTAGAATATTCTCTTCATTATTTTAAACATGCAGTACTTTCTGATCAGTGTTGGATCCATGTATGTTGTTAAAGGGTACCATGTTTGCGAGTGTGTGCAAATGCATGACTTCCTTTTTTTTTTTTTTTTTTTTAAATCACTGCCCATCAAAGTATCTGTGAATGTCCCCGCATAATCGCCAAGGTTAAGCAGGTTAATTTAATCATTTTTATTTCACGTCTGGCACTTCCTACACAAGTATAATCTAGCTGGCCCTGCTCTACTTCCCTCACAGCTTCTGACTCTTCGACATGACACGTACCAAAAAAACCATTTTCGCTCTACTTTCACCTTTGCCCAGTGCTTGATTGGCATCCCTTTGCCTCTTCTGACAAGCAGCTGGCACCATGTTGCACCCTGAGCTTCAGACAAGGCACCCTGGGTCGAACTCCAGCCATGGCCATCAGGCACTTCTTTGCAAAGCTCCCATTCCACGCCGTGATTTCCATCCTCTGACCAATGTGATTTATTTCTCGGCCTCTGCATTAGAATTCAGTCAATCGCTCTGTTGGACTCTGTGCCGAGGACCAGCTCTGCACAGGAGACTCATCCAGTAGCCAGCGATCCGCACAACACCTCCTATACGGTTGTGAGGGGATGCAGAACCTTTCATCATGATCAGCAGCCAATCCCTGGAGGGGAAAAGAAGCTTCAATAGTGAAGAATTACTTGACGGGAAAATCGATACTGCACTTCTCTTAGCATCAATTTTTCCTGCATGTCTGGTCAATTCTAATCACACCCTGGAGTGATACAGAAATGCACAAGCTGACGTTTTTTTAATGCTAAGATCCTCCTCAAAAGTACATGAACATGCTTGAAGGTTTCATTCTTTAGAGCCAGTTTTCTTCCCCTTGTGATTCGTCTTGGATGTGATATTATTTCAAAGCAGTTTTTTTATTTGTTGCAACATTAATTTCATAGCTGCTCAATCAGTTGATTTCTGTTCGATCCACTCCTCGTAGGAAAATGTGTGTTATTTTTCATACCTGCACATATGTGTACTGTATATTAATAAAACATTTTGAAACAGGTAGGCGAGCGGAGGAACAAGCTGTCAACCGTGGTGCGCTTCCCCCTGACTGGTTTGGACATGGCCCCCCATGTGGTGAAGAGGAGTCAGAGCATGAGGAACCTGAACTTAGGGGCCTGGCCACCGCCCTGGAAGCTGCCGTCAGGCCAACATCACCAACCTGCCGACCTGATCCTCCCCCACGACTATCTGTACGACCTCTACGCTGTGTGTAACCACCATGGAGGAATGCACGGTGGACATTATACTGGTATGGAATTGGGTAATATGATGCATTATTCATGTTACGTTCAGGAGGGCAGTAATTACCAGCAGTACCCATTCAAGCGCTAAGAATGCCAGTGTGTGGAGGTTTTCAGACAACGCTCTGACTACTAATGAGTAAAACCCTCCGCTCACCGTAATACTAATAATATAATATGGCACAGGAAAATGTAAGAATTTACCAGGGAATGAGGGTCGAATGAGGAACTTAATGCTAATGAACCATTAGTTAATGAGTTAACTCCTAATCAGAGTTGCTAATGATTAGTAAACGATTAGTTATTTGAGAAAAGAGTGAGGAACAAATCAGGAACAACTTGTTAACCGATCAACTCATTAATAAGTACTCCCCTAATACCTCCTAATACCTCCTAATGTAGTGGATAATGATGAGTAACTAGATAACCTAATGAATCTTTAGGTAAGGATTAGTTGATATCTGCGCACTTCCTTTATGAGTCGTTCCTGATGAACTCTGAAGGTGCTCAGCAGCACAAAACTAGTAACGACTCGTCAATTACTCATAAACGGAACGTGAATTACTCTTTTTGTGTTCCCCAAGTAAAGCAATATAGAATACTCTAGTAGTAATACTCTAGTAACTCATCATTATCTACTATATAGTCCTCCGTTACGAGTTATTTGGGAAGTACTTATTAATGATTTGTTAAGTATCAAGTCGTTCCTGATTCATTCCTCACTCAATTAACTCATCATTCCTTTCCCTGTTCATTTATATGGAAGTTGCTCAGTGGCGCATGAAGGACAAGAAGTTTGACTTCCAGATGGAAATGTGGATCTTCCGGCGATCCTACGCATCCGTCGTGCCCATTGGGCCTGCGCACTAGCGATTCCTTTAACCCCGCCTCCCAGCCCTCGGTCCAGCCTTGTTCTCCGGCTCATTCACATAAACGGAGGAGGGAACTGTGGATTCGGCTAATATTGCATTTTACAACTTTTAGGACCTAGTGTATTAAACAATTCAAGTGTTCGTACTGGGAAGTTAATTTGTGCGCTGAGTTACAGATGTCTCTTCCCATAATGTAAATCTGTGCAAAAATAATGTTTTTGGGCCCAATGGCGTCATGTGACGGACCCGTAAATTGTAATTCCACGGTTTGGCCACAATGTAAAATTTGCTTCAAAAAACTGCTCGAACGGAGGTTGCACTGAGTTACATTATGATGGGTTCAAGCTCTCTTATATAAAAATGAGCATTGGGCAAAGGTTAATTATTACATCATCATGATGTGTTTTAAATTTAATTTGTAAAATTTCGTTTTTGGCGAGAAACTCGAGGCAGATTATCTGGGATTAATAATAAGAAAACAGTATGCAAACGGTAAGAAAGGAGTGTATGATTTATATTTTGTTTTAGTTTTTTAAACTATCGTATTAGATATTGAGATTTGTGGAATTTCACTGGTATTGGTATCACCTATATTATATTTCTGGTATCTTGAAATACTGGTATCTTGAAAGTTTATTCCTCATTAGCTCCTGATTGAATTGAATAGAATGAAAATAAAACCTCTTCCTGCCACATTCTGAGGCAGAGTTATTCCCATTTGTAGTCTAGTATTACATTCCTTCAGCTCTTAGGAGACACTTGCTGGTATGTAGGTGATGATTATAGGAATCTTGACACACAGGTGAGGCAAAGCCAGGTCTGTAATTGCCGGGGATGGTTTGTGAAGACCCACAGCATGAAGGCTAATATGCAGGAGAATTGGAGACAACAGGAGATGGGGAAAATAAAGCAGTCGTCTCCATAACAACTTGCTTGACAGTTGCCTCCTGTCTCTGATGGCGTGGCAGTGTGGGTGGTATACATACAAAATAGCTGTATTGGTTTTATGTGATATGTATCGAAGCCTCTTTATGACAAATTTGGACCACTTTCTTTGCACTGTTTTTATGTAAAGCAGATTAAGTTTTCTCATTCATGATGTGTTGCACAAATTGAAGGACTAAGGCTGGCATCAACAAGTCCCATGAAAACCACTTTAGCCTATTCCTCCACGCAGCAGATTTGAAGTTTTGCTTCACTTGATGTGAGCATAATTGCGTTTGACAAATACTGTTGTCGTTTTCTAATCCAGCTTACTGTAGGAACTCAGTGGACGGACAGTGGTATAGCTACGACGACAGCAGCGTGGACTTGGTGCCAGAGGAGGAAGTGTGTACCAGAGGAGCCTACATCCTTTTCTACCAGAGGCGCAACGTCATTCCTCCGTGGTCGGCCAGTTGCTCCGTGAGAGGTATGATATCAAGTGACTAGCAAACAGGAATTAATCGGTTAAAATTTTTTGAATTAATGTCTACACAACACACGCTGCTCATGTATTCCTTTAGCATCTGAGAGTTGCAGTGGAGAGAGCTGTCTGACAGATGATGATTAAACCTTCTAATGAATCAGCTGATTAAACTTTCACCATTTTTGTTTCTACACGCACCAGTCATGTCGGCAACAATATGAACATTTTACAGACTCCGTGAGTTAGTGTGCACCTCTGTGTCTGTCCAAGGCTACTCTCAAATTCTGCTGCAGCAAACTGCATAATATTTTGGGTGGGCAGTTGTCCTCACTACTTTTAACCGGCCCCCGGCCGGTAGGGGAAACTCCTGACGACAATAGAAAATACTTTGCTCTCATTTTAACAAGCCATAACGTAAATTTGGGGAAGGTTTTGTCATGCAGTTTCAAATCTGCTGACCAAAGACTTGTGGGTTGTGGGGATTGTTCCATAGTTCTCAAAGATAGAGATTCCAGATTGTCAAAAACTAAATTAAAAAAAATGAAATCAGAGAATAGATTGTTCTATAGTTGACCTGCCCCTAATCAGAAGACATTTTACCAGGTGTAAAACCATCTGCTCTCTCTGCAGTTCCTTTTCCCACACAACCTCCTTCTGCTTAACAAGGTCTGTGCACATCGAAATAACAGCAACCCCTGCCAACATATCCATTGTTAAATTATGTTAAACCACTCTCCAAGGCGACAAGTACCTGTTTCCCTCAGGGCTTCAGTTTCTCATCTGCATTATTTTCAATGAGGATGTTACAAATCCTAATTTTAAATTCATGCACGAGTGTAGTTGGTTTGGAGACAGCCGCCTATGCTCTCTGTCCCAGGAGGCTTTTTAAAAAAAAAAAAGAGGTTAACATAAATTAAATGTCTATTGTCAAAACTTGTCTATTTAACAACTTCAGAGTAAACCCATAGGTGTCGCTACCAGGAAAGATTCTCTCAGCTCATCACAAGCGTCAACTGCTTTGTTCCTCAAAAGCCTTTCTCCCTGTCCTACGCTTCTGTAGATGATGATTAAGTCTGCAGGGTTTGGTGCGTGGCTTGGCGCAGACATAACCGATGCTTTCAATAGCATGCCACTCCTCCCCTCGCAATGGCATCTTTTTTTGTTGCGAAATAGTGTTCAAGCTTTTACTTCTCTGCTAAATTCACAGTAGCCCTCGCAATTTTGGCACTTTGTGAGAAGCACTATGCTGGATTCTCTGCACAGACTCCCTTTTGTCCTGCAACTTTTAGACAATTTTTTTGTTGTTGAGTTTCGCCTCGTTCAGTGTCGAGAGCGTCTGAACGAGTCGACTCACGGCTCGGCACTACAAAAGGGATGAGAACGAGGGTGCTGTAATTTAACATCACAACGTTCGCGTCGTTTTCTAAAATAATATGTTAACCGTTCGTCATAACTTCCTTTTCATTTGTGGATAAATATATGATTTTACGCTGCAAACATTTCCAGAATAATTCATTGTTCAGACGAAGGCTGTAATATGTGTAAATAATGATTTAGCAAATTTTGTCCTACAGGTTTTTGGGGCGTTGTCTATAGTAGAAATAATAGTCCAAAATGGTCAACAGTTGCATAGTTTTAAGTCTTTAAAAATCTTGAAATTTTTTGCGAGAGGATCCTCACACCCAATGTCTACTAGTATATTTTATTCAGTGTTGAAATTCAGTATTTTTCTCTTCATCCTGCTGCATTATATGTGCAAGCCTCCTGACTGCCACACTGCTCCTAAAGCCTGAATTGATAGCACACACGCCTCAGCTCTGCATGCATTCCTGCCTGTCTGACTGGCTGGTGTCGATTGCGTCCTATAATATATCATAGAGCGACACTATAGGCTACGAATAACACATGTGTGATAGAAAATGTCACTGTGCTGTATAATGTTTCTACTTTGACTTGATTATATGCTTTATTCTATGTTTTACTTACTATAGTACTGTAGTAAGACAGCTCCCTTCAAAGGAAGGGACTGTGTGCATGATTAGATTAGATTAGTCGTAAGTCTAGACTGTCGTAAGTGTTGTTGTTGAGAATAGATTGAGAGTGATAGACCTTTGCTGTAGGGGGTGCAGATAGTAATCAATGAGTGTTTAGCATAGAGGTAAACCACAGGGGGTACAGGAAAGGATCTGTAGCAAATGGTTTATTCGGGGTACTATTGTAAGATATGTAGATTAGATACCCCCCCCCCCCCCTTCCCTCATGCTCTGACCCTTTAAAGGTGTACTCAAATGGGACAGAGACCACTCTCTGCATCCCACAGATGACGCAGGCACTCTGTGTGATGATTGGGTCTTCTCTGCGCAGAGAATAAATACTTTAAAGGTTTTTGTTTTTCTCAGTATCACAGGACTCACTCGGTACTATTGAATAGTTTTTCCACCACACATGTAAGCACTTTAAGTATTGATACTATGGGTAAATATACAAACACACCCCCTTAAACCTATAATGTTTCAGTCACAATATTATTGGAGTATTATGGGCGTACTATAGAAGATGTGTAGCCTAAGTACAATAATATAACAATATAACAACTGATTTTGACTGGCATAGTATAACATGCTTAAAGAAATAATAATTAAATAGGAATACTGGCAGATATAGACCCCAACAGGTCCTTCCGTTCGTCTGTCTGATCCATTCCCGTGAACATAAATGTCCCATGCCACGTTTACCGTGGACATGCTTTCCAAATAACTTCATGATGCAAACTACTTTCATTCCTGGTCATGAAATTTGTGTAACTGAGACTCTCTCTCGCTTTCAATATCAGAAGTTCAAAAATATTCATCCTCAGGCCAAGCCCTGCAGCATGCCATGCCCTCCGTTCAATCAGATGACTCTCGATTTAGCTCGTCCAAGCCCCTGCAGGATCTTTTGCACTCCACTTTTGGTTTAGCCGAAAGCACAGTTTAAATGTGTATAGTTCAGCTTGGTATGTCTTCTCTTCCTTTTGCGCCAACCTCCTCCTTAGTCCATTACCAGTAGATGTCTCTGTAGTTTGTGCATTTCTTGTATTTTCAATTTAATCCTGCAATCTTCAAATACAAAGTATCAAAGACATGCTAGCAGGGATTCAGCTCCACACTCGTTTTCAATCATCCCAGAGCCATCTTGGGAATCATTTCATTCAGCTGCTTAAAAAGTTGCATCTCTGCAATGATAAAAGACTGCCTCCCACTTTGTCACTGGTGCACAAGTTGGTGTCAAGGTAAAGACAAGGTTGTTTTTCACTAAAAGAATTGTTCTAATGTTTGAAGCAATTCTGCTAATGGCCTTCCATGGCTTTCTCAAGTGCGGTGAATATACAACCAGATATCTCTCCTTTGAGCCTCAGCGTGATCTAATTTTCTCTGATTTAACCTTAGAAGAACACACAAACTCAATATCCCCGAAAGACTCAAAAATAGATCTTGCCAATGTCCCAAAATTAATATTGCGGAGACATTTTGTGCTTTCTCGTGATGATATTCCTGCATCAAAAAACATTTGTCTTCCATAATCAGAACATTGTAATTATATATTAACCTTCTGAAATCATCCACAGCTGAGTTGAAATCATTAACCCTACCAACCTTCCACCAATCTTATTCATCAGCAATAACGTCGTGCCAATGGCGGTATGCGTGCCTGAGGTTGCTAACCACTTCACTTCATAGTATAATCACCTCATAGTCGAGGAGCTCATGTGGAATGGCCAATCTTAACTATATACTGAATTTTATTAAACATTTCAAACACAAATTGTCTGACTGAACTGTTGTCATATTTCACAGATACAATTATTCAGAGTAAAATATAAAAAGAACCTCCCATCATTAAAATAAAACTGAAGTTGCACAAAACATTCTAAACATTGCAACTGGAAAATGCACCAGAAGCTATCAAACATCTTGTTTTCTGTTTCCTCCTTCATGGTGAAGACCCACTTTTTTTGTTCTATGCAAAGGGAAATAGTAGATGACGACTAAAGCCTTTTCTTTGCCAGCTCCCTAGAATATAGATACAGCACTGGACATATCGGAGAGGAGTCAACATACATTACTTTACATTACAGTCATTTAGCAGACGCTTTTATCCAAAACGACTTACAATAAGTGTATTCAACATAGGTATTCAAGAGAACTACTAGTCACCAGAAGTCATAAGTGCATCTCCTTTTTTAAACAAGCATCTAAGAGCATAAACCAGAGCAAAAGTACAGTGCAGAAACAAACTAATACGAATACAATAAGTGCAACAAACTAATACGAATACAATAAGTGCAACAAACTAATACGAATACAATAAGTGCTGAGTGGAAGCCTCAGGGTAGTACTTCTTGAAGAGGTGAGTTTTCAGCCTGCGCCGAAAGATGGGCAGCGACTCTGCTGTTCTGACATCAGTGGGGAGTTCATTCCACCATTGTGGGGCCAGGACAGAAAACAGCCGTGACCGGGTCGATCGGCCGCAGGGACCTCTGAGCGACGGGGCAACCAATCGCCCCGAGGCAGCAGAGCGAAGTGGTCGGGCGGGGGTGTAGGGCTTGACCATGGCCTGGAGATAGGAAGGAGTTGTTCCTTTCACTGCCCTATAGGCTAGCACCAGAGTCTTAAACTGGATAAAAGCTCTTACAGGGAGCCAGTGTAGAGAACGGAGAAGGGAAGTTGTGTGGGAGAACTTGGGGCGATTGAACACCAGGCGAGCTGCAGCTTTCTGGACAAGCTCCAGAGGTCTGATGGCGGAAGTAGTGTGTTGCAGTGGTCCAGGCGGGAGATGACAAGAGCCTGGATTAGCACCTGCGCCGTCTCATCAGTGAGGAAGGGGTGAATCCTCCTGATGTTGTAGAGCAGGAATCTGTAGGAGCGTGTAACCGATGCAATGTTTGCTGAGAATGACAGTTGGTCATCCAGGGTCACACCCAGGTTCCTCGCAGTCCGAGTTGGCGTCACCACGGTATCGTCAATGGTGATGGACAGGTCTCGGTGCGGGCAACCCTTCCCCGGGAGGAACAGTAGCTCGGTTTTGTCCAGAGCTACATAAAGATATCAGCTGTCACATCAGTCTCTCCTTCCTAAAGGCTCATTGGGAACAGTCAGTGCCATCTTTGCAATGACTGACTTTCCTCCTTTGTGAGTTGCTATGATACTGGTTCAAACACAAACTGAATTTGCAATTACCTAGTTCGGGGAGTTTTGTGAAAGAGGCAGAGACTCACTCTTGGAATCCAAAATCAGGGCTTGACATTGAGCTTTTTCCCTTTCGGGCAAGTAGCCGAAATGTTTTGCTTGCCCGACAGCTAGATTTACTTGTCCGAAATGGAAAATGTAGGCCTTTTTAAAAAATGAATAAAATCAACAGGCTATAATTTGGACAATTATCATAATTTAGGTATGCTCTCCTCATAGCCACCAGACTTGACAGAAACAGCCATTTTACCTTGCTGACCATTGTAAAACACATTTGAACTTGACAGAAACAAAATGAAACAAAACATCATCGGTTAGGGTTTCCACTGTTCTAAAAATCCCCAACGCTTGTTGCTTTCTACAGAAGCTTGCCAATCGGTAGTTTTAATTATATAATCTAAGCTGCCCCGCGCTGCTGGCCACCAGCCCACTGTTGGGCTCATTTTCTGTACCGTAAGCATGAAAGCATGGCAGAATTAGAAAAGTAGCTTGCTAACTAGCCCGCTGCTCAATCAGTAAAATTAAACAACTTAATAATTCATCCACACACTGTTGCCACAGCATAGGAAAGCACATTGATATCCACAGATGGATGACATCTTTGTTCGGATCATTTTCTGTGACCAGTATAGCATGAAAGCATGGCGGAATCAGCAAGCTCGCTAGTTAGCTTGCTGATTCCACCATGCTTCCATGCAACAACGGTGACAGAACATAAGCCCAACAGCGGACCATCTCCTTATCTCTCTAATAGTTTAGCCTTTTAGCAACATTTCTCTCCATCTCTCTCTTAGTTAAGCAACAGCCATGACAACTGAGGAGGTTAGCAGAAGGCTAAGCTTACTGTTAGCATTAGCACTTTACCATTTTCTCTCCATATCTGAAATGATTTGCCAATGTTGTAGCTCTCTAGAGCCTAGAATCACAGTTTATCATCTCAAATGTATGCAATATCGATTCTGGCACCCAACAACAAGCAAGATGACATTTCCGATGTGTAACTTTAGCCCACTACTCTGAGGTGATTCGTGTTTGACTTAATCATGATGTCAGCTATACAAAGGTCCATAGGTGCCTACTCCACAGGGCAGGTGGGGCTCTTTGCCACAGAGGGTCTTTTAGCCCCCACACGATTTTGTCATTGGCGCCAAAGATTTTTGGCTTCAATAAAAGCACTTAATCAGCGGCACACAATAAACTAAAGACAACCCTACAAAGTATGTAAATCATGTCCCAGCAATGTTAAACACATGCTTGACTGCACAGTGAGGAGAGCAAATGTGTTAAATGGTGGATTCACAATTAGAACCCTCATTGTATTATCCTTGACTTGAATCAAAGACAGCTACAAATCTGAAGAATGTAACACAGCTCCACACACAATGCTGAGTTCTTGCTCATATGATTTATGTGCCGTGTTTCCATACCCAGACGTGATTAAGTGTGCATGCTGCACTCTTTAAATCACATATTAAAGGTGCCTAGTATTGGGTCTGTCAGCATCAATGACATATGCAGAACAAATGTAAAATAAAATAAAAAAGGAAAAATCAAATGGAAAAACAGGTACTGTTACAATTACTGTTCACTGAGTCGTGTGCATCAGCAAAATAAATGCATTCAGAAATTACTCAACTACCAGATGAAAAGGCAGACAGGAAGGACTCAGTAGAGCAGTGGGAGTTTATTAAGGATATTAAGGTAGCGTAGTGTGGAGACTACAGAATATTTATTTCAATGGTAAGTCAAGTCGGCACACGATCGTAAAGGTCAACAAATATGTAACTTTATTAACTGGCCATGGCTGCTCAGTGGAAGGTATGCCCATACAGATACCACAAATGTCAGAGGGCCTCTTATGAGAAAGGTTTCACCTTTACCATTATGAACTATGCGTTTCCTTCCACTGTACAGTACATGTCAGTAATAATGTTTTACTGCTGTTTGACATTACACACATTTTGTCGACATAATGTACTTCCCGTTGTTCAGTTTGTCCACTTTCAAAAGGACAAGCAGAGTGTGCATCTTCATCTGTGTCCACTGTGTAAAATCCATGTATCGCTGTAGGTGTAAAATATTAAAGGCGAAATGTGCACTGCAGCTTTAAATAATGTGGATTAGACTTCAAGATGAATGCAGACGTTCTCTGTAAAAGGATAGCTATATAATATACTTACTTACCATGTCTCCATGCACAATAAGCTGCTTTAAGATTTGTGAAATCAAAACCTATTAAGTCAATCATTTTTTAATTTGTGCATGTAGCTAAGCTAAGTGTGACTCGCATTCTAAAATGACTTTCTCCCCCCCCCCCTTACTCAAGCAATACACTTTTCAGATAGGCAGGTTTTGCTATTTGAATATTTCCTCAAGATAAGGAAAGCTGTGTGCAAATACTGTGATAACCATTTATGTGTTAAATTGGAAACTCTTGGTTTCAGTGGGCATGTATTGTGTTTACCATTATTTTCTCTTTATTCTTCTTTTCCCGAGGAAGTGATTCACAGACATAAATAATTGACAATTAGACACGCAGCGGCAGTGACAGATTTGAGGCTTATTACCTTCAAGTTTCAAATGCTCTAAAGTCGAGGGGTCGGGGGGGTTCGATTTTCCCACTCTCCCTACCTGATCTAAAATGTTCTTGGAAAGCAAAGAGGACATTGTTAAACCAAAATATTGTGAGAAAGCGTTGTTGAGAAAAAAAAACGTAACAGAATAACTTGGTTGGGAATGTTATTCGAGAGAGAGAGATGATGATGCATTGAAGGGATTGGAACATCTTCCAGGTTACGGGCTGGAGTACATGATAAGGTGGCCAGGAGGCACAAATAATGAACACATTGAATGACGCAGGGAAAAGTATTTTTGCACACAACCGTGGTCTGACTCGCTGTATGTAAACTGTAGGTAGAAGCCTGTTATTTTGGCAGTTCCAGTTCCCTTGTCTCGAAGTCAATGTGTTTTCGGTTAGATGCCTAAAATAAGGTGTGTAGTTAACACAAGCTCATTTTAACATTGTGTTCCAGAACATGAAACACGTCAGTAAAATACCCCTCTCGTGAAATTTGAAAACGTTTGCATGTCTCCAAAAAAAGGCGGTTGCTAACAAGTGGTTAAATGGGTCCACAAAACGTCATCGCGTTGACTAGTTCTTTCCTTAAACCATGATGATAATATGTGGAGCCGGACCTTTCTTTAGCGCTGACACAGCCTGACTCAGAACAACAAGCAAGGAGACACGTCTCCCTCTCTGCCTCCACTACAGCAGCTCGCCTTTTCATGAACAAGCTATCAGTGAGTTTGATATAGGAGATGGTGACATGTTAAAATGCCCAACTTAACAGCAGAAGTAAACATGTTTACAGCCTGGTACAAATATATAGCTAATTCACGGGGGGGGGTGTACAACTCACCCATTTAAATGATATCAATACTTTGAAGCGAATCGCTCCTGATCTAACTAGCTGTTCAATTTACAATCGGTAAGTGAGTATGAGAGTTGATCTGTGTGTGTGAGTGAGTCAAGTAAAATGTGATCGGACAGTTACAGTAACCTTTGGGTTATCATTTTATAGATCTGTCCTGGGTGCCTTCTTTGTTTTCCAGTTTAACGTTATGATGGTCAAATCAAGAATACGTGAACCGTGAACGCTCATAAAGTCTATGATTGCAACACAATTATGCTGCAAAGTGTGATGGCGGATACGTATTTGATACAAAAATGTCCCTCAGTATATTAAACAGTGTCGTGGCATTGCTACATTTATTTACATACATTTTAATAACTACTCCACCACTTCTGCCGGTGTAATGGAACTGGAGTAGCTATCTAACCCGTGTTTTTACAAACTTCATTTAACTTTAATTACATCTGAACTTTCAGTTTTTGAAGAACTGTTTGATGAAAGAGAAACTCCATCGATTGTACACATCAAAGTTAGTTTGAAGGTCTTTGTTTTAAAATGAGTCCGCCAATGTTTTAGGAGTACAATGCTTAATTGGTCGAGTACTCTTTTATGGTTTGTATTCCTCCTCTGATCCCTCTCTTCCCTCTATGTGTCTCACAGGATCCACAAGTTCATCAATGTCAGACCACTGGCTAATCCGGCTGACAGGGGATAGCAAGAGAGGCAGTCTGGTCTCTCGATCCTCCACCACCTGCCCATCTTCCTTACCTGACTCGCCTGAGTCTCCGGTCTTCCTTGAAAATGGTCCTAAACAGGAAAGAGGTAAGGGGCCACACTCAGTTTAGTGTCTCTTTAGTTGCTTATTTCAAGATGAATGCATGCGCAAAGGTGTCACATTTAAGTGTAAAAGCTAAAACATTTTCCTCTCTATGTTATTGTCAGGGGGTTTTGAGAGCAGGCCCTTTATCAGGGGTCTTCAGGGACGCAGCGTGAGCATGAGAGCCCCCAGCAAGACCAAGGACACCCTGAGCAAAGTGTTTCCCCTGCGCTGGTCCTTTGGTTCAAAGGACAGACGGAAACCTGACCCAGAGCCCCCGTCTGTCCAAGATCCGGGCCCCGTGGAGCTGGTACAGTACTTGGAATCTGGCCGGCGGCCCCGGTGCACAAAGGATCCAATAGTGTCATTGATGAGCGAACCGCGCAGGACAAAGGAAGCTGCCGAGGGCCGGGCTTCAACCAATGTCCGATCTGCCAGCGTTGGGAGCTTAAGTTGTATCAATAGGGCAGGGGAGGAGCTGCCGCCTGAGTCTCCGCAGGTCCCGGAGGGCCAGAGGAAGGCATCAGATAAGACAGCCAGCTTGAGACGCAGGAAGGAGACCCAGACAAGAGATGAGATGAGCAGTAGCTCTGGTAGTAACACCCTGACCAGCAGGAAGGATGCCAGGAGACAAAGCTCCTCCAAAGCCTCCCAGGACACTACTGAGACAAAGAGGAGTTCTAGTGCTGGAGTTCAGCCCAGCTACAGCACTCCTAGCCTTCACGATGGGACCCAGAGAAGACAAAAAGAGGACAGGGCTGATAGGGAACACCACGGTGCAAATGAAGGAAACTCTAAGACCAAGAAAGGAGAAGCGCCCAAGAACCACGAAGGACTGCTCTCCTTCTTTAAAGGTAACTTCCTGAAGAAGGATAAGGACTTGAGGAAGTCCAAGGAGGGTGAGTCAGGGAGAGGAGGAGGAGAGGAAGGAGGCAGAAGGACCCTATCAAGGCTGTCGTTGTCCAACGGAGCTGCGGGAGGGGGAACCGGGGTGGAACGAGGCAAGTCTAACGGCCCGGGCCATCTGGGCGATGAGCTGGCGAACGGGAAGATGGGACGAACCACGGCGGACATCAAGCGCTCCCAGAGCTCCTCCAGCATCCCCACCAAAGCGGAGCAGAGCATGCGCCGGACAGCGTCTCTGCATCGCAACGGGATGTCTGCGGCCCCGGCACCGTCACGCAGCCTGACGACAGACAAGCCGTCGTACGGCACCCTGCAGAGGACCCGTTACAGCACGACCTCGCTGGGACGCAAAAGGACGGTTCCCGAGTCCAGCTTCTGACACGGAGACGCTCGACTCAACCACACGCTCGCACAAAGCCTTTTTTATCTGTCATAAAGTAAATGACGTCCAATCTTTGAGATCAAAAGCAATAGAGCTCAATTCCCAGTGGTGGGCCTTTTTTTTTGCCTCCAGAAAATTAAGTGGCTCAAAGTGGCTCAAAGTGGCCTGCACTGTGGAGTTGAGAGACACGTAGCAAATGAAGGTTCCTGTAATGCTGGGATATAATCAGCAGAATGAAATGATGTGACCTGTCCATCAAACGTATTCTGGTTTTTTTTAGGACTTAAAACAAGTGCCTGAGCAACTAATATGCAGTTTAGACCAATGAGTTTGTCTGTTTAGCACTGGAAGCACGATATTACACACACACACACACACACACACACACACACACACACACACACACACACACACACACACACACACACATACAAGCACATTATCTGCATTTGTGTCTTATTACTGTAGTGTGAGTGCTGGAATTCATCGCTCCTTTTTGAACTCTCACGGTTGTCCGCTTACAAGCACGAAGCACTGATTGTGTTCATTTATAGGAATGTAACGTGTCCACTTGATTAGGGGAGTCGATTTGACGGCTCAGTTTCCAATTTGAATCATTTATTCATCTTTAATCCCGTGTTTGTTTCAAGCACACAAACCAGTGTGTCGATGACCTCCAGCTGTAATAGCTCGCCGGGTAGGAGTGTTATATATATAGTGCAATTAGCACAGTGTGTGAGAATGTGGCTGCATCACATGCTGTTCTGTCGAGGCCGCTTTCTCTTTTATTGTGAGGGATTGTCACCAGAAATGTAAGGTTAACGACGGTGTTATCCCGTAAACTATCCCTCGTCTGAACAATCTAATCCAAAGAAGATTTAAAAGGCCTAAATTAAAACACATTTCAAAAAGAAATAAAGGGAAATACAATACACATTGTGATATGTATTTTCTTGTCAGACAGTCAGTTTCAAGTGTAACTAAATATATAGTCAATAATAGTGGACAGGTGATTGTTTTTCCATTCGGTATGGACCATGCGTCTCAGTCTCCAAAAGGAAAACAGTTCCCGACATTCGTGTCGTGATGAAAAAGAATTAATTCGGTTATTAAAGACAAAAAGTTACATGTGATTTCATTTAATTATGACACGGTAGATGCAATCATAAAAAGGAAATACATATAACAATGTAATACAATTTGTATTTCACTTCATTTCTTTGTTACACTTGTTTTAATTTTGACACTTTAAATCTTCTATACTAGTCATTGAGAACCCAAATTTAGCGGTTATTTTGTGAACCCAGCGTAGTATTATGATAATCTATGGGGACACATGCAAGCATATTTGGTAACACTGTATTTGCATAAGAATGACATGCTACAGTCAAGAACATGAAGGAGTATTTATGAATCTTTATGACTGTCATTTGGTCAATTATTAAATTTTTTCATGCAAAGTTGACATTTTTTGAAATGTCTTGATATCGTGACATTAACCTAAGACAACGTAGCCGGAGCCGCTGGGAGTGAAGCGCTTCTTTCAAAATAACTTGCATAACTGGTGGAGGAAAGCAGAGCGTTGATTTTATTTTCCTGGCCTGGATGTCCCCACAGACTCCATTAATTAAAATGTGTGACCTCCTGGTCACAAGTCTGCTTCACAATTCTGGTGGTAATAACGGTAGAACGGGCCGGCTGGATCCCCTCATTTGCACCTGCGGAGATGTTTTCGATGTTGTATGTGCACAGAAATGTCCCATGATGCCTTCTCAGGCTCTACACATGTATAACCCCTCATTGATATTTGCACAGTGCTGCATACAATGAGAAAAGCACTCAATACTGTCTCAGCACCCAAACACGACAACTAATAACTCTCATTTCTCTTTAAACCTGAAAACCAACACTATTTATCAATCTTGAATAATTCCTAATGTTCCTCCAAATGACTATGAATACTGGATTTATGTTCTTCTGTGCAGTCATCAATCATTTTGTGTTTGGAGTTCAGTTGACTCTTATTGGAGCTTTGCATCAATGTGTCGGACTGGAACAAGCTCTGTAGAGGGAAGCAGAAGTCTATTGACCTGAGCTGAATCTCTGGCAGGTCGGGGAGTTGCACGTCTGAATGCTTATCGTCAACATTCACTGAAGTATTCACATGTGAATATGAGCATGTCGTGCTTTTTTTTGTTTTCAAAACGCATCATATCAGCCTTAGAACTCTCCACAGTCTGAATATGAAATATATGAGATCAATATTGAGAAACTCTGCAAACAAAACCTTAAAATTGAAGTGTTATTTGTTGCAAATGCAGTATTTTCCTCAAAGCCTGTCATGAATTCCCTTTGCCTCTAGCTTCATTCTCAGCACCCATAGTGTACAAAAAGAACAATCATAAAGAGGAATTACACCCATTTTCATAATTCATAGATGTTATTCCTCTGGTCTAAGACAGTCCAAAAATAATCAGCTAACATGATCAACTCTCCTAAATCCCAAAACTAGAGCTCTATATTTATAGAAGTAGAATAGGACTAGAACGGACATTTGCCATTCAAATCAAAGCAGCAGGATGCTCAGAGCGGCGGCCATTTTTATGTGTATTGATTCTATTGCAAGCGTTGTAGCGGGTTCATTTCCATATAAACAAAACTGACTTGCAAGTAGCGAACTCACTAGGTGAGGTTTTGCAGTAACGACTAAAACAAACAGTGGAGTGCTAACGTAGTACTAACTTAGCTAGCTAACTAGCGGACAGTTTGCTAGTTCTCTGACCACTCTTCTATTCATACTTTTTACGTGAGGTGTGCGCAGCCCTTTTACACAGAAATAAGTCATAAAGTGTCTACATTGTTTTTAAATTAAACTAGTGATATACAGTTTGGTTTTGAGAGTTCTGTCTTTCTTGTTTTCAGTACCAGCTGGGCGGTTGCTCAGTAACTTTATCCCTTACTTAGCCTACTGTAGTCTGTAGATGTTCACTTACCCCACATTAGGCTACACAAACTCTTGATGAAAAGTTTCACGGCGCTCTGCTAGCCAGTAACAAGATACATTCCACAGCAAAAAAACACTTGTTAGGCGTTCTATGTAGCTCTGGCATTACTTCTCTGGTTTCTGGCTTTGAGAGAGAGAGTAGCTCCGATTCACAAATATTGATTGAAGGCCACGTAAAAAAACAACATATAGCAATTCTTAATTTGGGTGGAGTTCCCCTGGCTGTAGGTTTCCATCATCGTTTTAAGGGTCATGCACTTTGACTCACTTTGAGGAGCAGAGAAACCATTTGAGGCATCTAATGTTTCTAATGGTATCATGGCCAAAGGCGAAAACGTAAAAATCATACACTGTTTCTTTCTCTTTTTTTAAAACCTATTTCTGCAACAAATGACTCACACACACAACCTTCACACGATTGTGATTACCTACACTTGAGGTAAGCTGTACCTTTGTTTAAGGCCGTCTGGAGTAACTAAGCAATAATAGTTGAATGTCTTCTTTATTCAAGTTGATCCTTTGCACATCATTGACGTGCTGTTTATGAAACTTGTTCTTTGAGCGAGTGCATGCGGTCAGGCACGGCAGCTTCTGTTGAATAACTAATAATAAACTGAACATAAAATACACTACACAACATCAGACACTTAGTTTTCACCTTGAAATGTCAAATGGAATTTACTTCAGCTGCTTTTTCGCCGTCCTCTATGATTTTTCCAAACCCTATAATTAGATTCGCAAAGGCTGTCTCTCTCAATCGAAGACACGGGTTGCAAATCCTACAAAAATGAGGCAGCTATAATAACCAGTTGTTAAAATATCACACTCTAGCTAACAGTGCCGTGATGACAGCCGTGGCTTTGTATTGAAGACAACAATCGGTGCGTTTAGAATCTGCTCAGTACTGTTGCCCACACGGAAATGTAGTGCTTCTTATTGTTCGAAAAATCATAGTGTATTGTAACAGAGAGGAAAGAGCTATTTGACAGAGAACTAAAAACTCTTTGAATGGTTGCTTCAACTATATATCTGAGCCACCTTTATGTTATCATGGCTGTGATCAAAACATGTTTTTACAAATCATTTTCTGGCCAAAACGTCGGAGACTGCACTGACCTTTCCATATTCAAATCACAAATCAAAACCCACCTATTCAGAACTGCTTTTAACGATATTATGTGTTTTGCAATTTTAGTGTATAGCGTTCTTTTAAATGATGATTTTAATGTAAAGTGTCTTTGAGAATTTTGAAAAGCGCTCTAGAAATAAAATGTATTATTGTGTTTTCAGTAACTTTTCAGAATGAAATGAATTCACTTCATTTTAGATTAGAATTTATTTGAGAGATCAATTCTGAAGGTGGAGTTGAAATAGGGACACAAAGTCTGTATTGCGTTGTAAGTTGTAACTTTGCATGGCTCAATCCACATGTGGCCACATACACACAATGTTTACTCTGCCAAACTGAGCACACCTGTGGGGTTTTTTTTTCGTGAAATTTGGGTTGAAGATGTTTGTATATGCAATTTTTCTACATTTTATTAAAAGAAATCTGTATATATTTATGGATACACACAGACAGAACTGTGTGCAGGTGTGTGTGTGTGTGTGTGTGTGTGTGAGAGAGAGAATAAATAAGCGTATTATTATTGACAGTCAACCTGTGGGGTGTAGTGATTATGGAACAAGATGCCACGGTATCCAACTGCAACCCAGTCGCCAGAATGTTTTTTGACAGTGTATGTTTCTGTAAACCACGGTGAATGTTGACGTTTCTGAACCATAGATATGTTCCATAAAAAAGTTTCATAGAAATGCACACGTGGTTAATGTTTGTTAACAGAACTACTTAATAATAATACTTAAAAACCTTAATAAACTACGTTTATAGATAACAACCACCTTTAGGGGACTTTTATTATGGAACAAGTGCAAAGTCCATGTTTGCCTTTGGTTTCTTGCAAGACACAAACAGCGGTCACTTACTCTGACCAAATGCAAAAACATTGATGTTCCACAAAACTGCGCTTTGCAGAAACGTACAATGCCAACAATTTTTTCCTGGCAACTGGGTTGCCAACTGAACTCACATGCAATGTATTCCATGTTTTGCATAAAGGTGTATCTATATGCTTTCACTGTAAAACAACAGTTTCTGTCTGAATTGTCTTCTGTACATGATGGATCATTGTTTTATTTTTCAATACAACAAATAAAAATGTATTATTTATGACTATGGCCTACAGTCAATGCCGTTTAGATGCTTGATTATGAATTGTACTGAAAGGTGCGACATCCAAAATTGGGAGCATTTCTATTGCTTCTCAACGGCTCTCAACATGGCCGGCATCTCACAGCTAACGGTGCTAACAGCGCTAACAGTACCAACTACAGCGAAAGCACTGAATGAGCTAACAGTTTTTACCTGAGGTAACGGAGGGTGGATGCTACGCTGTCAAACGGGACGGCATTATCAGCTGTATGAATTAAAGAGGAACAAAAAGTACCTACAAAATGTACTTAAATGCCAGACAGTACTTGAGTTTATGTACTTACTTAGAGCTTAAGAGATTAGTTGATTATTTGATTGTTTGATTGACAGAAAAGGAATTTATCGAAGATAATTGCCATATTAAACTTGAAACAACTGTTTTCATACCCACTTGGGGGCAGTAGAAATAAGTTGTGAATACTACATTGACATATCATTATCTTAGCGAACATGTTAGCTTAACAGTTGCTCATTTACAAAGCCAGTAGTTTCTAAACCACATTAGCATTCATATGGAGTCATGTTTATGGCATAGACTGTATATAAGAATTCAACATAGTCAGATGATGTCACCCATTGTTTGTAGACTGCCGTTTTGAAGCCTTGAGTTCGGCATTTCAGCCGGCGCCATTTTGTTTTTTTGCCGCATGGTTTCTGTCCGAGATTCACTCTTTTATCTCTGTTCTTGGTCTCCACCAACTCCAGGAGGAAATATCTGCCTCTTTAGCTTCTAAATGCTCCCCTATGTTCACCAGCTATGGTGTCTGTCTGCTGTTTAGTGCTGAACAGGTAGTGTGCAGTGGAATTTTAGAGGTTTTTCAGTTAAACCAAAACAATACGATGAGAGCGGTAGAAAGTGGAACCCACTACACCTGTGAGACGTAGCATCACTGTCACCTGGGGAGGATAGCACACATCCTGCACGTACACCCATAACAAATTGATTGGTTTTGCTCTGTTCAGTTCAAATGAGGTGAACTGAACAGGCGAGGGGAACCCCAGTCAGACCTGAATCGATTTACTGCTGGAGACAAATACTGGTGATTTGCCACAGAGTATAAAGATTCTTCATTTTGGAATTCACTTTTTTCCTGGTCAAAAGCTGCTGTTTGTCATTGTTTGTTAGCTTCCCGGGGTGTGCCTGTGGTTTTCGGTTTCTATTTGTCTGAGTCTCATTTTTGAGCACAACTTTGTACTGCTCCAGTCTCTCGTCCAATCAGTGAGGAGCAGCCCCACAGAGCGATGGCAAGAAGAGTTCTCTGCCAAATGTGTATTTGGCTGGTATCTATAATGAACACCTACCAATCCACGAAGGCTTTACAAGAACACGGTGCCTGTATTGACTTCACTCACATGCTGCCGTGAGCTGCATTCAAAGCAAAATGATGAATGTTTGCCGTGTTTGCAGCAGTTTCCTTCTTTAACTTCCAGATTTGCCAGAAAATGGCGTCATCGCTTGCATCACTTTCCTCTGCAGGGAGGATGATTAAGCTAATGACAGGCTGAGAGGATACAAGCACCTGTAGAACCAGACCTCTCAGAGTGTCCTGCTGTTTGTCCTCATCCTACTCATCTGCTCTCACCGTTAAAGGTTATTTGTGAAGAGAAATAAGATCAGTGAGTCTATTATATCCCCAGTACACCTCCATCAACTGATAACGAAAAGAAAATACCATGAAACTAGCTCTCTGGGTGTAGAATTTGCAACCGCATTATTCCAACTCAACAGGCCCAATAGTTGTTGTTTAATTGTTTATTCACTGAATAATATTCTACAAATCATCTTTAAAGCATTACTTGTAAGTGAAAACTGAGGTGGTTATGGTGTCAGGGAGTTTAGCCGATGAGCGGTTCTGAGTGACACAAATGACTTGTTCTTTGTGAGCACAGCGCTCCTTAGAAACTAAATAGATTTCGATGGTTCATCTTTGCAGAATCTTAATGAGCCAAGCATGCTCCCACCCAGTGACACTCATTGTTCACGTCTCTAGCGGATCAATTATTTCAAACGTTTCAAGGCCACACTGTCAGAGATTGAGTGCCAAACACTCTTCCAGGAGCCCCAACACCCATGGGTCACTAGATATGCCCATAACTATCACTGTGGCAGCACTTAACACGATTGAGCAACTTTCTGAGGGATGTATGGATCAGGAGTACAAATACTGTTATATCTTGTTTTTCCGCATTTTTTTAAATGTATCATGGCTATGCATCTTTGATGTGAGACATGCTTTTTAGCCATGCTTCCTGCATGGCTCTAAAGATGGGAATGTTTGTAGGTCAGTCGGTTGATCCTTCATTTTCGTCCAGACTGAAATATCTCGACAATGTCACAGAAACTGTATACTTAACAAATAGTATGATTTATTAACCAAAAAAGAAGGAATCTGTAAAGTCAGTAGTGTAGGGAGTGAATGAACAGCACAACACCCGGCCTGGGTGTTGTGCTGTAAAAACAAGGAAACACAGAGATACAATGCCTATAAAAAGTATTCACCCCCCTTGGATGTTTCACACTTCTGTTGCTTTTATACATGAAATCATGGTCAGTATAATTTGGCTTTTTTTGACAAGAATTTGCAAAAAAAACCTCTTTAATATCAAAGTTAAAACAGATTTTTACAAAATAATGTCAATTAATTAAAATGATATAAGGTAAAGTAAATGATTGCATAAATATTCACCCCCTTCAGGTCAGTATTTAGTAGATGCACCTTTGGGTGCAATCACAGCACTGAGTGTGTGTGTGGATATGTCTCACTCAGGCTGGCACATCTGGACACTAAGATTTTTCTCCATTCTTCTTCAAAACAGCTCAAGCTCTGTCAGGTTGCTCGGGGATCGGGCGTGAACAGCTCTTTTCAAGTCCAGCCACAAATCCTCGATTGGATTGAGGTCTGGGCTTTGAACCTTTTCTGTGTAGCTTTTGCTGTATGCTCGGGGTCGTTGTCTTGCTGGAGAATAAATCTTCTCCCAAATCGTAGTTCTCTTGCAGACTGAGTCAGATTATCCTCCAGGATTTGGCGATATTTTTCTGCATTCATGTTCCCCTCTACCTTTACAAGCCTTCCAGGGCCTGCTGCTGAGGAGCATCCCCAGAGCATGACGCTGCCACCACCATGCTTCACGGTGGAGATGGTGTGTTTGTGGTGATGTGCAGTGTTTGGTGTTCACCAAACACAGCGTCTAGTCTGATGGCCAAAAAGCTCAATTTTTGTCTCATCAGACCAAAGAACCTTCTTCCAATTGACATTGGAGTCTCCCACATGCCTTTGGGTGAATTTTTCAACAGTGTCTTTCTCTTTGCCACTCTCCCACACAGCTTCGACTGGGGAAGAACCCGGGCAACAGTTGCTGTATGTACAGTCTCTCCCATCTGAGCCACTGAAGCTTTGAACTCCTTCAGAGTGCTCGTAGGTGTCTTGGTGTTCTCCCTCACCAGTCTTCTTCTTGCCCGGTCACTCAGTTTGTGAGGACGGCCAGCTCTAGGAGATTTAAACAAGTGCCATACTCCTTCCATTTCTTAATGATGGATTGAACTGAACTCTGTGGATGTCCAGTGAGTTGGAAATATTTTCGTAGCCATCTCCTGACTTATACTTTTCAATGATCTTTTCTCTGAGTTGCTTGGAGTGTTCTTTTGTCTTCATGTTGCAATTGTAGCAGGAATACTGATGAACCAGAGACTGGACCTCCCAGACAGAGGTGTTTTTATACTAAAATCACCTGACGCACATCAGCTGCACTCAGGTGATCTCCATTTCACTACTTGTGACACTGCTGGCATCAACTAGCTGGACTTCTGTTGAATTAAGTCAGTCACTTTAAAGGGGGTGAATATTTATGCAAACACTTATTTTACACTATATATTTTTAATTAATTGACATTAGTTTGTAAAAATCTGTTTTCATGTATAAAAGCAACAAAAGGAGAAAATATCCAAGGGGGGTGAATACTTTTTATAGGCATTGTATGTGTTGAGAGGAGGTCTGCCAACGAAGGACTTCTTTGTCAAAGGGGCACACTGGGCCAAGAGACATAGGAAAGACCCCCCCCCCCCCCCCCCCCCCCCCTCGGGGAGTTCTGGATGGGTTGTCAGGCACAGAGCTTACAGGAGATATAATGACATCTTTTGTAAAATGTGACATATCTCTGTAAGCGCACACTGTGGTAGAAACAACAAATACAGGGAAAGGTTGAACCCATAGTAGGAGACTATTGCACCTATCCCGTTATTAACAGGTCACATCCAGTATTTAGGCATCATTATTTCCCCGAAGCTGTTAGAGCTGTTCAAACTCAACTGCACTCAAGTACAGTAATGGACGATCTCCATCGTTTTGGTAAACCTTCAACTATCTCTTATGGACAGAATAGCCAACGTTAAAACTCAACCCACCTTAAATCTCTAGACGAATTAATTTCCAAATTCTACTCGTAAAATAAGTCACAGAGAACTAAACGTCCCACTCTACAGAAACCAAAAACACAGGTAGGACTTGAAGCTCCACATCTTTACTGTTGCTCTCTATCTTAATATATATTCAAATCCAACAGTAATCTATGTCCCTCAACCTCAGAATGAATTAACATCTCTTTCTCCAAAACAATCTTCTCCAAAATATATACAATAATATCACAGTCTATGCTATCCATACCATCAATAAAATAGGAACGGAACTACTGTTTATAACACCCATGCCCATTGAACTCTTTTGAAAATAAATCCCTGAGTTAATCCCAGTATCCCCTTCACTCTGCTTACGAGGAGAAATATCAACAATCAGCTCGACTAAAACAAACAGCAAATTACTCAACATAGCTTTAACTTCTGCCAAGAAAACTATCCTCATCAGCTGGAACCACCACACATACTGCACACTGGAAAACATACTTAATTATAAATTAGATCTCTTAAGAAATCTATCCACATCAGTCTTTATTAAAATTGCAACAGAACTCCACTCCATCTGGTCATCTCTCATACATTTCTTACAAACCTGATTCCATCCACCTTATTATTTTTCTCGCCTTGCACACGTTCACATCTGCATCTGTATCCCATTCTACACCTCCATTGAAATACACATAAACACATGCACACATGCACACATGCATACATACCTGCATGTACAAATATATTATGGGCATTGATATTGATATTATATCATTGCAATTCGACAAATACACATGCAAATACATCTACAACACATAAACATTACTATTATTATGTTCAATAATGTTTCATTAATATATTTTCTTATTTTCATTATTTTTTTGTAATTGTAACTGTAGTTATTTCTGATAACAACAATAATATTGATATTTTTATATTTTATTATTATAGTTGTAAAATAACAAATAAAAATATAAAATAAATACGTAGATAATATGTAGACAAAACAATATCAAAAACATGATATTAACGGTGCAACTAACATCAACTTGTTCTCTTTTCCTGTATTCACTGTTTTTGACTTGTGTTGTTCTGTGAATGTGTCTTCAAGCAGATGTTCAACACATGACGGTGGAACAGTGTGGGCTGACTGTGGGTGGTTGTGTTTGTGCCAATGGCTGTGTGTTCAGTGGATTGATTGAAGGTAGGTATGTCTGAATGTGCCGCCGCGTCTGTAACGCTCTTACTTTCACCCCTACCTCCTTTCAGCTTTATAAAATAGATTCCGCAATCAGTGATGAGCACGAACAAAACTCTCCTCTCACTGAAAGTGACAATTTTTGAGTCTTAACTACTGTCTTGCTGTAAGAAGAAATGTGACTCCAATTATGTTCCATTTTGTCGAGGACACTCTGTGTTCTTTTCTTGTGTTCCCCCCTCCCCTAACCTGTGCACCCCTGTCTGTCTGTCTGTCTGTCTGGCCCGGTGCTGCTGTGGCTACCGCTGATTACCCACACCTTGCTTCCATTAGGCTCTTCATGCTGCAGTACATCAAGCCTTTCATCCACTCATCGCCAGAGTCTTTTCATGCAGCTCCTCGGTTCTAGGTATTTGTGCATTATCTCCTCTCACGTTTGTTGCCCTGCCTGTTCCCGTTGTCCTCGTTGCTCCACGGATCGCCGTCGATGTGGTGAATATCAGAGAGTGAAATCCCAATGCAGACAAAATAAGAGTGATCAATCATCAAATATTTATGTATACATATTTATTTATCAAGCTGTTAATGTTCACAACAGTACGCAACTACTTGTTTTTCAGCAACGATTAAGCAAAGCTGCTCATATTTCGACATGAGGCTTTATTTGTTTCTTCTTCTTTTGCTTCATAACGGACAAGAGCAACAGTTTCACCAGAGTTTTGTCATGTGCACGGTGTGTTTTGATTAGCAGGTGGGGGTCATTTCTAAAACTGACAAACACTGTTCGGTTCATTTTTCATTTAAAAACTTCAATCAGTTCTGTGTGCGATCCATTCAGAGCTTCCTTTGCCCTCTTATAAATACTATACAAAAATAGGCTACTCTTACAACAACTTCACAACTCTAATTGCTGACATCAAGTCAGTTATGACCAGAGTATGTCACAGGCCAAAAACAATGTTGGGAGCCCTGAGATTTATATATTCTAATTTACTAATACATTTTATATAACCCTTCCCAAACATTTCACCATCATCATCAGTCATCTTGAAAGATGCCCTGACTTCATTTCAGTACGGCAACACATTTGCAAAATGACACTCATTTACAGATTTGCCGTGTCGGCTCATCCAGACCACACAGCTCTTCATTCATATTCCTGTTTTTGAATTCCAGACTGAATCGATACTAAAAAATGTCTTTGTCACTGCTTGACAAATAACAATTGTACTTATTCTAGAGGTTCTTCGCACAACTGTTGAATGTTTCCAGATAGAAAGCACTTTAATGTGTCTTCCTCTTTGGGTTTGTCAAGATAGCTCTCTTTCTTTTTTATATACATGCTAAATGTGTCGAGTCGTCTTCACCAGCAGTGTTCCAATGGGACCATTTTGTGCGGAATTGCTGCCGGAAATTGACAAAACCCCAGCTAATGCGTGACTTGGATGGGCTTTGTCCATTATTGTGATCACCATTTTGCAAACTCCTGCTGTGACTAATTTGCCAAACAGTGGTAGTGGTAGTTTTAAAAGGAACAGTTGATCCCAAAATCAAAAATACACATTTCTCCTCTTGGGTGTAGTGTCAATCTAGATTGAAAGGAAAACAATTCCTAAATGAAACTGCTCACAACAAGGTCTGTGGATTAACTTGACTAAAAAAGTCATGATTTCTAAAGAGTAATTGCTGTTGAGTTTTTCAAAATTTGGCACGTTGAGCACCAAAAGCAGAGTGCCACATTATATTGGAGAGAAGGCAGACATCTCTATTTCCACCACTAGGCAACTCACACCAGAACAATCTATCCTAATAAATAGCACTACAGGTAAGACAAAAAAAATGTGTATTTTAGATTTTGGCGTGAACTGTCCCCTTTAAGATATAATGAACAGACAAACAAGAAAACAGGTAGATACACAGAGTAACAAAATAAAAGACTTCACTTCCTTTTTTGCACAACTGTAGGCCTCTCATCTTTGATGCTTCGTTTAATGTGAAGTCTTTTTTCACTGTTTGAACAACACACAAATCAGAACATGACTCAAACAGCTAATCTTCCCTGATTGGAAGTCACGTC
Organism: Leptoclinus maculatus; assembly: GCA_032191485.1. Lineage (NCBI taxonomy): Eukaryota > Metazoa > Chordata > Actinopteri > Perciformes > Stichaeidae > Leptoclinus > Leptoclinus maculatus. The sequence continues at coordinate 13,928,921 of JAVDOI010000009.1, forward strand.
CTCCACGTTACAGCACTGTTACCATAGCGAGGAGTCATAAAAGCATCTGGTTGAAAGAAACACTTACATTACTTGCTGCTATCAGCATAGCTTTTTCAGTATATTACACCATATGATCCAAGGCATTGTGTCCAGTCTCATTCTCCATTTGGGTTTTCAGACGCTAGATATTACATCAAAGAATAAATTTAAAAAAAATCACAGGACACAAGAACAAAAAAAGAATACATTATCAAAACCTCAATAAGATATCTGCCAGTCTTTAACGACATTGTCAGCCAGGACCCGCTGGTATTTAGGTGTAGTTATTTTTACAACATTTTGCCCAGACGATGATACAGTCTGGAAGAAAATGCCCCCTGTTGATGTGTTTAAAGGACAAGGCCGCTTGTCGTGACCGCTCAGGTTGCAAATGTCTCTTGTTTGACATAAATGTGTGATCACCACCCAAGCTGCAAGAACCTGCTGGCACACGAGCGTGACAGAATCATGTGGCGATCATGGATTGACTCTATGAACGATTCTCCTCTCCGTTGTTGTCCGCTGGCTGCTTGGTGTAAAGAAACACAGCTGCGCAACACATCCTGCTTTGCATTCAGTCTGAACACCTCTAGTATCGAGAAACTAACCCTCTAACAGTTAAGAGTCTAACTGGTCTCAAACGCAGCCCAGTGGCGCAATTGTTGATACATATATGTTTGGCGACATTTTCAAAAAGAAGATTACAGGATTGTCAGACGTGTGATTATGTTCAACTGACCAAAAAGGTTTTATTGAGTGTTTTTATATATGTGCAAACTCAAGCCAATTTACAGCATGTTTTGAAGTGACGGGTTCAACAAATAGGCCAATTTGACTTCACTGTGAGCTTCCCATTTTTGAAAATGTGTGTAAATGAAGGTGTAAATTAGTAAACTGAACAGTGTTCAAGCCCCGTAGCAGACCGGTAAGTAAATCAGCGGTGCTGTGCTTTGCATGATTATGAATGATGGGAAACAACGTTTCAATCCAGGTCTAAGCTGAAGTAAAATGGTCGAGCTGATGCGCAGACTGCTCCGAAACAGCATGTGCTCTTGCGCTAATGTCCCATTTGCAGTGCTTTATCAGAATCTACAGTGACACATCGTGAAGTTGTTTTGATTCCTATTCACTGTGGGGCCATGTTGGATGGCATCATCTCCCCAGACTCTGGCGCCTGCCGAGCACCTTCAGGTACCATTCTCACACTCACGCTGCCCCCATCTGTGGTGCTCGGATGCACGCGGAACTTTCTATTGACCGGGCGCACAGCCCTGAGAAACAGCCTCTTGAAGGTCTCACTGAGGACGATGTAGAGGAACGGGTTGATGCAGCTGTTGGCGTATCCCATGCTGATGGCTATGTTGTAGGCGTAGGAGAAAGCTAGGCTTGGCTTCTGCACCCCGAGGTGGACCAGCTGAAGGATGTAGTAAGGGGCCCAGCAGATGAAGAAGGCCAGGCAGATGGCCACTGCCATCCGGGTCACCTTCCTGGTGCGCACCCTCAAACTGCGCGGCGGCAGCGGCGCCACGCTGGTGGACATGTGTTGGAGGATCTTGAAGAACACCAGGCAGATGACGACCAAAGGTATGGCGAACGCCAAGAAGAACTGGTAGAGCGTGAACCAGTATATGTCAGTGACCGGGTCGGGCAGAAGGAGAGCGCAGGCCACCAGGCCATCTGGCAGAGGCATCAGGCCTGCGTACATCCACACGGGGATGATGGTGAGCAATGACAGGCCCCATACGAGGCCGATGACCAGCGCTGCCACACAGGGCGTGCGGATGTAGTTGAAGCGGATCGGATGGACCGTAGCCAGGTAACGGTCTAGGGTCATTGCAGTGAGGATGTAAGTGCTGACAATCTGGCTGTTAGAGTCGAGCGCCGTGATGACCGTGCACATGGCGGCTCCGAAGTGCCAGGTGCCGTTGCCCAGCAGCTGGTGGATGAGGAACGGCATCCCGAGGAGGAACAGGAGATCGACGATGGACAGATTCAAGATAAAGATGTCCGGAACGGTTTGCTTGGCGCGGCCCTTGGTCTTCTTCATGATGGTGTAGATGACGATGCAGTTCCCCGTGATACCCAGGAAGCAGATGATGCCGAAGATGACGGGGAGGATGGCACTGCAGTGAAGGGCCCCATCTGCAGCTGGAGACAAGAAAAGGGACGGAGCAGCAGTTGAATGTCAAGCAAATGCATGTCGTGATGTCATACTGCGTTGTGCATTGTGTTGAATCACATTGTATGACATGAAAGCTTTTAATGTACTATCATGTCACAATGTTACATGATACAAAGAGCAAGAGCAGCAGAGTAATATATCAACAATTCTGGTTTGTCAGGGGATATTATGTGGGCTTATCCATCATTGGATACCACAATTGATCACTTGCACATTTTCACTATCTTAATTTCAGGCTGCTCTATAATTTCAGGGTGGACATGATTGATTTCTGTTAAATGAGTGTGTGTGTGTGTGTGTGTGTGTGTGTGTGTGTGTGTGTGTGTGTGTGTGTGTGTGTGTGTGTGTGTGTGTGTGTGTGTGTGTGTGTGTGTGTGTGTGTGTGTGTGTGTGTGTGTGTGTGGGCTCTTTCAGCGCAGTGCAAAGAAATGACGATGAGGGCAGAAGTCCAAAGGAAAAAAAGTCACAGAAATGTGTAAAAGAAATCTTACCAGACTGAGTCATGATTATTTGAACACTAAAATGAGGTGCATTCATCAATTAAGTACAAATCCTATTGCTTACAGCGATTCAATTTGGAGGAACTTGGGGAAGGGAATTCACTGCAGCCTAAATTTGTGCAATAGACAGTGAAGGCTTGTTTGAAGAAAAAGAGAAACGGATACAAGGTAATTTGGGAGGGGGGGGGGGGGGGGATAAAACAGAAACAAAACACACTTGATTTTTGTTGTTGTTTTAGTTACATGTTGAATGCAGTTATGGCGCTTATGAACAAGGCGTGTGTATTATAACGTTAACTGGACGATGCGTTGGTTGCTCAACCTACCTGTTGTTGTCGAATTAAAGTATCCGAGGGAAAAAATAGAATCGTTTGAGAAATCCATCGGTAATCCAAAGTGTATCCAAGTTTAATTAAGAAAAAAAAAAAAAAGTATCACCAAGTGCGTGCAATAAAATTCATCTGCGGCAGCTTGTGAACGAAATCCCCCATCTCTATTCTCAAAGAGTGAGAAAATATCATATTTTTAATATTTAAATAGTTTACCATTTATTTCCCCCCTGTCATCCTGCGAGCAGACCAGCGCGCGCTGTACAATCAGTGGTAATAAAGCCGTTCCTCGGTGAGCGGTTGAAGAGGCTGCGAGAGCATCTTCACTCGGAGTCTGTGACGCTCTCAGCGGAGTTGCGACCTGCGGGTGTCAATCAAGTCGGCAAGAAATCATGATTGAAAATGGATCTGATATTATCCAAGAAGGTGTGAAGGTGCGTGTGTGTGTGTGTGTGTGTGTGTGTGTGTGTGTGTGTGTGTGTGTGTGTGTGTGTGTGTGTGTGTGTGTGTGTGTGTGTGTGTGTGTGTGTGTGTGTGTGTGTGTGTGAGAGATGCGTTAAAACGCGTCCCTGCGACGTCTGATCCTAATGAGGTTAACTGTTTTCTCAAATCAAGGTCGAATGTGTGTGTGCAGCAAATGCAATGAACACAGCCATGAAAGAAACATAGACATGAAGAACGCAGCTTTAGGTTTTGAAATGTGCGTCCTGTGGGGTTAGAATACCTGTAGCCTATGACACACCCACAAAGAGCGCAGAAGACGCTTATTTGTTTATTTGTATTTTCTGCCACTAGATGATGCCTTTATGCGTCCTGTCTCGACAGGCTGTAGCCACTCTAGTTTGTGGGCTTTCGAGGAGCAGACAGTGAGCAACAGGTGTTCCCACTTAGCAACAAATTAATCCACGACTCCCTTGTAAATTCCTGTCCGGTTTGAGCCGTTTGAACGGGTCGTTTCCCCCTATGAAAACATCAACGAAGTTCCGCACACTGTAGCTCCCTTAAGTGCACTTTATGGGCACATGGCTTGGTTTCTATTGGTGCGGCACTTGCCTTCAACGGTATTTGGCTGTGAGCGACCACACGCTGTCTGTCATTTTCCACTATGAACCACTAGATGGCCTCGCTGCCTCCGATTTGGAGTCCCAACACGTCTCCCTCATTATAGCTCAGTGTGACACGGCTTGAGGCTCATGAATATGCCCACTGAAGCCCCTCTGCACTATTCTGAGGTCAAAACCTGGCTGAAGGTGGAGGATCTATCCTGTGTGTGTGTGTGTCCACGTGTGGAGTTAGCATCTGTTGTAAACAGAACTAGAGAGAGGGCATCAATGATTGTGCATCTTAAATGTGCTGGTTACTAATATGAGCACGAGATGCTACGCAGCTATAGCAGAGAATGAAAACATAGTGAAGCTCTCCAGAATTAAAGGGCCAGGATGTGGCATTTAGGGGAATATGTGATATTAATATGTATGTTTCATTTAGTGTATAATCACTTGAAAATAAGAGTTGTAGTGTTTCCGTTACCTTAGAATGAGCCGTTTGGATCTACCTACGCCCGCCACGTTGCTACAAGAGCGGACAAATCAAACACTGGCTTGAGATAGGACCATTTGCTTTTCACATTTTCGCGTCCGCAATTGTATTTCTCCTACACGCTTGGCACTCGGGAGAGGTTACAGTTGCACTGTCTCTTTAAGACTTAAATTCCGTTGCTGATAAACCGTTGTATTGTTGTTGGACTGGAGTTATTAAGTTAATAAATACTGTGGAAACAAGAATCTGAGAATACACAATCTGCATATTTGTGCATTAAAGAACCATGTGTAGGATTCTATTAGCAGAAATTGAATATATAATATAATATTCATATTTTTTTTTGGATGCAATCTGCAACTTTACCACTAGATGCCACTAAATCCTACACACTCCTCCTTTCATTTCGTGATTATCACTAAGTCAGATTCACTGTTTTGAGTGTGAGGAAATGTCAAAACAGTTTTCAACAGTAAACATGTTTGAATTAATGGTTTAAAACAGACTATACTAGAAAGTTGTAGTATGTCGATTTTGTTTTATTATAAGATGACGCTATCACTATATGATTTGTCTTTTCTCGCATCCAAACCCTGTTGCATATTGAAATAAGTCTGCTGTGATGTTTGACAACATGCCACTGCTGCTCTTCCTCTTCATCACCTCCTCCTCCTTCTTCTTCTTCATTTGTTCTGGCAGGCTAGATGCAACAATGGCATATTGCTGCTGTATATTTTGGGAACCATCATTTCTGCTTTGACAATATTTGCTCATATTCCAAGCCAGTTATCATCCAGCGGCCTCTTAGTTTTCCAGTCATGGCAAATTAATTACTTTCCGATTTCTGAGAGATACTCATAAAATTTGGTTTGCTGAATCTATTTGAGAAAAACACCCTCAAGCTCCCCGCACTCACGCTTAACACAGGTACAGGTGTTTATCAACCATAGACTGTTATCACCTAATCTCATTCTTGCCATTTTTGCTAAAACCCATTGGTTTAAAGACCCTATTCAGAAATGAGTGCATTAAACTGCATGACCTGCCTTTTCCCCCCATTCTCTCATGCCTTTAGTTCTTTCCTCGCTCCTTCCCCATGAAGCCAACTTTGCACCAACTTTACACATTTTCGATGTTGTCAGTGACACTTTGTCTCATTTGAGGTTTTCCCACACAATATCAGTAACCTGAGCAATGTACTGACATTTGGCCAGAAAGTTTTTTTGATGCCACTGTCCCACTAAATGGATGCCATAGTGCCATCAGTATTCATAAGATGTCTTCCTTAAAAGAGGCTCTCGACCTCCTACACTGCGTCCTCCAACGCCCTTCACCGAATTTAAAATGCATACCTGTGGGCTCACAGCTCCAGTATGCTTGTCCTCCGCTTTTAAGATGCTGATTATTAACCATCTCTTGCTTCTTTCCAATCCTCCCAGAACTTTCTAAATGCTGCTCAAGAAAAAAATCTTGTTGAACATTTTAATCTGTCTTCATAATCTTCTGTTTTTGGGATTTAGCTTCAATCGGTCCATCAGGAGATGAGAGCGGTTTTATGTATTGACCCTGTCTTCTCCCAAAAGCCTAAATGTTTTCACTCCATCAAATGCAAGTTCCAAAATCATGTAGAATATCACATATTTAGTTTTATCACATCATATTTTAAGAACCATTTGGGCAACTAAACCACCTGACCTGTTAGGATTCGCTCTAAGGCTAGATCATCAGAAAATGGGACAGCTGATCATGCTAGCTTAAGCCCGCAATGGGTTAATGAACAACATTTCTTCTCTAGCATCTATTAAGTAATCTAACATTGAAGTTTTATTTTGCTTCTTCTTTGGCAACAGAATGAGGAGAAAGTGTGCGATACTGTGTGATGAAGTGATGTTTGGAAAAACTGGGATACAACATAATGCATAATGCTGCAGCAGTAGTTCTCTGCAAGGTGATTTTGATAAATGTTAAAAGTTGAGGAAGAAATACCTGTGACATTCAGATTTTTTTCCTGTGCCAAGATTTTGACATATGTAATCCATCATACGCTGCTGAAACAGAATTTAATGAAATTATGTTTACGCTGCCCAGAAAACTGGAAAATGACACCTTAAAAATCCTCAAACCAAGCCAGAAATCTAGGTGTAGTTATGGATTCAGACCTCAACCTGAACAGCCATATCAAGACAATTACAAAATCAGCCTCCTATCACCTGAAGAATATATCAAGGATTAGAGCAGGGGTTCTTAACCTTTTTGACCTCGGGGCCCAACTTTTCAAGTACAAAGTGGCCCGGGGCCCATTCAAATATTAACACTGTATTGGTTTAACTAATTTATCTCACTCTTGGTTTGATTTGTATTCAATAACTATATTAAATCCACTTACAGTTCAACAAGCAAAACCCTTGTCAAATAAATGAGATGATACAATGTGATGATCACAAAGAAGCAGTACATTGTATGGTTTTGATAAGCTGCGAGTGGTAAGAGTAAATATTAAGATCAGTGGTGGAATGTAACTAGTATATTTGCTTAAGTACTGTATGTACAAATTCAAGGTACTTTACTTGAGTATTTCTATTTTATTCAACTTTGTACTTCCACTCCACTACATCTCAGAGGGAAATATTGTACTTTTTACTCCAATACATTTGTCTGGCAGCTTTAGTTACTTTGCACATTATAATTTGTCAAACCCTTCTAACTACCCAAACTGAACAACAGAGTATAAAGGAGTTAAAATGAGCTCCACCTTAAACATCTGCAGCAGGAATAATGATCCAAACAAATATAAATATGTAATATCTATATATAATAGTAAAACACTGACAGGAATCATGTTTCTGTTAATTAGTACTTTTATTACTATCGTTTGTAGTCCAATGACCTCATGTTCTGTGTTTTAGTTCAGTAAACGAGTGACTGAAGTCAGGTTGGTTGTGTGAGGTGAGATGTGAAGGACAGCTGACAGGTGATGATCAGTGAGAGAGGATCTGGATCTGGATTCATTAAACTTCATCACGGAGAATGTTTGTTCACATATGTAGGTCGATCCAAAGAGAACCAACATCTTCTGAGCATGTTGATTTAGCAGCTTAGCTACAAAGCCTCAGATGTCCGTGTCGCTCTGCATCACCAACACATCTCAGGTAGCCAACATGACCTGGCCCAGCTCCGGAGTAAGATCGGCATGCCGGAAGAAACACGTCGGGCCGAGTCCGGTCGGGATGAATGACGCCCCAGAATCGGGCCAAATACACCGGCCCGGTTCCGACTGCCGACACTGCTATTATTGGGATTGCAGTGAGCCGCTGCTCGCACATCCACGAACGTACTAACGTACGTAAATTGAGATAAAAGACAGCAGCAGTCGCCTTCAAAATAAAAGCAGTGCAGCTGTATTCCGTGCATGATGTAGCTACAAATATTTACGTTTCATTCCTAATTTCCCATTGACGTCCCGCGGGCCGTACAATGCCCAGGTCTGACCTATGCGGTCCCGCGGCCCTCGCGGCCCACAGGTGGAAAACTGAAATTATTTTGCGGCCCTCTAGGTGGCGCTCGCGGCCCAATGGTGGGCCGCGGCCCCGTGGTTAAGAATCACTGGATTAGAGGATTTAAAATCAACAGGATTTGGAAAAACTTGTCCGTGCATTCATCTTCAGTAGACTGGACTACTGTAACGGTGTGTTTACAGGTCTCTGTAACAAGTCAATCAGAACGCTGCAGCTCGAGTCCTCACTAAGACCAAGAAAGTGGATCACATCACTCCAGTTCTGAGGTCTTTACACTGGCTTCCTGTCCAACAAAGAATTGACTTTAAAATCCTGCTGTTGGTTTATAAAGCACTGAATGGTTTAGGGCCCAAAATACATCTCTGATCTGCTGCTACCTTATGAACCATCCCGACCCCTCAGGTCGTCTGGGACCGGTCTACTTTCTGTTCCCAGAGTCAGAACTAAACGTGGAGAAGCAGCGTTCAGTTTCTCTGCTCCAAATATCTGGAACAAAGTCCCAGAAAGCTGCAGGTCTGCTGAGACCCTCAGCTCCTTTAAATCTAGATAGAAGACTTTTCTGTTTGCTGCTGCCTTTAATTGAACCAGATTCAAGGATATTAATCAATCTCCTGCATTTCTGCATTTTACTGCTGTATTTTATTTCTTACACTCCTTTGTAGTGTTTTAATGACTGTTTTTAATGTTCAATGAATGTTCTTAATTGTTTTTAAATCTCCTTTTCTCTTGCCTTATGTTTTGATGCTTTTAATGGTTTTATGTGAAGCACTTTGAATTACCTTGTTGTTGAAATGTGCTATACAAATAAACTTGCCTTGCCTAAAAAAAAACACAAGCAATTTGTTGTTGTAGAGTGAAATGTCTCCATCACTGGATACTCACCAGAGCACACTGCAGTTTTCATCAGAACAATTTCAATATCAGGATTCTTCCCCGAAGCCTCCCTTTGGCAGTTTTCTGGCCACGTCCCACAGAGAAAGGACTCAGGGACGCAGCAGGAACACTGTTAATATGCATTATTTGGTCATTTGCCATTTTTAGTAAATGGGCTCAAAGTTTGATTCATAATTGTTATTATCATTATCTCCTCAAGAAGGATCATGCAATCGGTTGCGAGTGCTTTTTGTCTGCCCATGGCTATTGTATTCTGCTGGAGCAAACAGCATAATATTTTGGGTGGCCAGTTATGGATGCATTCTCAAGGACCTCTCACAGTTGTGGTGACACTTTCTCAACACACCTTTTATTGCCTGTTTTATACTGCTATTGACTGCCTGCTGACTCCTCACTCACTACTCTTAACTGGCCTCCGGCCGGTAGGGACCACGAGTGATGACACAGCTGAGTGCGCTCACTTTTATTGTTTTGGAAGATGTTTAGATAACTGCTAACGGAGCTACCAGTGCACACACTGCTGAGTACACCGCCGCAACTCAGGCGCTGATAAACGGGCACACAGCTTGGCTTGGCGCATGTACATGCTAAGCCTGTGAAGCTCCCATGAATTTTGCTAAATGTTTTGGTCTTCATTTGTTGTTTTATCGTGTTTTTTACTGGAGCACTATTGGCATATGACAGAATGCATTCATCAACATCGGAAATTGAAGCTTGGGGATTAAGTGCAGTTGACTTTGAGACGATCACCGGCCACGGCCGACCGAGCGACCAACCGGCCAGACCTGCTTGAACAAACGCCACCAAACTGCCCCAAGAAGGAGAGGGAGGATGGAAGCTTATCTAACCCGGCTAGGACCTAAGGCTACTCTACTACCCCAACCTCTCTCCTAGCTGTCTGATGTCCGGTTGCAGAACCCAGCAACAGGAGGTCGGTGACAGTGTCCACATTTTAACAAAGACCTGGCTCCATTGGTGCATCCCAGATCAAGCTGCACTTGACGGGCAGATCGCAGGACATAGCACAGGACATAGCACAGGACATAGCACAGGACATAGCACAGGACATAGCACAGGACATAGCACAGGACATAGCACAGGACTCCGGTTGGACAAGAGATGATGCTCGGTGCTCAAACGTAGTCAAAGTTGATGGACAATGTTTTTCCTGATGTCACATTTTTTTATGTTGGCCATATTATCTGCCCAGAGAGTTGTTTTGGTTGCTGCTGTTTACATTCCTTATGATGCAAATTAAAAAAATGCACCACAGGAATGCACTGCTGCTTTTCTTGTGTTGCAAATGGGCTTCAACTGCATCTCTGTGTTGCATAATGATAATAAATGATCCTTGAATCCTTGAACCTCGAATCCATTTATAACGCATTAGTGTCTTGACGAGGGGTTAGCCATGTATGCATTCAATCAAACAATGTAGAATATGCATGCAATGCAGGGCCTCGCACAACGCACTTTTCAAGTTAGTTCTGGTATGAACAGAAGGTAGAAAATGTAACTGAATGCTTTTAAAAAAATTGCTTCCAGCAAGCTTGTTTGGCCAGCACTGTCATGCATTAGAGCATGGGAGGAAAACAAGGTCCGTCATCAATCTGCCGTTCTTCAGTGCCATTGCTCCTTGGGCTCTAAGCCATGTGAAAGCCTGCCATTCAATTGAGTCAGCTATTGCAAAACTTGGAAATGCCATAGCAAGTGAAATGGCCACTGCAGCTGTTGTAAATAAATGGATAAATCAAACGTACTAGCAATTATAGCTGTTTTAATCAGGGCAGCTGAGCTGCAGATTGAAGCCATTGTAAATACAGAGCATGTGCAATGACAGGAAGACACGTTGCTCTTCTCATGAAATTGTTATGACGTGTATGTAAGCAAACTATTTCCTGAGTCAAGTCGGGTTCTTCTTTGAAGTAAGTCCATCGCTTTCTGGATTTTGTGCCTAGCAGGTGTCATACCGTTTTATTTGTGAGTCCATTCAAATGTTTTAACAGCGACACATCTATGTGCTCAAGGGAAATCCTAAAAAATCAAAGGTGTGTAGAGCTGGTTATAAAGGGCCTTTTCACATTCCGATTACAGGCCTGTGAGAATCTGAGGCATGTCTTGTGCAATCACAATTGTTCGTGTGCTTCCTGTCCAGTAAAAAACATCTATCTCTAAATTTGGTGATTTTAAATTTTTCTGACAAACTGAAAGATCAATTGTTCCTCAATGGGTTGAGACCAGTCTCCTAATTCTCCAGCTATTAATATATGTAGATATGTCAAATAAGATGTATACATTTTTTCAAATTAGCTGATTTAATCTACAATCTTCCTTGTAACATGTATGTATCAATACATATACTGGATCCCCAGTAGGTTATATAGACTTGGTCTAAAGGATTCTGCAGCCTGCTGAAAGCCCTGCTAAAACTCTTATATTGTTAACGTCATAGTCGTGCTATTGATGTTTAAGGGTTAAGTTTTGCCTGACATACTTCAAAATAGTGCTTTGGTGTAAAGTGTTAAGCCCTGTTGGACATAGTTACAGTTTTTTAATCACAGTTGATTTCCAAGTCAGAATACCAGGCGGAAAGTTTTATTTCGCTACTTTGTCGGAGCCACCGAAACAGGACCAACTGGAAACTTTATTACCTCTGCACGAATGTAACAAAACTGCATCAGCCCACTACTTTTCTGTCAGTTATCTTGCCTGTAGGATGATTGATGCTGTAACACAAAACAAATACAAATATAGACACGGCTCAGCATATCTGTCTTTTATTTATTTATTTACTTTTGCTACAGACACCCACAGCAACAAAGCCAACACATCTCCAGCTGTCACTCCGTCTGTTAGTTGGTAAATTATGGCCGCTGAATTAATTCCAGCTGACAAAACTCTTAATTGGAAGCTATTAAAGCTACTTGAGAAAAGCACCGGACTGAATGTGTGTCTCCAGGGTCTGTGTGTGTGTGTGTGGTACATATTTTAAAGATCTGCAGATCCAGATCTTTAAAATATTATCATTATGGAGTGTGTGTTTTTGATGCAGCAGCAATTAATTAGCTTATAATAGCAATTGCCACTGTGGCCCTGATGTAAGCTGGTATGCAGGCCGTATTTCTGCGATGGAGGGAGGACGGAGGGAAAAGTCAGTGGATAAAAAAAACTAAAAACGAGTGTAGAGAAACTACGAGAAAACAAATTAAACCCCCCCAACAAGTGTGGCCAAAACCGTAAATAGCATAGCATTCACACACACACACACACACACACACACACACACACACACACACACACACACACACACACACACACACACACACACACACTTGGACCTCCATGGCAAAATGAATAAGGAACTTTCTGCTGAAACCAGTGATGCCTCCCACAAGTGTCTACGATGAACAGTTCTGAGTTATGAAAGGGGACGGGGCTAGAGTGTAAGGGGGTGGGGCTAGAGTGTAAGGGGGCGGGGCAAGCCTTCCCTAATGAAAAAGGAGCTCTCCAGAACCGCTCCCGAGTGGAACATAATGAGACTGAGCGCCATATTGGCTCTTTTAATTTTCTTTGAGACTACCGCTGCCATGTCTTGTCACCCTTACAAGAACACTTTCTAGAAAACTGAGAGCTCTGGAGACAAAGAGAGGGAGAGAATAAAAGGAGAAATAATACAGCTGTTTTGGCTGATGTTCAACTGGATGCTGCGTGTGCGTTTCTTGTTTTCTAAAAAAATCCAGTCAGCCCAAACTATAAAGAGTTACATCATTCATGCCAAAAAAAGTTAGATGTAGCGCTTTAACGCCGTCGGCTGAGGTTGCGGATGGGGGCTACTTTGTAATTTGCCAGAACATGTCAGACAACAGAGCCGTTTTACATGAAATCAAACCGGTTTGGGCAAAACCAGGAAATCAACCCAACTTTAGTTTTGCGCCTTTTTGTTAAGGGCCACTCTCACTCCCACAACCCCTCTTTGTCACAAACGCACAAATCATACCCTGATTTATCATTCAGTGCCACCAACAGGTTAATATTTGACTTTGTCTAACAGTTCATTCCCATGGTAGTCCAATTGACGCATCTTTTAATTGCATTATTACTTTGCACGGGACCACTTTCACCTGCTTAGGTTTGTATGAGCATGCAAATTGTTAAATGCATGATGTTTCCAATGCTATAATGGTGCAGCCCTTAGTTAGCTTTATGTAGAAGGTGAGGAAATGCATGAAAAATCTATTTCAGGCATGTATCGAGTGTGTTGCAGATGTGGGAATCGATTTAATCCTCCTCTCTGACAGCATCATGGCCTAATCTGTCCCTCAGGCGAGAGCAAAAAATAAATAAAAATACTGGAGAGGAAGTTTCTTTTTAGTGAGAAAGAGTAAAAGGAAATGTGATGCCTTGGAGCGCTTGCATCTGCAGATTTTGTCCTCTTTTCGGCTCACCGACGGAGGGGCAGAGGAGTAAGTGAATGGACAGAAGTAGTCAAGAGTGAGGAGAGATTCGTCAAACAAAACACACATCATCAGTTCACATAAAGACAGGCGACTCGGCCTCCTTGTCTCTCTATCACTCTCTACATATTCCCAGCCTTTCAATCCTCTCCCTATGCAGCTTTCATTATCTGCAAGCACCCAAAACATACTCACATAACAGTCACCTCCATGTCGTGTCATGATAGGGAAGCCATCAATGCCTACGCTATTGAGCTTTCGATTCCAGAGACGGAGAGGACGCCATTAAAGTTGACTGCTGCGTCCAAGAGGAGGCTTAAGTACTGGGAGATGGTTTCTTTCACAAAAGATGAATGTGGATTGAGCCAAAAAAAAAGAAAAAAAGAATGAAAAGCGGTACAAAAAAAAGTGGTTTGGAGATAAGAATGTATTCTTCTAGCTCTTACTTCTGCTATTTGTTCTTTTATACTGGATGAGCCCGAGAACCCGGTGTTGTCTGGTTATGAGCACAAGTGAGTTTATTATTCTTCCCAGCACAGTTCTGGACAAATCAATCGGTGGGACTGGGGCTTAAAGTGAGCAGCAGAGCTGTTTACTGCACACCCAGAGGAAGGAGTGAATCATCAAGGAAAGGAAGAGAGGCGTCTCTTGAGTAGCATAGTTTTTGGGAAAGCATTGCACACTGAGGATACAAGGAAAGGTAACACTAGAGGATGCATCGAACAAGCAGATCAGTATTTTTCTGTGAATGTCAGGGATTTTTTAAATTTAGCTGTTTGTGCATATTTTAGCAAATGCGGATCTGAGCAGTTTCTGGGTAAAAAGTAAATTACTTGTGGTGAATTGGGAGACTGTAACAAAGACTGCAATCACAAAAATACTTTGGCAAGGTATCATTTTCTTTGAGGCCCTAGAGCTGCAGGTCCAGTCCAATCATGCGCTTCACTAGATACTTGACAGCGTGGAAACAGTAATTGTTTTCAAATGCCTCTTTGCAGACACTGAGAACACTCTCATTGCAGGGATAGAGACTTGGATTTTTGGTTTTATAATGCATCCAAAAGTTAGGGTTTGAAGGTTTGGGGCGGTCCAGTGTGTGGTCCAGATGTACAGTCACACATTTTCTGCCACAGTTAGAACAACTTTGCTGAGCTTTTAAGTGTGCAAGGGTATAGTGGTGTCTCTTTAGGTGTGTATGTTGTGGCTAATTTTAAATCACATTCAGACATTTTGGACACTTTTTTTGTTCAGACGTTGGTTTGACAAAGTATGTTTTATTACATTATCTTTATTTTACATTCATGTTATCTTTGACGAAGACATCTTAAAAACAATAGTTCATTCTTGCCAAGTGGAGTGAAGAAACATAATGCAGAAGCTATAGTGCGTATAGTTGAGATACAGTTGTTTTTTGGGGTTTGTGGGGCAAAAAGATGAACCTACAGACAGGTGAAGTGATGAGATAAACCAGCATTAATCTTTTTTGTGTGTGTCTAATGCTTTAGAAAACATGTCACACGAAGCTGAAGGCTGGTTTCGCAGGTCTGTCACGAAATGCATTAAAGTGATCCCCATCAACTGACTCAACTTCCTCTAGTGCGTCAGCCTGTTCGTCAAACCAAAGCCTGACAGACAAGACAAAAAAAAACCCCATCATCATTCAAGAAGTGCTCCACTGCTTTAAAAAGAAAATTAGAACCATTTTTATCCAATCACTTCCCTTTCTGTGGACCTCTGTCTTTATTATCATTATCTCAATTGCTTTTTATTTCTCTAGCTGTCTTCTCAAGCTATGCCCTGAATGTTGATTGCTTCATGGAGAGTCCTCTGCTGTGCACAGTGACTGGGCTTCCGAACCGTGAGACAGAGACATTTTTGAGACAAGACCTGCATCAGTGATGATTGGGATGATTGTCATCGTGCTGATCAAGTGGCCGATGTGCAATGTTACTACTTACCTCTGGGGTGGGGTTAATTGTAACAGGCAGAGGGTTAGTTGTAACACTTGTTAGAAAAAGTATGTTGGAATGCAATTAATTCAATAGAATTCTATTTATATACTATATGGGGATCTGTCTTTCCACCCATATCATTGATTGATAGGCATCCATCCAAGTCTATTCATCCTTCCATCCATATATTCATCTATTATCGATGGATGTAGGTAGATGGAGTATATACACATGTCAAAATATAGATAAATAGTGACAGTGTGTCAAACATCGACACATTTATTTTCGTTCACATGGTGGGCGAACAAGTATTTCATTATCATTGCACACCGTGAACGGCTGACCTGTAAACAAAGCGTCAAAGCTAACCGCGCCACACTTGCTATGAGTTGGTTGCATGTTTCAAAACGACGCTATGTTTCAGAGAAACAAGTTACGGTTAATAAGGGAATGTAAGGTTGGATTCGATGAAAAGAAAGTAAAGACATTTACTTGCGTACGCTATGAACATTCTTTGCCACAGATCTCCATGAAAACAAGTCCAAACTTTTCAAAAATGTGCTTGAGACTTTCTACCGTTGGTGGTAAACTACATAAGCGCTGCAGCAGGAAGTCACATTCAGCTCTAACACTGTGTAGAGTGTCATCTTGACATCTCTTCAAAGACTACAATATGCTCATCAGATGCTCGCACACAAGAAACTGACTGGGTGAGTCACCATGTGTATAGTTTGGCTGTATGGGTGAAGCAGGGTGTGTGTGTGTGTGTGTGTGTGTGTGTGTGTGTGTGCTGGCTCCCTTCTGCCACTCTAAATTTCTAGGTTGCTGATGTTTTTAAGGGTGTTCAGCATTCTGCTCAGTCACACAAGCCCTGAGAGGAAGCTGGACACACGCAAACACCCCTTCACACATTGAAATAGTCATTCATACCGGTCCACATGATCACAAACACTCAAGTGGTATGATCCATTTTTAAGACATTGATTATAAATTACCCGGAGTCTTGCTTTGGAAACAAGCCAGTCATTCTTGCAGGATCAGCTATTTTTGATCGCAGGTGGCAAGCAACAAATATATGCACTCATTTTAATCTACCCAGCACTAGTTTGCACCGGCTCTGAGCAGGCTCGCGTTTACACATAGGTCTAAAAATATTTTTGGTTCATTATGAAACTGTGGAGGTGATTAATGGGAAACACTGCACGGATTATGACCCATTTCTTTTGCTCCACAGTCACCAAAGTAATTATTGGACCCATTTCTTACAAGCCACATATTTTCCGGATATTCTGACACTAAAACGTCATTTTTCAGACAGATAATTCAGGAGGAAATTAACTTTGTTCAAGACCATTTATCTGTCCAAGCAACATACTCTCGCGAAATCTAGCCCCCGCTAACTCATTTCCATAATGCTAAATTTGGCTGTTAGCTTGAGCTTGAGTACAAGCCTCAGGTTTATTTGTTTTTTGGAACAAGTACACATGTACATATGTAATTGGGAAAACGAACTGCAGGGACGCGTGTTATCACTGCCTGTTAGTCAACACCCACCTAAAATAGAACTACTCATACCTCTTCATTATTGATGTTTGTTAATCTACCTCGTGTGACTGTTGCAGTCGTACTTAGTACAAGTTATTAGCACTCTGGAAAGCGGTGGGGCCACTTCAACAGTAGAACAAAATGTTTGTTTTGCTGAACCACATGCAGTATTCTCCAGTGCTCTGAGTGGTCACTGTTTACATCTCGTGTTTCACTGTGAGTGACTTTTAAAGTGCACCGCGGCTGGTGGCAGATCACTCTAATTAAGAGACTCCCT
Organism: Leptoclinus maculatus; assembly: GCA_032191485.1. NCBI lineage: Eukaryota > Metazoa > Chordata > Actinopteri > Perciformes > Stichaeidae > Leptoclinus > Leptoclinus maculatus. The sequence continues at coordinate 13,946,129 of JAVDOI010000009.1, forward strand.
GACAAACCGAAATGCATTGAAAGTTAGTAATTTGGATGTTGTTGAGTGTTGACATACAGCATAGACTTATTTGAAAGGCGTCTCTTAGTGTTTCAAGATGATACTCTGCCATTTCTGGCTGTATATATTGCGTACTTAAGGCAATTTTGTATAGTCCTTTAACTCCAAAAATGTTAGCAGAAATCTTAAATGTATCAGGTTGTCTTCATTTGTTATTTCTTCAGGGGAGCCTCGGGCTACCCTTAGGCCATACATTGCTGCCTGCATTGCTGCATTCACTTTTCTTTCAAAGTATGAACGCAGTCTTTTATGTCACCCTCACCTCCCCTTCTTGGTTTGAGACATTACCTCGTTGGGAGTTCAGGGACTAAAGATAAAGCCCCTCAGTTTGTTTGATTTTTTTGAAGGCCACACAGAGCCCAGACTTTCATACTTTGCCTTCTTGTCTCACAGACGCACTCACCAAAACATCAAAACATCTCAAGTCAACAACAGTGATTTAAACTCCACCAGGGGACCTAGAGGGGAATAGCTGACTTTGATTCTTCAAAATAGAATTTCCCATTGCACAGTCCACGTTTTTTTTTGCAATGCCCGTGCGATATTAGAGTTCAGTCAGTTCTTGACCACTTTTGAATGAGAATCATGGCAGCGACTGATGCAAAGCAGAGCAATGTGGGAGAGGAGGATGGATTCCCACCAACTACATCACAATAAGACAACGAAGGTAAGTCATGATTGAAGAAAATGAAGCATTTCTGTTGTGTTTCATCAACTGGTTGTGATTCTCATTACTGATTGATTTGCTAATTTCCTTTATGATTAATGGTTCTGTCTTTAAAATGTAAAATAGTCCAAGGTAACATGTTCAAATTGCTTGTTGTGTCCAACTAAGTCCAAAGAATAGCCATACAATTATATACAACACTGAAAAGCAGCAAACGGGAACCAGCAAAAAGCTTTCACAATACTTTGTGACACATGGAATAACCCAAGACCCAAAGGACTGTTACTGTGGTACAGCTCTGGAAGTAAACAGACGGCTTAAAAGAGCTTAGTTTGCACAGTTAGCACCATTAGCTGCTAGGAGGCAAATGCTCCCAATCTCGTGTTTAGCAACTTTAAAACATTATGACTTTGAAAGATAAACACTTAATTTGTCTTACTCAGACTGCTGAAACCTCATATTAGCTTGAGCTGAATTTAAGAATGAATTTCCCCAAACCCAAATGTAAGTGACGGGGGATTTTGTCCCCTGAGGGCAACTTCCAGGTACATTTGGACATTCTGTAATGAGCTGACGAGGACTGTCCACCTTTGCTTTGGTCTGTAGGGCGTCTCATTGGCACCGGTTCAGCCTGGCTTTCGGGTCGTGGGAAGAACACACCTCGGGGCCGGCCACTTCCTTTGAAACAGTGTTTCTGAGCACATGAAGTTCCAAATCAATAACTAAGAAGCGCTGGAGAACTGACAATTGGAAATTATGAGATTATTAAAGTGCCGTCAACCTGTGCCATTTATTTTTGCCATCTAGGCGATCCTAACATACTTAGAGTTTAGATTTCAGGAACTATAATGTAAAGCACTCTTAAAATGGTCATTTGTGAAGCGCAAGTTACTGTTTTTTTGTGTTTGTTCTGCTGAATTTGACAGCTGGTTTAAAGGGATCATGTCTCCAGCCAAAGCTGGGGAACTGCTGAAGAAACAGACATGACGGAGCCTTCTTCGTCCTTGAGAGCCCGAATACTGCGGAATGAGGAATTGAAGAATACATTTGCGACTAAGCTTCGAAAAAGCTTTAATTAGAGAGCTTCATGGTGGAAAAAGAGAGAACATTGTCCTTTTGTGTGTGAGATTCACATAGTTTTTGTTTTTAAAATGAATGCAGCTATTTCCCTCACAATACCAAAGCGGGAGATAGACAGACCGTGACGAAAAGAAAACGTTTGAATTTTTTTCCAATTTAATCTGTCTAGGTTCCGCTGCCTTGATTCAGCCCTGCACACACATTTTTACAGCCGTCAACTTCTAAAATACAAATTTGCTTTTGCAGCCGCACTGGAATTGGCCAGGCATGCTCGCCGAACCTGATTTGCTCTGGTCCTATGCCCTGACCAATGGGCTATCCTGACCCTGACTACTTCAGGTCAATGCCTAACCTTAACCAATCGTCTCTGCCTCAGCTGGCTACACAGGCAGGTCTCGACAGATATGCATGGGTTCATAATTACGCCAGACGGAGAAGCTGCACACACCAATGACGTCATCAACAGGATGCAAATTTAGTGAAAAATTATGAACAAACCTTTTAAATAAATGGAAAAAAAACAGACAACTGTACAATAATGACAACCTCAAATTAACAGGAATTTTAAGTGTTTTTTTCAAATATTCATTACACTTTCATGACACTTGCCTTTCTCCACCCGCTCCTAATAGAAATCTTAGATCAATAGTCCTGTCTTAGTTCCCTCTACTATTTGTCCATACGTCCATTATGTGTTATAGTGAAATTTTATTTTTATTTTTCTACACACTGAGAGCTCGATACAGTTAAAAACAATCTATATCTACTGCACAGATTTCTAGACAGTTTTGTTTTGTCCAACTGGCCTGCCTTGGCCGAGGTGACTTCCTACTGTCAATCTGACAGCTTGAGCGTTTATCTCTTCAATGTTTTGTCAAAGCAAGCTGTCACTCTCTCCTGCGTGTGTGTGCTGGAATATGAAAAATACATTTAATTTGAGCTCTGGCCTTTGCTGGGTCTTATGATGCAACTTGATAAAACACACAACCGGCAGGGCTTCATTTCCTCCGTCTCTTTGCTGCGACTGCTTTTAATGTATTATGTACAGCATACATTAAATAACACTTTTGGGTGAATGGTTCAGAAGAAGAACATTTTAATCTCTAAGGAACAATAGCTGTTGCATGATTGCATTGTAATGTTTCACAGTTCTTACTCCTTTCCTGTCACACCCCAAAGGAGGCCCTCCGTGATGCCAGAGCAGCCTATTACTCATCATTAATAGAGAAAAATAAGAACAACCCCATCAGACAAAGGACTTGTCTTTGTTATTGTTTTGTTAGACCTTAGTGCTGCGTTCAACACCATCGACATGTGGAGATATTTTATATCTCCACATGCATTAGATGCATTAAAAAAAGCAACTAATGCATTAAAATATGCATTAGTCATGCATATTTTATATCATATGCATGTTAGGGTTGATAACATTGTATGTAATATTATAGCGATTTATTAGTATATATTTCCTCTTTGTTGTAAAATTACACACCCTCTGGTATTCACAAATGAACTCTGTGTAACTGGGAACACTTGAACAGGTGTAAGTGGAGTCAGCTCTTATCTAAAAAGGGACCTCCTACATGCCTGTGTTCTGACCATCTCCATATATGGACTTATGTCTGACATGCATTTGCCTCAGCATTTCTCCCTGAAAGAATATATAACTTACCTCCAGGTGCGGACCTAAGTTTAAACTGGCTAACATACACGTATGGGCATAAACTTGACACCCCTGTATGTTCCACCCCCCCACTTCTATTTGACTGGAGGGTATAAAGGTTTTAAGGTTCCTTCAGAAGAGTTGAAGGAATTCAGCAGTCCAGCAAACTATGCTTTCCTTCCCATGATTCATGTCCAATAAATAATTCTGCAAAAATTGATCTTCGACTCCAACCTCATCTGTGACCAGTCCTTTCAAAGAAAATCAACTACCACAACCATTACATCCTGTTACAGGAACTAGAACATTTGATTGGCATTAAAGGAATCGCAAAAGCTGGTTTAAGTCCTATTTATCAGATCGATCTCAGTTTGTATATGTAAACGATGAAACCTCGATGAACACCAACGTTAGTCATGGAGTTCCACAAGGTTCTGTCCTTGGACCAATTTTATTCCAGTGTGTATTTAACTAACGGGAGGGATATTGAACTACTAGACTCAGCTGGAATAGACTAAGTATACTATTCTAGTTTTTACAAGTTTTATTTGAGCTGTACCTTGCCTGGTTCAGTGTTAGAACTGTCTGCAGTCTTTGTGTGTGTAAGCCAGGTGTGATTAGAGTTTCAGCTGGCTGATTGCACTGTGAAGTGGGACAGGCGGGGCTTCGACTCCTGGCAGACAATGAGCAATCAGTAGAGTGCTGTCCCTAAGCACTGCTGGAGGCTGGAAGCATCTGGTGAACAAAGGCTAGGGCGAACAAAGGCTAGGGCGAACAAAGGCTAGGGCGAACAAAGGCAACAGGGCGACTTTTTCAAGCCCGACTTCGTCAAGCTAAGACTTCTCGAGCGTGTACTTACAGGGTTTCTATTGTCTACCATGTGTTTGCATCCTATTTCTGTCCGTTCCTCTCACGTAGACATCGGGCCACTCCCAGGTGCCGTGACCCCACTAACCTCATCTATCCTACTCTCTCAGCTCATGGCGAGCAAGTGGTGGCAGGGGGGCTTTGGAATTGCCAGTCGGCAGTGCCGAAAGCTGAGTTCATCTTAGGCTACGCTTCCTTGCTCTCCCTCAACTTTCTTGCTCTAACTGAGACCTGGATCACACCAGAAAACACCACCACACCCGCAGCTCTGTCAGATGTGTACTCTTTCTCTCACACTCCCAGAGCTGCGAGGCGAAGTGGTGGTACTGGCCTGCTAATTTCCCCAAAATGGAAATACTCTCTTGTCTCTGTTCCACAGTTCTCCCCGTCCTCTTTCGAATTTCATGTTGTTACTGTCACTTATCCAGTCAAACTCACGATGTATCACCCACCAGGCCCTCTTGGTGAGTTCCTGGAAGAGCTCGACACATTAGTCTCGCACCTGCTCGGCGACTTCAACATCCAGACTGATAAGTTAGAACCTCTTCTTTCCTTCCTCTCCTCCTTTGACCTTTACCACTCCTCTTCTCCTCCTACCCACAAGGCTGGCAACCAGCTGGATCTTATCTTCACTAGACACTGTTCTACTGCTAACCTCTCCGTCACTTCCTTCCAGCTCTCTGACCACTATTTCATGTCCTACTCCCTCTGCCTCTCCTCTCCCCCCTTACTTCCACCACCTACCCACATGGTTTCTACACATAGTCATCTCCGCTCCCTGTCCCCCGCTGATCTTTCCTCTTCTGTTACCTCTGCTCTCCCTGTCCTTCTCTCTCCTATCCCCTGATACTGCTACTGATCTTCTCCTCGGCACCTCTACCCTTTCCAGCTCTTCCCCCACAGCTCTCCCTCCCCTCTCCATGCCCCATCTTACCCTATCTTGCTCCCCTCTCCCCTAACGAGGTCCTCAACCTTGTTACATCTAACTGCCCCACCACGTGCTCCCTTGACCCGATCCCCTCCCCTCTTCTTCAGTCTATTGCAACTGAACTCCTTCCTTTCCTCACCCACCTCATCAACACATCTCTTGTTTCAGGATGCTTTCCCATGGCTTTCAAGACTGCCAGAGTCACCCCCCGTCAAGAACTTCAGACCAGTTTCTCTTCTACCCTTTCTTTCCAAAACACTTGAACGTGCTGTCTTTAATCAACTGTCTTCCTATCTCCACCAGAACAGCCTCTTGGACCCCCACCAGTCCGGGTTCAAAGTGGGTCACTCGACTGAGACAGCCCTCCTTGCGGTGACAGAGTCGCTTCACGCCGCGAGAGCTAACTCTCTCTCCTCTGTCCTGATTCTCCTGGACCTGTCTGCGGCGTTTGACACTGTGAACCACCAGATCCTGCTCTCAACCCTCGAGGGGATGGGCGTCTCAGGCTCTGCACTCTCCCTGTTTGCAACCTACCTGACAGGTCGATCCTACCAGGTGACATGGAGGGGCGCTGTGTCGGAACCACGCATGCTGACTACAGGGGTTCCACAAGGTTCAGTCCTGGGCCCCCTTCTCTTCTCGCTCTACACAACATCTCTGGGTTCTGTTATTCGCTCGCATGACTTCTCCTACCATTGTTATGCCGATGACACCCAGCTGGTCTTGTCATTTCCCCCCGGTGACACTCAAGTGGAGGCACGCATCGCTGCGTGCTTGGCTGACATCTCGACGTGGATGACGACACACCACCTCAAGCTCAACCTGGACAAAACCGAGCTACTGTTCCTCCCGGGGAAGGGTTGCCCGCACCGAGACCTGTCCATCACCATTGACGATACCGTGGTGACGCCAACTCGGACTGCGAGGAACCTGGGTGTGACCCTGGATGACCAACTGTCATTCTCAGCAAACATTGCATCGGTTACACGCTCCTGCAGATTCCTGCTCTACAACATCAGGAGGATTCGCCCCTTCCTCACTGATGAGACGGCGCAGGTGCTAATCCAGGTTCTTGTCATCTCCCACCTGGACTACTGCAACTCACTACTTCCGCCATCAGACCTCTGGAGCTTGTCCAGAAAGCTGCAGCTCGCCTGGTGTTCAATCGCCCCAAGTTCTCCCACACAACTTCCCTTCTCCGTTCTCTACACTGGCTCCCTGTAAGAGCTCGCATCCAGTTTTAGACTCTGGTGCTAGCCTACAGGGCAGTGAAAGGAACAACTCCTTCCTATCTCCAGGCCATAGTCAAGCCCTACACCCCCGCCCGACCACTTCGCTCTGCTGCCTCGGGGCGATTGGTTGTCCCGTCGCTCAGAGGTCCCTGCAGCCGATCGACCCGGTCACGGCTGTTTTGTGTCCTGGCCCCACAGTGGTGGAATGAACTCCCCACTGATGTCAAGACAGCAGAGTCGCTGCCCATCTTTCGGCACAGGCTGAAAACTCACCTCTTCAAGAAGTACTACCCTGAGCCTTCCACTCAGCACTTATTGTATTCATACTAGTTTGTTGCACTTATTGTATTCGTTTGTTTCTGCACTGTACTTTGGCTCTGGTTTATGCTCTTAGATGCTCGTTTAAAAAAGGAGATGCACTTATGACTTCTGGTGACTAGTAGTTCTCTTGAATACCTATGTTGAATACACTTATTGTAAGTCGCTTTGGATAAAAGCGTCTGCTAAATGACTGTAATGTAATGTATTCACCTTATGTATGCTTCCTTTGGGCAATATTATCAGAAAACACTATAAAATGTCATTGTTATGCAGATGATACTCAATTATCGATCAAGCCAGATGAAACCAACCAGCTCGCAAAACTTCAAGCATGTCTTCAGGACATAAAAACCTGGATGACCTGCAACTTCCTGATGTTAAACTCAGACAAAACTGAAGTTATTCTATTAGGCCCAGAACACCTCCGAAATCCAATATCTGATAATATAGTTTCTCTAGATGGCATTGCTCTGGCATCCAGCAGCACTGTAAAGAATCTCAGAGTTATCTTTGATCAGGATATGTCCTTTACCTCCCAGATAAAACAAATTTCAAGGACTGCCTTTTGTCACCTGCATAACATTTCAAAAATCAGGCACATCCTGTCTCAAAGCGATGCAGAAAAATGTGTTCATACCTTTGTTACTTCTAGACTAGATTACTGCAATTCGTTGTTGCGCTCCCTAGATTCAGGGTTACTTGTGGTTCCTAGAGTCTTAAAAAGTAGGATGGGAGCCAGAGCCTTCAGTTATCAAGCTCCTCTTCTGTGGAACCAGCTTCCCGTTTCAGACACACTCACCACATTTAATAGTAAGCTTAAGTCTTTCCTTTTTGATAACGCTGGCTCAGTGTTGCCTTAGACCAGCCCCTAGATATGCTGCTTTAGGCCAAGACTGCTGGGGGACTTGATACACTGAGTTCTGTTAGGGCCATAACTTTTTAACACAGAGGGAAATCGCCCCCCCTCCCTGCAGCCATGTGCTCTCAATCGCCTCCAAAACAGAACAGCAGGTTTAAGTCAAAATCAAATGGATTTATTATCCATACAAACATAAAAACAGTTACAAACCGAATCACACTATTAATAACAAAACAAACATATAAATTCCATGAAATGTGAGATCCAATCCGAGCCAGCCTCCTGGGTGGCCAGCAGAAGATCTGTCCTTCTTCCGAGTTTCAAACCCTTTCCCCCCTTAGAAAAGTCTCACACTCCATATCGATCAGCTCAATGATTGGCTGAAACCCAATAAGCCCATCCTTGACTCTTGACCTGTTGACACCTCTAACACCTCACCCAGCCACTTTCCAACCCCCGCTCTCAGCACATTCCTCAACCTGATCACACAGACACTCAAACACACTCCTACAAGTAAATACACTGTAACACATAATATCCATAATTAGGAGCGCTTTAAAACTTAAATTCCTCACAGATCCTCTCTCCTCTTCTCTCTCTCCTTCTGTATGAATTCATGTCCCATTAATGCACATTACCAACTTTGCTTCTTTCCCGGAGTCTTTGTGCTTTCTCGCCTCGCAGGTTTCCATAGATCGTGGTTATATCTGGACCCTGGTCCTTCCTCCTGCCGTGGCCCTGCTGACACCTACTGCTACTACCATTTCTATTATTAGTTACATTACTATTTCTATTACCAATACCATTAACGTAAATTACTGACTTTGCTTCTTCACCGGAGATGTGAGGGTCCTGGGACAGAGGATGTCGAATGTCTACAGATTGTAAAGCCCTCTGAGGCAAATTTGTGATATCACTGCAGTGCTTCGTTGTCCCGCAGCCAAACAATCCATCTACATGACCAATGCACACTTACAGGGCATGAGCATGCACACTCGTGTGGTTCTTTGGATGTGGTGGTTTTGTCAGCTTGTTGCCGAGGTAGAGGCCGAATTCCAATGTACCCTCCTAAGGCCTTAAACTCTGAACCCTTAGGGACTTCACTGAGGTCACCTGGTAAGTGGTTGAGTGTGAGAGGCTGCGAGTGCTTGGAATAGTGTAAATACGAATGGGACAGCACTTTGCTGCAACATATCACGTTACCATGACAACATCAGAAAATGTTATGTACAATTGTGGGTATTTATTTTATATTTCTTACTCCCTGATTTTGCCTCACGACATGAGAGGTACAATTTCTTGTCAAGTCCTCAAAGTGTGCGAGTCATCAGTGTGGAGATTGGGATTGAGCCAGAGGGTGGACCTCTCCTCTCATCATGCACACAAACTATACTGACTTCACACACAGTCACACAAGCAACTGCAACTGTAAGTTGAGTAGTTGTGTCCATTAGGCTTGAAGGTTCATATAAATAGCTGTTCTTATATCTTATTTTTAGCATATTCCATTTCATCAGCAGGCAAAGTTTTCTCTGGTGTCTTTAAGTGTTTTTCATGTGGAGCATTTACTTTGTCAGCTCATTAAAAGATTTTTATCCCCACCTTTAAAGATGTGTCTGTATTTAATAGTTTTTTTCTTTCACACTTGTTACACTGATTGAAAAGTCCTCTGGGATGTTGCATTCGTGTAAAGATAATTTCCCCAATCAGAAGTCAGTTTGCAGCGGCTCTGCTTGTCGATTATGATTAGGAATTCAATTATAACTTCCATTACTACTGAAGAGAAATGACGCCATGTCATATTTGAATGTGAATGTTCTGGGAGATGACAGAGGAATCCATGATAATATATATTAAGACAGTGATCCCGTTATATCTAGAGGACATTTGAGAATTATTCATTCATCCTTTCATCTCATTATGCAGTCCACGCGCATAGGTTTGCACACAAAGTATACTGACTTCACACACAAGTTATCTCCGTTAGGCTTGAAGGTTCATATTTGAACTACAAATAGCAGTTTGAAATTTTTAAATTGTTTTTTTAAGTAGCCAAAGCAGATTTCATAGATTTCATCAGTGGGCAAAGTTTCCTCTGATGTCTTTAAGCGTTTTTTTATGTGGAGCATTGACCATTATATAGACAGAAATTTCCCTGTGCAACTGCTTATTACTTTTTTTTTTATCCCTAAAATGTGATACAGTTCCACAGAAGCATTTTGTGATATGAAAAAAAATATTGAATGATGTTCTAACTCACTGTACCCCGAACATAAGTTACAAAAGGCACCCAAAGCTTTTAAAAATATGCAACTCGGCTGTATTCTGCTTACAGTGTACTTCTACTTCAGAGGAAAACATGACAGACAAATGTCCCTGGTTACGTTGCAGATTCAGATCCACAAAATATAACAATCATAATATGATGCATTTTTATTCATCAAATTATCCAGCTTCATATTAGAATTGAAAGCTCCACCTTGAACAGACATTCAGTAAAGTTAGGTACACTGTGCTCAGGCAATCGTTGAAGGCAGGATTTTTTTACAGTGCTGTATGAATACCTTTACTATTAACAATCAATAGTTTTTCTTTCTTTCTGTCTGTCTCAGTAAGAGCTGATTAAACTGCGTTCGTCCTCGCCACATAAACCACACAAAGATCAAGAGATAAAGAATGCAGAGGGCCACTGTGACACATTGTGGCACACACACACAAAATGCTGCTTTGTTTCACTGCTTAACATGACAAAGCATATTAAATACCCACCGTAGGTCCTCTCTGCCACCACGTGGCCACACAGTAAAAGGTTTTGGACTTCTTATGGGACTTTTGGCGGGTTGTGAAAGCCAGATGTGTTTTGGATTTGGTACCAACGGTAAAGTACAGACGCATAAAGCTGTGAGTGTAATGACGTTTATTGGGCAAGCCACCTTGTAAATGTCCAATATTCACAGTTTACACATTATATCTACATTTTATTCACTGTTTGTTTACTCCTAAGTGATATATCTGGGTCTTTATATTTTGAAATCTTGAAAAAATACTGTGACACGTAAAATTAAAGGGAGTTCCAGATATCTACGTATCTCCAACAGGCTGTCCATCCAAGTTATCAGTGTTTACAGCAGAGATAGTGGCAACCATCTCTGGCTTGTAGTCGTTTGAGATCTGCCAGGGTGGGGGTTTGCTCAGAGTCAGCTGTCTTTAAAAGCATCAACAATGAGGGATGATTTGCTCATTGAAATTTATGTTTGGTAAGACTACACAGGTGGTGGGATGTGCAGTTCTGTTGAGTACACAAGTGGACGAAAGAGAACAAGTGTGCTGATAAGCCAGCAGAAGGAGGCCTTACAAAAGGAGACGGGGAAGCAGTGATTAAGAAGAAAGGAATGGAATTGGGGTGAAGACCGAAAAGGAAGGAGGTGTCATAAAATACAAAATGCATCGAAAACTGCTCTTAAGAACGAAACAAAAGGGAGGAAATCTTAAAATTTAGATTGGTCCACACATGTTGAAAGGACACTTTGATTGTGCGGGAGAAAAGGAACAAGTGTTAAGTTAAATAAAATGTAGAACCTAATTTATTTATTTATTCATTTACAAATTGCATTGTAAAGTTTTTCCTTTTTTTTTTTAGATAACACAGCTTTGGTGGGGAGGACATATGAAATAAAGTGAAACACATTCCTGTACAATAGGTGGCGGTATGCAGCTTGAAGCTGTTTGCGAGCCGCTGTTCAAACCCGGGAAAGAACATGAAGAAGAACGTGCAATCAGCAACTCCCATTTGGCCGACAGCAAGTGAAGGCAGCACGGGTCACGCGTTGTTTGCGTTACAGTGGAAATATGGCGGACGATGGAGAATCGCTGGAGTCCTGGCTCAGTAAGTACATACTTAAACTATTTTTTCACGGCGTTTATTCACATAAGAGGTGCGCACTAATGTGCTCTGTGCCCGCGGGTGTCCGAAACAGGAGTTAGACTCAAATGACATTGCTTGAGACTGAAAAGTATCGAGCTAATTCGCCTGTGTTGTCGTAAAAAGTGGCTAACGCAGACAGCTGCTGGGCAAACGGCGACTGATGGACGTCGCTAGCTGAAATATGCTCTCATCTTCGGTTTACACTTGTGTCCCGGTCTTAGAGTCGGTGTGTTGAAATGCTCGGGGACAAAAACGTGATTATTCTGTTAGCCTTTGCATTTGCTCCCTGGTGTTGAAGGCTGCTGTTGTAAACATCTCCCGGCGCTAACGTTAACGTAACCGAGTTAAAACAGGTCTTGCATGAACAAACTGCATTAGTGAAGCGTCTGCAGGCTGTTTAAGAGAGAATCGATAACATAAGGTGAGCTGAACACGTTGGATGACAGCTGTCTTGGTTGTTGTTGTAAGCTAGTCTATGGAAGCGACGCTTGATTTAAACCTTCATATAGTTCATACATCACAAAGCTCCAGCCTTCACGAGCCTTAAAGGGGCCGCGTAGACTGTTTACCACAGGTGTATCTATTAGGAAGAGTTCAAATGTGCTATAAGAGCACAAAAAGATCACATCCTTATCTTTTTTTCCCCCCTTCTTTTTCTAGACAAAGCCACCAACCCTTCCAACAGACAGGAGGACTGGGAGTATATAATGGGATTCTGCGACCAAATCAATAAGGAACTGGAAGGGTATGGTCACACGGTTCACCCACAATATTGAATTAAGCCCATCATCTGTGTCTTCATTGTGCTAAACACGTGGAGCTTATTATACAGGCTGCTCCAGCCCAGACTCTGGGTGGCTTTTTGTTACCAAGATTGTTTCTGTCATATTTTCCAGCCCACAAATATCCGTCAGGCTGCTGGCTCACAAGATTCAGTCCCCTCAGGAGTGGGAGGCGATACAGGCATTAACGGTCCGTAAGTGTGATTCCCTTCGCTGTGTTTTATTTTTATTCACATATCCAAACCTGCATGAAGTGGAAGACGATATTTACCTCAGGTCGCTCTCCTTTTTTGCAGGTTCTCGAGGCTTGTATGAAGAACTGCGGGCGACGGTTTCACAATGAAGTCGGGAAATTTAGGTTTTTAAATGAGTTGATCAAGGTGGTGTCACCCAAAGTAAGTCACATAGAAGTTCCTCTAATGGGGATACTTTTCCTTGAATTTTAAGTTTTGATGTCGTTCTAAACTGTGCGTCTTGTTGTTGTTTTTCAGTACCTTGGGGACAAAGTGTCGGAGGGAGTGAAGACCAAAGTGATCGAGATGCTGTACAGCTGGACTGTGTCTCTACCGGATGAAGCGAAGATCTTTGAGGCGTATGAGATGCTGAAGTCACAGGGTGAGACACCAGCCGCGTAAAGACTGAGAGAATATGCGGATACCATTTAATACACGGTAAAACAACATGGTTGCATAATAGTGACATCCAAAAATAAACCGCCGAGCAGTCGGTTATGACAGTGTTCTGCTTTGGACTCTAATTGTGTTGCCACGAAGCCCTGAAACTGTCACTTCCACAGTATAATAGCCGTCCGTTGTCGTGTTTTATGTTAGGTATTGTTTTAGCTGACCCAGAAGTCCCTCTTGATGCTACGTTAATACCATCGCCTTCTCCGCGACCCAAGAATCCCGTGTTTGATGACGAGAAGAAGAGCAAGGTAAGAAGAGTTATTTCTGGATGTGAACGCCGCAGCTCACTCACTGCAAATGCCTCTCTTTCTCTTGTTTAATCTCTGTTACAGAGATTAAACAAGCTACAGTATTTCCAATGAAAGGTTTTATTATTACAGTGACGTGTCTTGAGTACCTGCATATTTACTCAGATCCTCCTTGCCGCTCACTATTAAAGGAACAGTATGACATTTCTGGAAGTGGTGTTATTCGAGTGAGGACGAGAAAATCAATACCACTCATGTCCAACTTTACATATGAAGGTACATGCAAGCTGCCCCCTATAGAACGTCCAGCACATGACTCCCCTTAAAATCACAATGTGACGTCTTATTTTCCTTTTTGTTGCTTGAATTAAACAAACAAGATAAAACATGTTGATTTGTGAGCTTTAGAGGGGCTGAATAATAAGCAGATTTCGACAGCGTGGATGCGATGCGAGAGTTCAGAACGAGAAAAACATATTTTTCCTCTGTAGGGTCCTTTCCACAATGTTATCCATAATGACACTTAAACCCTGAGCTGGTCAGTGGCAAAAACAAGCACTTTTAGTGGACGTACGATAGCATTGCCTGCAGCGTTCTCGCTCAATACTGGACCACTTTAAAAAACAATGTTGTACACAAAAACATGGGAACATACGGTCCAGGTTGAATGTATTGAAGTAACCCTTTAATGGTGGGATTTTCTCACTACATACAGTCCCTTTGAGAGGTTTTAAATGATTCTCTCACTCTCTCTTTCTTGCCCTCTCTCGCTGTTCATCACTGACTAAAGCCTGTAACATCCCACAGAAAAATTGGTCATACTTGACGTGGATTTACGACACTGCTCTGTGTTTGTTTTCCTGCTCCAAATACCCCCCCCTGGTTAGGACACACCGAAACAGGTCATGTTTACTCTGCGTTGACTGCAGTTGATCTATGGATGGATTTTGTTTTCCCAGCGTCTGGGGAGCTTGTGTAGTGGGGTGATCTGTGGGAAATGAGCTCCCAGTGTTTATTCTCTCTCTGCAGAGATTAGCAGAGCTGCTGAAGAGCAAAAAGCCCGAAGATCTGCAAGAGGCCAATCGGCTCATCAAGAACATGGTCAAGGAGGTGCGTCAAGTGAAGCGCTTTGATTGTTACCGTCGTGTTTTGGTGGCTTTTCTGACCCTAAACCCCAGTTTGAAGCTAGTTACTGCACACCGTTCTCAGGATTCCTCTCAAAGCTTGTGTTTGTACTGACACGGTGGAGCTGAATGTGTAAGTGCAACTCGTCTTTTTTTCTTTTTCCTCCCCCAGGACGAGGTGAGAACACATAAAGCAAAAAAGCAACAAAGCACACTGGAGGCAGTCAACAGCAGCGTCAAACTCCTTAACGAGATGCTGGCTCACTTCAGCCCCGAACACTCCACGGACGGAGACAAGGAGCTCATTAGGGTTCGTTCTCCTTTTTACGACGGGCCTCACGTGACCTTTGGAAACAAATTCACTCCTTTCTTTGGCAATTATTGGCTTTTTTGGAAATAATTTGACTAAATAGTTCAGACTTCGGCTGTACGGTCATTTGCTGCTGTTGCATTCTGAGACCAACCAGTTCGTCATTAAGTATCAAGTGTCTTTCAGAAGAACTCAAAGTAATTTATTAAAAAAAAACAAAGAATAACATAAGTAATGGTAACATATTTAATATCATAGTCTAAAGTGACATTATCTTTTCCTGTGATTCAGCAGTTTCTGAATGAGATTGATGATTCATTGAAGATCATTTATTTGAATTATTATTTTTCCAGGAGCTGTATGGGGATTGCGACAAGCTGAGACAAACTGTGTTCCAGCTGGCCACTGAGACGGAGGATAACGACAGCAGCTTGGGTAAGAGATCCTGTAATTGTTGCCCGGCTGACTCTGATGACGCGCTCTCGCTCTCTCCTAATTCAAGAAGGATACGTCCGAGTCATGGCCTCGCGCTGACACAGTTTTTGTTGTTGTGGAAATGTTACAAAAGCCAGTCTAACCTTTTTTTTTTTTTAAATGCATTGATCAGGAGACATCCTGCAGGCCAGCGATGACCTCTCCCATGTCATTAATTCCTACAAGAAGATTGTGGAAGGACAGATCATCAATGAGGAAGCACAGCAAACACAATTATCTGTCAGACAAGGTACATTTCAACGGTTTCAAGCCGAGAACTGCATGTCCTCATTGTGTGCTTACAGCGTTAAAATATAACATGGTCGATCGGCAATGTGGTTTTTCGTGAGAAGCCTTCATGGGAATGTGTGAATGAACGTCCCTGACCATTGTTACTGCCATTTCCATTTCCACATAGTGTGTTTTCAGACCAGGATGTCAACTCAGCACAGTTCATGTGTAACTAATAGAATAATAATTATACACAAGTAAAAACTAACTTTGTAACAAATTGCCATAGTTGTTGATTTCCCAGCTTGGTGTGTTGTTGTGTTGAAGTTTGTAAATGAGTACATCTGTGGTTTTCTCACCACCAGTGTTTTTTTTTTTTTTTTTCTCTCTCCATCTGACGAGCACAGGTCGCACCAACCAGTCGGAGATCCTGATTGACCTGGTGGGTCTGGACACCCAGGGCGTCTCTCAGCCCCCGGCATCGTCTCCGTCTCTCCCCGCTGACCTGCTGTGTGGGTCCGCTGCCAGGGGCCCTCAGTCCCCCGGCCCCGACGGTCCCTCTGCAGCACTCTCTCTGCTGGATGAAGAGCTACTATCTTTAGGTGATTTAGAAGAAGAAAATCAAATGATAGCGACATTGGACATTAACTGTTGTTTTTGGAGAATATTTAAATGTGCATATGTGACATGTTTTGTGGTCATTTACAGGTCTTAACGAACCGGCTCCTGCTCCAAGTAAATCAGCACATGAACACCTGAGCAATGGTTTGCTGTCTTTACAGGTATTTCAATACATGTTACATCATTTCTACTAACATAAAACGTTATCTTATTGGTAATAGCGATGTTTTTTTTCTTCTTCTATCTCCACGTATTCCAGGATTCCAGTCACGACTTTGATTTTTTTGACACCACCTCGCTGTCGACATCGTCACTCTTTCCAGCAGACCCGGTTATTAACCCAGTCGGGTCTTCGACAGCTGCGTCTGCCTTAAGCTTTCCTGGCTCCGTCTTCTCCGCGCCTCCAGTTTTCACAGTGTCCGTTTCAACAACATCGGTCGTGTTCCCACCGCCCTTCGGCTCAGTATTGACCACTGCGGCCTCTGCAGCTCCTGCCCAGTCATTCAGCGTGGCCTCGCCTGCTCCCTCGGCCCCCTCTCTCACTGCACAACAGGCCTCCACTTCACCTGGAGCGTCCCACACGACTTCTCTCAGTCACAATCTGCAAGACCTTGCCTTGCTGGATCTGGGCAGTCCTAAAATGTGAGTATTAATCGTGCTACAAGGTAAATATGGGGATGGAATATGGATCAGCGCAATATTTTAGATTATGTATGAAGTGTTTTATTTTTTATTTCACTGATTGGTATCTAAGCACTTGAGTTTAAATGTTCCCTGTTCTATCATATGAAAAGTCAAGTACATCTCAACTACTAGTTTCCAAATGGCAGAGAGAGCAACAGGACTCAATGAGCCTTTGATACGAGGTGATCCGTTGGGCAGAGCAGCGTCTCTAGCACTGTAGCTACTGCTGTGTACGAGTATTTTTTTACCTTTTGTGCAGACAGCGCTTTGCGACAGGGAGCTGAAGTCGTTATCTATGCTTTTTTTTTCAAAGCCCCCAGACTCCTTTGACAAAACAGTACTTTTACCACGCAGAACGACAGAGTTGCTGCTCTACCGCTCTATTTGTTTGTGTTTATTGTGTGAATTTGGTGCATCCAAACTTGCCCTTTTGAATCAATCGCCCAAAGTACAAACTCACCGATCGAGGCAACTGTAGACCAGCAAACTCCCGTGTTCTGCGAGGTGAAATTACATTTTTTTTGTCAATGGAGTCTGATTGGCTTTGAAGAGAGCGTAGTTGAATATAACGGCTTCAGTTCCCTGTCGGAAAGGGCTGTCTGACAGCAAAGTAGAGCTGTGAAAATATTCGGAAAATAGCGTACACTTAACTGAAAGTTAGAATAGGTTTAGCTGCTGCCCTTGTCCAAAGCAGTGCATTGCTTTGCTTCTGTGCGGTAACACTTGTTGGTTTCTCCAAACTGGGGCTGTGCTGTCCGCCATCTACTGTAGGCAATACACCGACTACGAATAAGTACCCCAACCACACTGAAAAAAGTCTTGAAATATATATATTGTTGTTAGTCAGATGGTTATTAATGTGAATATGATGAATAAAAGCTAAATCAAGTGCTATATAAAGGTTTTATCTGCCGTTTAACACGAAACCTTGGTCCACGTTGGTGCCTCCCATGATTAATGATCATAAGGAGGCGACACAGTTGAGTCTCCTCAATGTCATCGGCCATATTGGATGTGACATGCTGAACACGACGCCCTGTTGTGAGCCGTTAAGAGGCAACAAAAAATGTCCCCAATCTCATCTTTAAGGCCAAGTGCCCAAACCTGACTGCACAGTGTTTTTGTTTTGAAATTCCAGGTGTTGTCTTCCGCCCCGCGTCTGTTATCTTGTCGCCATCGACGTTTATGTCTGTCATTGTACACCCGAGCATTACGGGAGCCTGTGATGTTTGTGACAAAGACTCTTGAGTTCTCCCACACAGCACGCCTGCTGCGATGGACTTTGGCAGCTTGCTGGCCAAGAGTGAGGACCTGTTCGCTCCCGCTGCCCCGTCCACTACCACCACATCCGCCTCACTGCGCCTCGGAGAGATGCAGGCCGGGTCCACGCCCCCGCCTGCCAAGAGCCAGGCAGATGACAGCCCTCTGTTACGCTCTCTGTCCCCCATCCTGCCTCTGAGCCAGGCCAGCCCAGGCAAAGGACAAGAGGCGTCCCTGGCCAATGTCTTTGTCCCTTTGGATGCCATCAAGCCAAGTGAGTTCCATGATATCGTGTGTGTGTGTGTGTGTGTGTGTGTGTGTGTGTGTGTGTGTGTGTGTGTGTGTGTGTGTGTGTGTGTGTGTGTGTGTGTGTGTGTGTGTGTGTGTGTGTGTGTGTGTGTGTGTGTGTGTGTGTGTGTGTGTGTGTGTGTGTGTGTGTGTGTGTGTGTGTGTGTGTGTGTGTGTGTGTGTGTGTGTGTGTGTGTGTGTGTGTGTGTGTGTGTGTGTGTGTGTGTGTGTGTGTGTGTGTGTGTGTGTGTGTGTGTGTGTGTGTGTGTGTGTGTGTGTGTGTGTGTGTGTGTGTGTGTGTGTGTGTGTGTGTGTGTGTGTGTGTGTGTGTGTTTTATGAGTATTTCAGTGGATTTTGTTGCTTTTCATCGTAATTATACATGGGAGAGGGTTGAAAGAAAAATAGCCAAGGACACCACATCGAGTCAGACCTCATTTTATAAACTAATGTACAAACATTGGTTTAATTAGGGTCCATTATGTTTAAGAAATAAACTCCCTCTATGCACATTTTTAATCTCCTTTGCCAGAAATCGAATAAAGCAGATTACATTTCCGCACACACTACGGAGTGTTTAAGTAGTTCAGTGCAATTCCACATGACAAACAGGCTTTACATTCTTATTGTCAACCACACAAAGGATTTTAGGAATCGGTCGCCACTTCGACAACGTCTGATATAAAGCTTTTGCCTGACCTCCCAGCCTTGATAGAAGTCCCTGTAGAGAGGATAATCACGAATGAGATTAAGTTGTTGTGTCTCTGTAGTGCAGGTAACGTAATAAACATCTGTTTTCTAGTCAGAGAATAACACCTTCCTCCTTATTTGAGAATCATTGGGCACTTTAGACATTACTGCCACTTAGTGGGGAAAGTGGCGTAAGAGCCGGTGTTTCGATCTCTGTAATAATCACATTTTGCTTTTCCCCTCTTTGTGTGCCGTGTTTAAAGGTAAAGCGAGTCCCGTGACCGCCTATGACAAAAACGGAGTCCGCGTTCTGCTGCATTTCGCCACCGACTGTCCGGCAGGCCGACCCGATGTACTGGTGATGGTGGCGTCCATGCTCAGCACAGCCCCGCAGCCTGTCAGGAACATCGCTCTGCAGGCTGCTGTGCCCAAGGTGAAAGCACCCTCACTGCATAGGACGCTACAGAGTGCCTTTATTTCAAAAAAAATGTTCGACTCATTAAATTAAATATTTCACTTCAAATGAAATCAAAGTGGGCTGCCGCTTCTTGTTTCATGACCTCGGATGTCTGTTCTGCTAAATTCACCAGACGATGAAAGTGAGACTGCAGGCGCCCACGGGGACGGAGCTGGCTCCTTTTAACCCAATCCTCCCCCCCGCTGCCGTCACTCAGGTCATGCTGCTTGCAAATCCTCTCAAGGTAAATCTCAACCCGGAGCTGTTTTTGGTCTTCATACAATTTTTACGCATCAAGTAAATGTATTTATTGACGGAACACTTTCTTACGCCAGCCGTGTTTTTAATGCGTCCGCTCAAGCAACAGCCTTGGCCGGAGACGTTATGTTTTTCGGGTGATCTGTCATTCCGTCCGGTCCGCATCATCTCAAATTTCTCCCAAATTTGGCACAAACTTCCAATTAGACTTCAGGTTATTACCAATTTGGTGATCAACGGTCTTGTTTTTGGCCATAACGCATTAATTCACATGCTATTTATGACAATTTCACACAACTGTCTAATATGATGAAATGATGACATTTTGGACAGAAATGGATGTAAACTGCACCATGACTGGTTGGTGGGAGGCATACAACCACGACGTGGTAATTCTAGTCATCTATGTTTGACATCAGTACTGCACAGTATTGGCATTTCTTACAGTCGCTCATGCCAACCAGTACGCTTTAAAGATATAATGATCACTGGCATTGACATTGCATTAGATCTTGTGTGTTCCAGCGAGCCAATGGAAGCCGTCAAGCTGAGAGTGTGTGTGTGTGTTTTGTTTTTTTTGCAGGAAAAGGTGCGGATGAGATACAAACTGACATTCATGCTGGGAGAGCAGCCACAATCAGAAGTTGGGGAGGTGAATGAGTTTCCGCCTGCTGACAGATGGGGGGCCCTATAGCCCGGCCTGCCGACACTACAAGACAATTTCATTTGTCAGTGAAGCTCAGAGGTCCAGAGAAAGGGCAGTATTAGAAGACTTTTAGGGGAAAATAATTGAATTTTTTTTCTGCTTGAGATGGCCCACTGAAGTAGCCAATGTCCTGTAGCGTACGTCCAACTTAAACTTTACTACAGTGCCAGAGGTATAGTCAGTGTGGTGCAGTAACAAATGGAGTGAAGTTTCTGGTAATGTTAAATATTGCTAAGTTATTATCCGTTTATTATGAGTATTATTGTTGTTGTTATTATTATTATTATACCCTTTTGTTCTTATTTTAATGTTCATACTTACTGTCTCTCAATGCCGGACAGTGAGCAAAAAATAAAAGTTGAAGGAGATTGTGAAGCCAGGGTCTTATGAACATGACCTGCATTTCACACGATTTGCTGCTCACTGTGTATGATAACAACGTTTAACGCTTAAGACATCGGACCGGAGCAGACAACAGCCCCTCTGTTGCTACATAAAAGGCACCCACAGACTGGCCCATCAAGAATCAGCTACTTTCAATATGCCTCACAGTTACTACTGAATACTTTAATTAACCTGCATTCTGAGTTCTATACTAACTCGTAGCTCAGACTCTAGTTATGCTTTTTAGTCTTTCGGTATTTATTGACATGAATGTATTATTTATTTGGGTTTTGGGAAGAAGGTGTCCGATCTGGTAACTTCCTGTTTGGTGTTGCAATCGACGGCTGCATTCCTTCTGCATACTCTCCTTAGGATGGGCACTTTCAGTATTGCAGTGTGATCGGCACAAATCGGTAGTGGGTAGACGGCTTATGTTACATTATGTAGCAACAGGGTGGTTTCTGAGGAATTACAGGCTTTGCTACATGTCCAGGCTGTGCCCTCTGGATGGCATTTCAATATAGAAAATGTAATTCATGCAAGATTAAACAGTGGCCTTGTGCCAGAGACCGTAGCCCCTTTTTACTTGGTAGGTGCAACACGAGCTGTTAAGGGCACGGATCAATTCTGTGCATAAAGTGGATGTGCTTTAGGAAGTGCTGACCTGCTGACAATTAATCCCCGGAGACAGAAAGGAATATTGTTTGACGTTAATTAAATGCAGCGCATAGCTTTGCTCTTGCTACCGTTGTTAGACAATGTAGTGGAAACGAAGCCAAACGGGTCGGTTAATCGCCCTGAGTCCACTGTAAATCTTTAGCTTGTGTGGGACTTTCCTATATCGATTTAGGAAAATATTTCTTTGAGTAAGCCTTGAGAAAATACTGTATATCAATAGAAAAAACTTGATGGTTAATTCAAAGCCTCAGGCTTACCGTGTGTTCATCAAGAACTGTGACTTCTTTATTTTTGTCTTTCTGGGGCTATTAGAGCTATAAAGGAAATTCTCTCCATATTTCTTATAAAACTGTCTTAGATTGTTAAATGAATGTGTCATTGCATATTTGGAAAAGCTATTTCTGTGCATGGAAAAATAAAGAAGGAGATGGATCTATTTGTTTTACAATTTTCACATGTTTGGCCTCATTTTTCAGTGTCTACGGCCCAATATCAATGCAGTAGCATATTAAACACATCGTTTGTGTGTTTTCATTTAATCATTATTAGATTAATAGCAATAGCACACTGTAAAATACTGCAAGTAAAAGTAAAGTATCAAAAGTAAAAGTATTCATGCAGCAGAATGATCACTGTCGTCATATAGGTTTTTAAATACTGGGTTTTTATTGTTCTTTCGGTAACATGTAAGCAGCATATTGATGTTGTAGCTAATTATAACTACTTTATTGCTGTTGGGTTGGTAATAAGCACATCATAGTTTAATGTGTAAAATCGGAATCTGAAAAGTAACCAGTAACTATAGCGCATAAATGTAGTTTAGTAAAGCAATGAAATTGAAATTCTCAAATGAAGTACAAGTGCCTTAAAGTACTCTCAGATACGTATGCTATCAATTTGCAGAAATAAAATGTCTGTATGAACCAATATTTAAATGGATTCTCTGGAAAGGTTGTGGGACGACCGCTCAGTTGATCTGGCGCAGCTGTGTGCGCCTCAGCCGACTACAGACAGCCCACGCAAAGTGGCGCGCCAGACAGCGCAGCCGCAGCAGAACAGGCGCAGGCAGACAGACGCAGTAGCAGCCATGGCCGACGAAAAACCCAAGGTGAGGAGCGGGTTTTGTACGGGGGTTTTCTTTACAGGGTGTACCAAATCCGTGTGCGATATTTTTTATAGACGAAAAGCCGCCTGTGAGACTAATTCGTCAACGGTTGCATAATCACAAAGACGGCTGAGAGCACAAACAGGAGCTAACGCTAACGGAGTTAGCAAGCGGGCGAAGTTAGCATAATAAGCTAACGTGGCTAACGCGCCTGAGACCCGGGTGGTATGAAAGAAATAATTCCCTGTCTTTTTAAATACAGTTAATCGACACCTGCTTAAATGAAGATGTCAGTTTAAACATTATGCATGTTAAATGTAGCGATATAACGCTAGTTATTGCATGTCCAGGTAACGTTAGCAAGAACCGCAGAAGTGAACAACGTTTAGAGCGCAGTCTACAACGGGCCATAAAATGTATTGTTTGAGCTCGAACCCTTAACTGTTAACGGATATCTTATCAAATATCCATGCCCGTCCGCACGTGCCAGTGTGCCACAGCATGAGAGGGATTGTTGATGCGTCCAAGTTGAAATTCCCATTCTGACTAGGCCGCTGGGCATTGTTATAAGGAGTAGGCCATTGCCAGTTGACTTGCTGGATGCTAATGCTAAATGCTAACGTTAGTTGTAATGTTGCTCCTTTTCTGTGCTCAGTAACCACCAGCCCTCCGGTCTGTGCTCACCTGGGGCAGATGTCAGATTAATGTAACTGTGAAAACAACTTAATTTACACACGTGATGTATATAGTTTTAGTTTTGTCTATACTTTTGTCATAAGTCATTAAGGTACACAATGTACATCACCAATCTTAAATAGTGTCGAACCCGGGCGGAAGGGGGTTTTGTTGTTGAGGAACAATTGCATTGCACATGTTAGTTTACCAAGCATCTTGTATTGCCGTACATCACTTTCTGCAGTCTGCTCAACTTTCTGCAAACATGTGTTTGTCTCTTTCAGGAGGGAGTGAAGACGGAGAACAATGAGCACATCAACCTGAAAGTGGCAGGGCAGGATGGCTCAGTGGTGCAATTCAAGATCAAAAGGCACACTCCTCTCAGCAAACTGATGAAAGCTTATTGTGAACGGCAGGTGAGACTACCGCACATTTACTACGAGTCCTCATAAGAAGCCATCTTTAAGTTGATTGCATTGCTGGTAGCGCTGGTTCTCCAACTGGAGACCAAGGACTCTGCTTAGGGGTCCTGGGTGTTCTAGTCTAATGAGAACTAGACCTTAATAAGCCCTTCTCACAGCAGCCATTTTGACATGTCATTGCAGGCTAAACACAGGTGTGATTGATATCATTAATTATGGCCCGGTTTCATTTAGGCCCTGCTATTGTGCATGATGGCTTACTGGAAGGGCTGTGATGCATATTAGAATGGGACCATAATTAATTTGATCTATTAGACATGTGTTTGCCTTTCTATCACATGTAAAAATGTCTGCTATAAAAAGGTTCTGTTGCTTATATGTTATTTCTCATGAAATATTATTGCACATCACATTTATTCAATAAACCATATGGTCACAAAAATCTGATGTATTGTGACCCCCATTTCTATTGTCTAAATTAGTGTAGTTGAATCAATAATTAAAGTGACTGCATATGTTGCCAGTTATTATTTACATGGCGCTCTGGGGTCTTGTTTACCAAAATCTTGCAAATTCTTTACTGTTTGTCAAATAAACTTGTTACTGGTTGAAAACTGGTCTCTCTAAAAACACGACAGCTGTGCAGCAGTTCTTTTTTGTTGTCACGAGTGTAACCCATAATGTTGATTTTTCAGTATTTGAAACCTTATTTTTCTCTCTGTCCACAAAGGGGCTGTCAATGAGGCAAATACGATTTCGATTTGACGGTCAGCCCATCAATGAAACAGACACACCCTCGCAGGTAAAGCTTCACCCTCTTCTGTTCTTTCAGCCTACCAACATCATACTATTGCTACTTTAGGTATTGCAGGACTCTGATTTTCCACATTGTTTTTAGTTGTTATGTTATGGGCTATTCCTTTTAGAAATTCAAGAAAGCACGTGGTTTGACAAACAGGATTTACTAAAGTTAAAGGTCAAAGGTTTTTCTCAAACAATGTTATTCCTTATGTAAGATGTATTTGAATTCATTTTTGTTTTACGTGCAGTGCGAACCTGCGTTTACAGGTTTGATACACGATAGTCTGAATTCATGTTTAAATGATCATAATTAGATTTAAAGTCTTTGGCAGTAGACCGTATTGAAACAGTTGTAGAAATACAAAGAGCTGCTCCACGCAAACAGAGTCCACTCTGAGCTCCTGCTGTGAAGCTACTCTTTAACTTGATACTTGAGACTGTCCTGAGGAAGGACGCGCTCTCGCGTCAGCTTTGTCCAGTATGTAATGGGTTACAGCGCTGACTTTACAAACTGCACTGAGCAGCTGTGAACGGATCAGAGTCGGTGCTGTAGCTGTGCTGCCTCTTTACTGCCGTAGACCAGGTACATAAAGGAGACGGTCTTGTTTACTTTCATGTTGCGAGTCTCTGGTCAGGAGAAATTCTCCTACGCTTCTGGTCCTCTTCCTCTAAACATATTGTGATCTTTTTCTCCCCTCCTTTTGTTTACACCTGGACTTTAACATTTTGTCAGTCTCCGTTTTCTGACTCTCCTTTATTGTTCTTGGTAGGAGATGCAATAAAAGAAATGTTGTCCATGTTTCAAACTAACCTTCTGGTGAAACGCTTTGTATGAATTAGCTGACCTCACTGTTATTGTCAACACCTCCTAAGTGGCTCCACGGCAAAGACATACCACTGCCTTCACATCAGCTGACATTTCAACTTTTTCTTACAGCTAGAAATGGAGGATGAAGATACGATTGATGTGTTCCAACAGCAAACCGGAGGCTCTTCTCTTTAAAGACTGTTTCCTACGAACATCCCTACCTCCCCTTTTCATCCCCGAACATCTTTGTTATGCCCAGTCTTCACACGCTCATGACCAGTGTTGATACCATCCAATGGAATACTTTTACAAAATGTTCAAAGGCAGTGGCACAGTTGCTGTAGATAGGTTTAATCACACTGTCATTTGTATGTTAACATGTTTGAACTGCGCAGTGTAGACGACTTGTAAGCAGTACAGTGAGTCTGATGTGCTGAAGAAATTAAAATCTTGGCATGATAATTTTTTCTTTCTCGAGGTTTTAGAGAAAACTTCTTGGTCCTTTTTTTTTTTTTTTTTTTATACTTATGTCATTATGGTTTTGATTCAGATGGAATTTTGTTATTGTTGTCAATTAGGCCTGCATTTTAAATTCACATCTGTTATGAAAATGTATTGTTGGAATAAATTGAGTCTTTTTTAACATATGTCCTTGCTGTTTGTTCAATGGTTATTAGTCTAAACCAGAGCGTTCATCAGAGCTAACATGTAATATGCTAATTATAGCCGTTTACTCAGTTTATAATAGCCT
Source organism: Leptoclinus maculatus (assembly GCA_032191485.1). Classification (NCBI taxonomy): domain Eukaryota; kingdom Metazoa; phylum Chordata; class Actinopteri; order Perciformes; family Stichaeidae; genus Leptoclinus; species Leptoclinus maculatus. The sequence continues at coordinate 13,972,172 of JAVDOI010000009.1, forward strand.
GAAACATAAGCTGCTCGACCAGAGATGTGTATAACAAGTGAAAAAGGTAAATTAAGAGGATAAGTTTGTAAAAAAAGTTCCCCTTTACTCTGATAGCCCTTGTCTATAATCACTGTCCCACTGTAGCAAAAATAATTACTTACAACTTTGAGCCAGACAAAAAGAGTGACATTTGAATTAAAACTGCCTCACTAGGGTTACATTTTCAAGTTGTATATTTTATTTAAATGTATATTTTTTTAATACGATTAAAATAAACCGCTGTTTTAATACACGACGATAATTGATGGTGAACGTCTGGGTCAACATCACATGAAGTCTGATGCGGAATGTGCATGCTTGGTAAATAATCATAGGTTGTTAATGTCTCTATATCCAATCATAGTGATAGCTGTTCTCTTGTGGGCGGTATGAAGGCTGTAGAAACGCCCTCTCCACAATGGTTTCTGTGGCACCCACACTTGTAGAGATCCTGCCAGAAATAAGCAGAGAGACCGGAAATACGGCGGTTTTGCTACCAAAATAAATATTTTTTTGTCTATATACACTATGAGATTATAAAGAAATGAATCCTTGCCGTAAATCATACACTGTTTAGATAAATAGTTTGGATCCAAATGAATTGATGCACTTTGATCTGATCTTAAAAATAGCCGTAAACTATATTTGTTAGGTTAGCACATTTTATTTTGAAAATTTGACCGGAAGAGAGACGTCTCCTTCTGGTCACTTTGACGCTTGTCCGCTCAGATTTGAGGCAGGTTGATTATTGGGAACCACGGGCTGCGATAGACAATGATGAGGCGGTGAAGTGCAGCTAATGAAAGTGTAATTCGCGCGTATCCTGTCAGAAATATACACATTTTACGACTTCTTGTGCAAAAAAATGACGACGACCACGAACTATCAAGGGATGGAGCCCGGTTCTAAAAGCAGTTCCAGGTAAAACGCTATGTTCAGACCGCTCAGTTAGCCACCACGACGCCAACAAGTCCAGCATCCTTTTGACGTTAACCTCAACGTTGACGTTACACGGGTTTACCTCAAAATCTCAGACATCCCTCACCCCTGCCCGTAATTATTACTTAACCGCTTTGGAGATGCTTGAAACTAAGCACGGGGCGACGATGCTCGGGGTACCACACCTTCCCGTTTTGTCTGCTGGGATGGACCATTCCCATTTTTCTTTTAACGTTAGCTAGCAAGATAGCACTCATGTGCTCTCCCTTTTTGTAGAGAAGCTCCCGAGCTAGCATGTACAGACTAGGCGGCTCAGCACCCAGCATCAGGCCTTTTACACACAATGTTTTCTCAATACTTTCTCGTCTTTATTGTCTGAATGCGAAAGATTTATCACATCTGTCATTCCAGTTGGGTGCGGACCCCACCCGTGAATTTCAGATCAGCTATCGGGATGATCAGTGAAGTACAACAAGGCATCTAGTCTGCCCAGCACATGGCCCCATTGAGGCGGGGGCCACGTTACAGCTGGCTACACCTGACCATAACCATATCAAGACTGGAATGATGCGGGTTTAACATTCACAATGTTTAAGTGAACGATTGAGTCTCCAGTACGTCATGTGGGTATTATGGTAAATCCCATCATAATGTAAAATACAACGATACATAAGACCAATGCCATTTTATTCTTTCTACCACAGAGTTAAAAAATACTATATAGTGTTACCTTTCAATTTTCGAGAAAATGACATAATCAATATTGATCTATAATTGTGTAAACTCTGCATTAAGTATTCCAAAGTATATACAATGTATAGTTGACAGTTTAATATGCACAATCTTGTTCAGAATAATAGTCTAATACAACAGCCACGCATTACATCCTATCCTCATAAACTGCATTGCATTTTACTGAGAGGTGTTCTTATTATTTAGTCTACCCTTGCTGATATATAAATCTGTTTGACAACATATCAGAAAAGTACAGTAGTATAAACAGTAGCCTACATATAAAGTCCACATAGACACACAGGAAACCCTTTTGCATTGTGGTGCTTTATTGTGATTTATTGGCAGTAACGGAATATAATATAGAGAAGTATATTTTGTTATGAAAATAAGAGTTGGCATGTTTTCGTTGGCTTAGAATGAGCTGTATACCTCTTCATACCGTCTCTTCGCGGAGTCCGCCATGTTTTACCGTCCATGTTTCTACTGAAGCCCAGAACGGACAATCCAAACACGCGAGGCCGTTTGCTCGTTGTGTCGGCCTGTTTGTGTGTGACGGCTGATGAGCTCAAACATCTGATTGACACTTTTAAGTCATCACATTGTTATCCAAAGGGGTAGCACATTGTGAAATGACGCAAAACAGAATTTATATTTGACCTTTTTATTTGGTGAATGAGCAATCACTTCCCACTCGTTAATTCTTAAGTCTGAACTACAGCAGTTAGGTTGGTTCTTTTATTTCATAAACCCTTTTCAAATGGAGAGAAGACGCTTCGGAGAAACCAGCCAGTCTGGTCCAGCTTTCAGTAACGGTGCTGACTGATCTCTCTCGTCTCAGGGTTCTGCGCCCTCCTGGCGGCGCCTCCAACTTCTCGCTTGGTGCAGATGAGGAGAAGCCTCCCGTCCGGAAAGACAAGATGGCCTCCAGTGTTTTCGCTGAGCCGGAGGACCCCTATGCTAATAGAAGGAACAACCCACCAGGTACAATCTAAACTCTTCTCCAAGCAGCTGCTGCGTCAGTGTGAAAGCTTATAACTCAACCAGTGACCACGAGGAACACGTTTGAGAATATCTTTTCTTGCCTTTCGGAGATACGAGGTTGTCACTGAAGGGTTTTTCTCTCTCGCTGCTGGACCCAGCCGATCGTCTGCCTCCCCAGGCAGCTGAATACATAGGAATAACATTTACCGTCTCCAGTGGTGCTACTTGACATAACGGGTTCAGGTGCCCAATTCATTTCTCTTCCAGGCTGTCATTAGATATTCAATCACTGGTGTTCCTGTGTTCATCAGGGTCTTCTCATGCCTGCAGAGATCTGACATATTCATGGGGAATTGAGCTGCATCAAGTAAACAGTATAATCTAAGAGGATAAATAAAACGCTGATAAACCGAAAACACTGTTTCATTGCCATGTCATTTTTGACTAGTTTTGAAATATGATAGACAGCAAAATGTGACCAAAAGAGGAATTAAAACACAATAGGAAGTAAAAGTGATGCTAGCCAGTTATGCAGTTTTGATTTCGGGGGATTGGTTCCTAATTTTCTCCAATAAATGCAGCAGTTTAAGCTAAAAACATCTATTACAAGAGGAATTTACTTGGAGCCATTGTTGCGTTTTTTTATAGCTTTTCTCTTCCAGATGAGGTGAACGTTCTGGCATGTAGGACAGGTTGTGAAAGCTCATAATCCAAGTAGCTCTCTTTGTGCTGTGTGCCTCATGTTGGCCGGCTCAGGTCTGGTCTCAGACTTCCAGTGCTAAGATGGATCAGCGATTCTTTTCAGTCTTATTTCTTGTGACAGAGCTAATATTTCCCATTTTTACTTGTTTAAATTTGCAATATGAAAAATCTATATTCATTTATTGTATTGTATATGCAGTAAAAGTTAATTACATCACACCCTTCTAGTAAATATTGAAATACCTATAGTTAATGTAACCCCACAAATATGAGAAAATTTGACGTGCGTATTACTTCGGGTTTGTGCGGCCATCTTTGTTTGTCGGTGGCCATACAGGTCGTTGTAAGTGTTTTTTTTTAGTAGCAGCTTTAACTACATCTGGCTTTCCCAGAATCTCATCAAAGGAGGGGTGGAATGTAACACTTTCAGTTCCAGTAGACTTTCTGTCACTGGCGTGTGCAGAGTTGGGTTGACAATCTGGATTCTATATCAAAAAGGCGGCGGTTCATCAACCAGGAAGCCTCGGTCAAAGAGTTTTGAGTCGCCACCCAAATGGGAAAGTTGCCAGTTGAGGGATGTTTGTGTCATTTTTACCGATATAAACAAACCGTTTTTTAGGAATGCAGGGTAATTGAAATAACAAAAATAAACATTGTCGTTAAAGGACCAATTTCTGAATTCAAGCTAAAAGTGTGGCCGTACTTCAACAAGGAAGTTGCTAACAGTAAGAGCCTTAAATAAATAAAAAAATATAAAATGTGTATTGAGACAGTTCAGTGTATAACTGTTATCTAAAACAAAAAGCAAGTAGTTTGTCATTCTGACATTTTTTGTCTTCTTAGTCACAAACCCACAGAATATTTAACGGTGGCTGAATGCTTATTGAAACTTTCACACATTCTCCCTCTGACATGTCCGTCTTCCTCCCTTTAATCCTCGCACACAGTAGCCTAACATGAACCAGACTTAAGTCCTTTTAACAGTACTAACTAACAGTATTTCGAACCTTGATCTAATAAAGTCCGAATGGCTGTCTTCTTTGAACAGGATCAACATCAAAAGAAAAGGAAAACAAGCCATTTCCTCGTAGTCACCGAATGCTTTTCTCCCCGTTTTGACCCTCGATGCGACTGCCGTATCCGGGCTGCCACAGAGAGGCTAAGTGATTGTGTGTTTGTCCGCATGACGGAGCACAATACAGCCAGAGAGGTGGACTGGCATGGCAGTCCTGCAGAGGCTCGTTAAAATGACGGCATAATCAGGGATTCATTTATCTAGATATTTTATATTCCACAGGCAAAATCGTAAACTGAACATCATGTTGAGTTAACAGCCTCGTTGGACTTCATCCTCCTCCGCCACCGGACGGCTTAAAGCTGAGGGACCATCTGTACATGACATCAGACGTCAATCATGCCCGGACCATCTGAAATAGGAGCATCACGAGATCTGTTGGCAGCAAACCTTCTTTAAAGGGTCGTCCAAAAAAAAAACCCTGTCTCAAATTACTAGTTAAGTATAATATAAATATCTCAAAATGGAAATAATGATAATGTAAAACATAATCACTCAAAACAACACCAGGAAGTCTTACTGACAGGTGTGTACGATCAAAACAACGCCAGTGTAAATCTATAAATATATAAATATAGCTTGGTTATAAACCACCTGTCAGACAGTGCCAGCAGCACCTACTGGCATCCATCCAAAGTAAAGTCAACAGGCCTTTTCTTTTGTAAACGGACGGAGTCTGTTCAACTGTTAACAAAGAGAAACAAAATGACTGCCTGACGCATCCAAAAAACAGGTATGTGTCATACGACCGTGGGCGACCGTGGCTCACTGGGTTAAGAGGCTTGTCTGGTAACCGCAAGGTCGAAGGTTCAATCCTTGACTGGGATGTGTCGAAGTGTCCCTGAGCAAGATACTGAACCCCTAGCTCCCCGGGCGCCTGTCATTGGCAGCCCACTGCTGCACTATGTGCTCCCTGTGTTTCCCCCGTAACGGGATAAATATAGTGAAATAATTAAAATACAGTTCTGATTTAAAATTGGTGCAATGGAAGATGTGGAATATGCGTGCATATTATGAATAAAAGAAACAATTAAAAACATGTTGGTGGTGTCCATTGACCCCATCTATCTGTCAGTATAACAATATTCAGTGTTGAATCCAAACTATTTCATAAAACGTCAGTTTTTCCCGCCCCTCATTAAAGTGACGTGGGACTATCATGGATAGTCCCACTCGCATGCCAGCATGCCTTTCTGTCTAGCCTTCCTTTTTCTGAAAATAACAATGGGCAACAGTGTGAACAGAGTTATTGTCAGAATGACATTAAGCATGAAAGTGAAATTTCGAAAGTCAAAAGAATTCCCCACAGCTCAATAGGAAGCTAAGAGGAGATGTAGGAGTAAATGTCGGAGCAACGTCCTTACGAAGAAAAGTCCAGCATAATGAGGGTCATCGGGTCAGGCCATTATGTCAGTGGACTGCAATGGTCGGCGTTGTTCCGCTCATGGGACCTTCACTTCCCCTTGTTGCCTTCCTAAGTTGTCACTGACACACAAAATCCCCAGTTATGTTTAAATCCTTTGTGGGAAATTCCACACTTCCGATGAACACCCTGACACGGCGCTCTGGCATTTGATTTAATGTTTACATTGAGTATGAAGGCTGTATATACTATAACTGTTTTCCCCGTGATCACATGACCAAAAAACATCAACTCGTTGATGGAGGTAAAGCTTACATGTCACTGTTGTACAGCTTCTATTTGCTATCCAGTGAAAGCTGAGCATTAAGAAGACTTCTTTTGATGAAGAGGTTGGTAGATTTTTGACTTTTGACCTGTAAAACAAAACCGAGCAAAAGTCTTATGCTGCACCTGTTTCTTTATGATCTGGTCCATGAGTTTAATGATGTGTTAATTTGTTTCTTATCAGGCCAGTTATGATCCAGCTACTCAATTTGCGGTTTATCTGTAGAGGGAGATCAGATTCTAGTTGTCCTTGTTATCGTGCCCTGTGGACTGTCTTCTCTGGCATTCACTAGCCATTTCTTAGTTTCATTACTCAAGAATTAATTAGCTAATTATGACAATTTCACACAAATGTCTAAAAGGACGTTTTGTGTAGCATTTATTGCATTTTGCCTTTGCACCTCCTGAGTGACGGCCTTATTTATTTGAGCCGGTGCGTCTCCTCTGTTGTTCCAGGTGGGAAGCCCACAGGTGTGCTTTGCGGTGAGCCGTCAGCCCCCCGGAGGAGAGGAGGGAACCAGACCACCGACCTCTCCGCAGACGCCCCCGCCCCCGCCCCCGCCGCCGCCGCCGCGGTAAGATCGCACATCACGAGCTGCGGTGGGAGGAAATGAAGTGAAACCTGAAGGCAGACAAACATATGGGGAAGCAACTGAAGTCCAAAAGATTTAACTCTCATCTATTTTGTTTTTTTCTAAATCTTCCCTTAATGTCTTAATAAGTAGCTTGTGTATCAATTACAGTGGAACATGGGCAAATAACATGAAAGGAGCACATGCTGATGAAGTACTGACCACCTTTCTGCTTGTTTTTGTAGGACGGAGAAAATTCTGTAGGCGATTATGGTAAGTGCATGTTTTATTCTGATCACATGACGCACTTTGAGAGACCTTAAACCAGTGGTCCAATATTACAAAGAACAGATTTGTGATACGCCATCATACATCTTTCACTTTCAACATCACAGATATACAAATGTACATGTGCACGCGCAGTATGTGTACCTGTATACATACATACATGCACAATATTCATATACATTATTGTTACAGTACCTCTATAATGCCCAGCCAACGTTGAAGATTTAGGTTATTTTGAATGAAGTAAGTCGGTGCTTTCTGCTTAAATATTACAAAATCAACAATGTGCTTCGGGGCAAGGCAACGCAACCTAAATGTGTTTTTTAAATGCTTTTACTTTATTGTCTCGGAAAATACTGTAAATTATTTACCACTTAAAAAAATTGTAGTAATTCTTTTTTTGAACAGTGGGTAGTTTGCTAATTAAGCTAACGTTAGAGCCATGAGCTGGCTGCGGCTGTCTTTGTAAGGTTTCCAGCTGACATGAATCTTCTCTTGAATATGCATGTGACGTCTACAGACATGACATCGCGCAGAAAGACTGGCAAAAAGTCGGCATCAGCGATATTAATGCAGCTTAAACATTGTGGAGAAAGAGATAAATCTCAACCTGTGACCATTTAATAAAAATCAACATTTTAGTCAGTAGTTGATGATGAGGCCGACGCTGCTGAAATCTTTCCCCAAAACACTCCGACGCATCATGCGGATACACAGTGTCCTTCAATGTCTGCAATTAGAAACGAGCTTCCGAGGGTGTGACGCGTTCTTGTGGCAAAATTCTAGTGGCTGCTTATTTGTTAATGTTTCCAAATGATAGCCACATGCCTCCCTGCCTGTGTTCAGAAAACAGTGCTCCTGAGCCGGAAGCAGTCCCAGAGCAGAAGGAGGAGGCCCCTCCAGCCGACCATCCCGCTGCAGGAGTACCGTCCGGCCGCAGGAATCCCCCCGGGGGCAAGTCCAGCCTGATCCTGGGATGAATCCAAGCCAACCACCCCTCGCTCCCTTCATCCCACTCATCTCTGAACTTGTCTTTTTTCATTTAATTTTTTTAACAAGGAACCCCCGGCCCATTCGTCTGAACCGCAGGAATCCTACCTGGTGTGCAACAGACACCAGTCTCCTCCACATCCCTTAAGTGCATTGTTTTGATACCTCTTTTCTGAAAGCCGTTTTGTACCGTTTTTGTTTTTGACGGAAGCACTTTATGTATTTCTATGTGTACGGTTCAAAGTCTGCCTTTTCCCCCTGCAACACAGGGTACAAGGATCACATTTCTCATATCAAATAGCGATAAATTAATCTCCCCTAACTTTATTGCGACAGCTAAAGCGGTGTGTGATTGTACGAGCAGTTTCCAGAACACAAGCGGAAAAAGAAGAAAAGAAAGCTGTCACTTTTGCACCGTGTTCAGTTTTGACCCATCTTGCATGCACGTCTGGCCTGTAAACGTATGAATGTGAGAAGAAACATAACTGTGAAGATTTTTTTTTTTTTTTATTGTGGAATAATTATCGTGTTGTTGCATGAAGCTGGAATCTTTCTACTGATTATCTTATCTACTAATGAGTCCCATAAATGACTGTCATTGTGATCTGAAGGGTGCAAACGTGTATTCAGAGGACTTCTGTCGGTCCCGTGTCAGGTGACAGAATTGGAAAAAGCCTTTTTTTATATTGCAGTCACTAACTTTAGATTATTGTAACCCCAGTGCCGGTTTTGAGTGTTTTTTACAGGTCAAATTTACTCTTAAATACAGTGTGCCTGTTAATGTGTTAGGCTACAACATCAAATAAGGTTGGGTTTTCTCAATTGCATCTTGCCAGCATGAAAAAGTCCTTAGTTTCTCTATTGCAGTCAATGGAATGTTGTTGGTCCTGAAGTGTTTCTGGTAAACCCATCCTAGATTTGACAAGTGACCTTATGACAGCTCAGCCTTTTTTGCTATGTTTTTACTCCCCCCCCCCCCCCTCCTTATACATGCGTTTATCATCCTGCTCACTAGAAAGATACAACAGCCTTTTTGTACATGTCATCATCGCATTATTTAAAAACCAAAAGTCAAACTCCCTCCTGCTTCTGTCTTGTTGAGTCGCGCGCGGCGACTGCAGCCGTCGCGCAGGAAGAACTACATTTCAGAAATGGAGTTCCTGTGGTGTCTTGTTTTTGAACGTGTTACGATGCAAAGACGCGTCTGTTTTGCATCCTTTGCCAATTCCCATCGCTGGATGTTGAGTCGCTGCAGAAAATTGAAATCATGAAAAATGGCACAAAGTGGAAATGAATATTAAAAATCAATTTTCACCATGGGTCCATGTGTTTGCTGTGTGTGTGTGTGTGTGTGTGTGTGTCATTTAGAATGATTACACTGAGTGGTTATGATTGTTCCTCTGCAGCTCATGGGGGAAAAAACACAGAGGAAATGTTCTACTAAAAAGATAAGTTTGTAAATTTGGAAGATATCCTCCATATTTTAAAAACTTTTAAACATTTGAATACTCTCTTGCACAAAACTGTGGATTTTTCTCCCCCGTAATTTACATTGAAAGTTAATTCAATGGCCAGTATGAACATAATTAATTGTTTAAGTGTTCATATGGGCACCGTACTATTATTTTATGAACAGACTTCAAACAAATGTGAACCTATCCTTCATGTATTTTTAGAGAAAAAAAAAGTAGAATAGGGAAAAGTAGTGAAAACTACCGTAATTAAGCTTCTTTTTTTTTTTTTTTGAGTTTGGTTTGGCTCCGTACCCGCAACCGACCAGCACAGCCAACCGCATCATTCCGCTGACTCACTCTGAAAGTGAAAGTAAAGAACCGGAGTAACTACACTCGCTGTCGAGCCGACAGCAGACATTTGTTCCAACACTGGAGAGACGTCGTCTTGTCGAGGAGCGTGTACGGTGAGTTTGATATGACACATTACTGTGGTGTGGACAGCGTGGCGTGATTGGAAGTCTACGTGTTGCACATACCTTGTGTGTGTACATTAAGTTAGTGGAGCGGTGACGTAGGGCAGCAGACGCACGGTAGCTCAAACTGACCGACAATATGTCCAGTTTAATGAATGGCGTTATGTGAGTATTTTATTTTGATACGGTTACTGAAGCGGCAGTGGAAGGAGGCGAACTTTCAATGTATCTAATTCTCCAATATACAGGAAATGGCTCGACTCGCGTTTATTAAAATAACCTCGCGAGCTCGACCTCGCTCCAAATATAGCTCCAGAAGTGTCGTGAATGGATTTTTTCCAGCGCCTTCTCTTTCGATAGAACAGAAACGTTGGGCGTGAGGTGTGTGCAGCTATAGTGTACACAGCAGTGTCTGGGGCAAAGATCATAGACAAGATATTAACACGGCCGCATTTATTTATTGAGCAATACGAGTTGACAATGTGCAATCAATCAATTGCGTTGTGTTTTGGAAGCACGAAGAGACCACATTCAAATTCAACAAGTAAAATCTTGAGTCAGTTTTTATTTAATTTAAGTCTGTTTTGTCCTGAAATAGTATCCGAACCATAGTTAGTAGTAGTGCGCATGTTTCCCCTCTTTGGTTTAGCCATAATTAATGATTAGGTAAAGGTTAGTGCAGCAGGTTTGCACCATGATGCAACAAAACTGCATCAGGTTGCTGTTAATGAAACTTAGACAATGGGAATAACACAATAAATCCAGCATATTGTCAGCCCTTCCTTCTGGGAAAGTCAGCCCAACTGTTTCTTCTATAAATAAACATTCCACATGTGGAGGCCTAAGCACCCAACATTAAGGGTTGGTAATCTGGGTTTAACTTTAATTGTAATTGCAATGTGTCTGCAGCACAATTGAAGAGCACTTGCGAATGGCCAACTGTGCTTATGCGAACGCCCACTCTGTCCTCCGCTGTTGCTGTTTAGTGTCAGTTGGTGTGATGGCGATGCAACTATCCCGTGGGCCTTTTACATGTGTTTCTGCAACCTCACTGGAGGAGTACGAAAGGCTTCTCATTTGACTGTGCGGCTGTAGAGTTCTGACTGAGTGGAAGTTGCATCATGGGCATCATGATGAAAGTGAGGACTTTTTTTCTGACTTCAAAACACTCCTCAGCCAGAAGAGGAAAAGAGGTGGTTGGAAAAAGACAAGAGACATGACTTTATGTTGATGCAAACGTTCCTAAAGGCGCTCCACCACCTCCTCTTTCAGATTCAGGGATTCCTAAAAGTGGATGGGGTTGTCAGCTAGTGTCATGTCAGCCGGGCCGCTGTATCAGCTCATATTATTTTATCACATAGAGTGGTATTGTCATATTTTTTGGGCTAATAAGCAACAAGAAATAGCAAAAAAAAAGAAAAGTCATAGATATCTTTAAGGTATTTTAGAAACAGTGACGATATTGCATTGACAGGTTTACTCAGTAGCCTACATGTCTTGGTCACAATTCTTTAAGAGATTTTTAAATATAATTGTACAGGGAGTCCTGGTGGTTATGTGGTTCAGATTTATGTCATATTGCCGGTTTGTCTTTCCCCTCATAATAATCATATTATAATTATTTATTTTACATGTAAAAAAAACAACAACACAACATCAGCCAATATATAGTTATTGGATTTTTAAACTGTCAAATATCTGTATGGATCGAGCCACAGTATCAACTCTCACCCTTCCCCTATTTCCTTAACCTCGCAGAGTTATGAACCCCCGAGAGCTCCTGAGGAAGAGAGGCTGTCAGCTCCTTAACACTGTAGACAGGAAGTGCACAGAAAGGCCACAGAAAGGTCTTAAATGGAGAAAAGGATTATGATGGAACGCATACCTCGGGATCACTGAGTTTAAAACAACTCTACTGTATGTTTAGTATATATATATATATATAAATATATAATATGTTTAATTAAGACAGATTCTGATACTGTTCATTAGAAATCAAGGTCGGAAGCTGATAACCGGTATTTGGAAGTGAAAAAATGTAAATGTTAGTGTTAATATAAAATTTAGAATATCACAAACTCCAACACAAAACTTTGTGTAAATGCTCTTTAAGCATATGTTTAAGTAAATGCTGCAAAAGAGAACTTTTCAATGTTATCTTTAAAATGCAAGATGCAAGCTCCACGAGGCTAAATCTTATTGGCTGGAAGTTTTAAAAAAAAAAACAAGCTGATAAAGGAGATAGACGCACACTAAGTATGCAATTCTTTTCCTCGCGGGCAAACTGACATCCTCAAACGTCTCCATTTTCTTGGCCCATCCTCGTCTGCATAGTCCGCAAACGTTGGATGTGCACGTACAGGTGAAAATCTGCCGCGCGGAAACGCATATAATTGCAATGGATGGCAGCATGTGACCTGTCCCGCATGACGGTGTGCATCCACAACTCCAGGGCTTGATAAACCAGCAGTCTCTCTTGGCGTTTAATAAGCAGGATGCGCTGTATCTGTTCAGTCTGTTAACAATTCCCGGCGTGGTTTTGTGGGAGAGTGCGGGTGTTTTCTCTACTGTGTCCAAGAGTTCCAGACAAGCATCCGCCACCCCACAGCTGCAGTGGCTCGATTATCCTTTTGGGGGAAAGCACTTGCATGTGATGTATACTCACTCGTATTGTGCTCCTTTTTTCGACTCATTGTCCAGGTGGAATGTAGGAATTCCCCAATCACGTCCACAAAGACAAGTTGTTCAGGCAGAAGGAGTGAGTTCACACAGGTGAGGGCAAGGGATCAAAATAAACTGAAGTAAAGTAAGCAAAATAGTTAAAAAAAACGGCAGTGGATGTGGGAGTGTGCAACAACCATTCTGAAAGGAAAGAAAAGGGAGCATAGGGGTCTTCAGAGGTATTTGAAAATCCGGAGGATATTGCCCAATCTCTGGCTGCTCTTCAAGCGGTTTGACAAAACAATCTCCCTGCTTTCACTTTCAGTATGACCCTTTGTCTGTTAAAGTAAATACACTTTAAACAAGCAGATTTCATGTTAGACCGCCAGTTACGATATGAGAAACTTCTAGAAGCAACAGAAGGGGACTCGGCCCGCATTTAGATACATGATAACCACATTATGGGACAAACATATAAGATCTCAAGAAACCCAAGTTGAAACCGATTTGCCAACGGGACCAGGCGAGCAGTAAAGTGTGATCAGAGGTTTTAACTTAGGCTCTATAAGCTATGACATGAGAAATGTGTTGTCAGTTACATTCTAGTGCTTATTTATCTGTTTCATAAACATGTATTTATTGGTTTATTTGATAAGGGACAGTGCACATTAATAAAAACATTTCTGTAAATGCACCAGAGTTAGCCAAGAGGCTGTTTTTCATCTGTAGTCCCAAGATGCAGATGTTACAATGTTCATAAACATAAACCAATGCACACCCACACAGAAGAATGTATGCTCTGGAGACCTCTGGCTTTCCCCTTCGCTGAGCAGCTGCAGTCGTAACTGCATCTTTGCAGCTTTGAATCCGACAAACCGGTCTCGCTTTGGCAGAACAGGTGTTCTGGATTATTGACTGTGTGTCTTATTTTTCATGAAATAGCAGGAGACGGTTGTTTCACTCTTTTATTATGCAGCAGGACACAACGGTTGTGCAAAGCTCAATAGTTTTTTACCACACATGCTTGTTGTAATCTGCAGAAGCAGTACAGACGATCCGGGGGTCGTTTTCTACTTGGCAGTCGGGCCATTTTGGCTTCATGCGCCACTGTGCCACTTTGCACAAACCCCCCCCGCCTCCAACGCTGTATCCACTTCTCTCTATACATCCATGGGACTGTGAGGTCATGAAACAGTTAATAAAACAAAAATGTACTAGTGCTTAATTCACCTACAGATAAGAACATCACATTTCTTCCCACTCATATTCCATGAAGCTTCACAGCACCGGTCTACCTTCTTTTTTTTCCCCCTGTGCGTTGTGCGTCGGCCAGGTGCGGGCAAACACACCCTCTCTCGAACAAAACGACGCATGCAAAGTCTTCACCCGGCAGGCACAATAATAAGGTCAAGTTACAAAGAGGAACAAAAGTGAAAATGAAGTTCTAGAGATCAAATAAGGAGAAGCTTTCCAACTGCCGGAGGGTGTAAGGAAACCAGACAAGAGACCACGATATCATGGTATCATTGTTGTTCTCATTCCTGCCCATTTTTTTTTAAAAGGCCACCGCAAAGAAAACCTACTCCGTGTTTAAATTTTTCGAACGCACAATGAATGATACATGTTTGATTCTGGCTGGTCCCGGCTTCTTTACAGCTCCAGGTTTTGCGCTCTCACAAAATACGACCCCGTAAATCCAATTTGAACTAGAGACCCTGATCTTGGTGCTGTGAAGAAGTATCCCAGTGTTTCCGTTGTATACATTTTGCCGACAGAGTGAAAGCCAGGCTTAGAGGGAACCAAGCTTAATGCAGCTGGTGTCATTATTCTTTAGAGACAAAAGTGACAACGAGGTCTGCGCTTTGTCTCCGTAGTTTGTCTGCTCTGGTCCGAATCAGCTGGTGAGTTTGTAAACTTGGAGCGTTTCCCCCTTGGTATCGGTTCCTTTTCACACAGAGAAAGATCCAACGCATCACTACAAACCACTTGAGAACAGTGAACAGTGTGCGACTCACAATTGACCCGAGTCCTGTTTTAATCACTTTCAATACTGAAGGCAAACAAGTAACACAAACCCCCTTTTTTTTAATGCACATTTAGCATTAAATAAAATCTGATTGTCAGCAGATCTGTTATTCTTACCAGCATCTCTCACAACGAAACAGCTAAAGGCCACACAATCATAATAAGGGCGGCAGTTAAGGGTTCCATCTGCATTGTAAAACCATCACGGCGCCTGTAAAATCCTCTGGTAACGTAATCAATCTTGTGCAACACAGCACAAGATTGTTGCAAAACACGCTGGCAGTACACACTTTGTTTTTGTTTTTGCAGTACAAATATGTAAGTGAGTACAACCTGGACCTTTTAAATTGCTATCATCATGATGTGATTAATGTAATAATCAGACCTCTTTGGCGGTTACATTTGTCTTGATCAACACATAAAGAACTGTTTGTTCTGTCATTTCAGGTAAATGAACATGGCCTCAATAAGTATCCTCCTTATGTTCACTGTCATCTCAATCAGCGTAGGAAACGCAAAGACAGGTAAATTCTGCCTAAATCAGAGAATTTGAAGTATGGAAGACTGCTTCCCACTGATGTAACTTCTCATCCTCTCATATTTTCTTCTACAAAAGGATTTATAAGTCTGAAATGCAAGGCTGAGAAGCTGGGACAGTATGGCCAGCAGTCGCTGCTGGAGTGTGTCATCGTCGCCCCAGACAACGACACGGTAATCCGGGTGGTCGTCTGGAAGAAAGACAAGCTTCCCTTACTGGTCTTTAACGAAGGGAAAGTCACAAAGCAGCAGCAAGGCTATTCATTTGCTGAGCCGTCCTGGAATGACAAAAACATGAACGTGTCCCTGCTCATCACCAACACTGCAGTGGAGCACGATGGACTTTACGAATGCATGGTGTCGACAAACGGCGGTGTTGACACTAAAAACCCCAGCCTTAATGTCACAGGTGAGAGCCTCCAGTCTCGTGGTTGAAACATTTTTCACAAGTATTCTCCACGGAGAGGTGACCGATTTGAGTGTAGTGTTCATCTTCAAAACTGATCCCAACTCATTTCAAAGCTAAACCGTGAAGTCAAGTTGATTCTGTGAACATTAAAACAGAAAGTGTGCTTGAAAAATGTAATTGCTGCCTTGAAGATTATTTAGAGATCCAGGGGACTTTCCTGACCTATCACATTGGTATTTCACTTTCTGTCTTTACGTACTTTTAGTTTCAGTGTTACAAATAATCACAGCCAGTGCAGGGGCCAGTTTTTATATTTGTCTTTCTTACCACATATTGGACTATATAGTACTCTTCACATATAATGGTCAACTTAATTTTGCGATACTTAATTGGTGTCGTTTGGTTGACGTCACGGTGCAACGTTCAGCTTAATGATCGTGTGTTTTTTCGTTTACTCTTTGCAGCCAAATACAGCAAACCAACTATCCTCTCCAACCCTGAGGCAACAACTCTGAACACAGACGGTACCCTGACGTGCGAGTCTGATGGCGGCTACCCAGAAGGCGAACTTCGCTGGTTCGATGAGCTCAACGGGGAGCTGACAACTGACTCTCAAATGGAGGCGAAGCCGACCAAAAGTGGTCTGTTTCAGCTCTCCAGCAAGCTGGTTTTGGGGCAAGGATCCGACGGCTCCGAATACACCTGCAGTGTGTACAATGCCAGCGGAGGCAAAGAGGAAGAGACCACATTCAAAGCACTAAACACACCGAAACCTCCAGGTATTTTGGTTCACACAATAAAAATGTCATACAGCGATTTTGGCTACTGTCACATGTGAGGTCATGCTTTACCTGCAATTTAAATTACATGAATTACATGTTTTGTGTTGGCGCAGGAGGTCGTTTCTGTTAGAAACCAAAGAGTAAAAATTGTAGTTGAATGGAGCTTGTTGGTCACGAAAGAAGAAAAAAAAAAAAAAAACTTCAAAACGATGCTCCTCACAAGGGAAGAAAACTATGCAGCCCTGATGAGAGATGAGTTCCTTGCGTTCTCGTTGATGTTTAACTTTGCCGACCCCTCTGGGAGTAAAAGAGAAAGCGACTGTAGGTTGCTGAAGTATTACGGGGGGGAACTTCCCTTCAGTGCATGCACTCCTCATTTGAATCAAGTGCACTTACATCTTTTACTCTTTTTGGTCTCGAACCTGAAGTATGAGAGCGTTAAAACAATCTTTTTTTGTTCAATTTGATTCATTCAGAAAAGGGGTTTCGGAAGGAGTTGGATCCAACCACCAAAATAGCGGCTCCCGTAGTGGTCATCGGATCGCTGATCGCAGGGTTGCTGCTAGCGCTGCTGATTTACAGAAGGCGATCTCAACGTGAGTACCTACACAGGCCCTCGTTATTGAGTATTAACTAAAAAAGGTAGAAGGTAGATTTAATTTATTACTTCCTTCTTCCTCTAAGAAACAAAATTGCATCACATTCACCGTTTCAGACGACACATAGGCGGCCAAAATCTTGTTCCCATGAACTTAAATTAATATATATCGTAACACGTCATTAGCTGCAGTTTTCTTAATAAAAATTAGTTTTTTTAAATCACTGAGATATTCCAGAAGGGACGGTTTACTCGTCTTCAAGTCCGTCTTAAAACAATAATCAGGTTCCCCCTAACATTGAAAGAGGTTTCGGGTTATTCTTCCTGTTCACACTTCCTTTAAACTCCGATAAACAGGAGTGCGTAGTGACTCGCAGCAGTTGTACTGATGTACAACTGCAGACATACTATAGCACTATTACTATGATATTTGATCGGGAAATTTGAATAATAACGCTCTCAAATGTTGTGTGGGATTTCATCAGTTAGGGGTGCAACCCATCACAAAACTTGTGGTTCCGATCTTTTCGTGGTTTTGAGTCACGGATCGGACCAGCAGAGGAAAGAAAGGCAAAAACAACTTGAAGAGATGGCGCAGGCTCATAAAGCAGCTCATAATTCCCTCTCAAATATCTATTTTATATTGCTGTGAAAACATACCCAACTGCCGACAAACAACATCGTACTAGATCACATTTAACCATACAATAGATGGAGCTTGACATCACAATAGTAGGAGGTGGACAAACCTGTCGAACACCTGGCAAGTAGCCAATATTATTCAGGTTGGGAAAGTACACGCAGTCATGTTGTTTAGTTAAATCGAGCAGTGTGGGTGCTGCAACCCTCTCATGAGGCCAAAACTAAATAGCTCACAAAGATTGGTTTGGTCGGACACAAGTAGATAGCTAATTTTCATTCTCCCATCGTTTTCTTCACAGAGGCCCGACGACACTCCACAGCCCCCCTTATGGGTACGTCCATCTTTGGACATACTATTTGCTACTGTTTCTGTTCCAAATGTGTCTCTTTTTAGAGGTGTAAATGAAAGGTTCTATCTATTGATTCTTCTACCTATCGACTAGTTTTAGCTGCCTGAAACACTACATATCTGCTACAGACCTTCTGACGGAATAATGAGTGCTTTAATTAGCTACAATTAATCGTCTTTTTTAACTACTTTGCTGAACATGTTTGTGTTTCACTGATGAATAGTTGACTCGGTGGCCTCCGAGACAACATGAAACCAAACTCACTCCCCACACACACACACACACACATTTCTGATCTCATTCCAAGCCTGTTGAGGCATGTACTCCCGCTGTGTTTTAAACATTAACTCAGTGGGAGCACATGTTGATCACCTGTCCCTGCACTGACTGGGTATCAACACATCTAAACTTCTCACTGGGCTTCCTCTGACTTTAAAGATGTCTGGGGAAGCACAGTGATATTAACTAGGATATAGATTGTAGCCTTTTTTCCGTGGCTTGTGGGGAAACATGGGCTCGGTCACTAATCACTTTTTAGGATCTATCCTGACTCATGTTTCGGACGCTCACCGTACGGGACCTGCCTCTGCTCGCTTGTCACGAACTTGCTCAATATGGTGATGGTTTGACGCCCTCCCATTGTAAACCACATTAACATCTTTTGATTTCTTATTTCTTCCAGGTGACCATCACGCGGTCGGCACATCAGATCGCGAGGAAGGTATGTCAGAATGACAGTATTTTGACTCATTGTGTCTCAATAATAAAACTTCAAATACACTCTATAACAAATAATTCTGACTTTGATATTAAATCTTTTTGCAGGTGATGAGAAATGCTAAAGAAACTTGCCGATTAAGAAAACGTGGCCTGAGGTAATTATAATGCTCTCTATAATTTTTGCTGTCTTCAATACAATATCAGATGTCTGAAAGCTCTCTCTCTCTCTTCCATCCCCCCCGCAGGAGTCACTGTGTGTCACATCACATATGCTCATTTACTGGCAACCTCTGAAATCAACACTTCCTTGTTTGCTAATCTCCAACTCTATCGTTGTACTTTGCCTATTGCAAACAGCTGGGTATATAAAACCAGGGATAACTTGTATTACTGTGATTCATGAGAGGTATTGTAAGTGCTTCATTCATCTAAACGTACTAAGAAAACACTCTTAAATCAATCGAAAGAAGGATCTCGACTGATTTTAAATCAACGACGGACTTAAAACTCTGACAACCACATCGGGAGCAATGTGTAAAACCAGCCTGATAGTTTGCATGGCGGTGGATCTCGTTTTGGTTGTTGGAGGAACTGTTTTGTTTAATTGTGCCCCACGCATTAACTGTAGCCTTTGGCAGCTTGGCCCTCCTTCTTACTTCCTCTTGTCACGTCATGTCAATGTTACCAGGAAAACTTTGAATCATGTTAATATGATGGGGCAGGGGTGTGTGTGTGTGTGTGTGTGTGTGTGTGTGTGTGTGTGTGTGTGTGTGTGTGTGTGTGTGTGTGTTTGTGTGTATTCTGGGGAAATGTAACCGAAGTTGCTAGTGTAGTAGTCTGATTTTACAGATTTTTATTTTTTGCCTTTTTCACATTGCACAACTTGACAAGTAGCCCTAGTTTTGTGATTGTGCTAAAAGAAGAGAGTTAAACTATATTTTTCTTACTGTCAACAAATCCCATGAAAAAACAACTCAAAGTATACACTGTTAGAAATAAAGGTGCTAATTAGAACCTTAAAGGATCTTCAGCTTGTCCTCATAAAAGCACTCTTTTGGGTTGCTGGAGGAACCTTTTATACCTGAACCCTTTCAGAGGGTTCTACCTAGAACCATCTGTGAAAGGTTCCACCTCTCAGGAGCTTCTGTCTAGAACCTTTCCACCTTCTAAGGGTGCTAACAAGAACCTGCCCAGGGGGTTCTACCAAGAACCCTTTTATATAATGATCCATCTAGAACTCACCCACAGGGTTCAACAGAGAAACCTTTTATATTCCACGGGTTTCATCTAGAACTCGCCCACGGGGTTCTACAGTGAAACCTTTCACATTCCAAAGGTTTTATCTAGAACCCTGAAGGGCCGGGTCTGATGTGGTGCAGAACAACCCACAACAATCTTCAGTTTTTTTGGGGTGTGTGGGCTATGGTTTCGACAATCCTTGAAGAACTCTTTATTTTAATAAAGGGTTCTTTGCATGAAAAGGGTTCTTGTAGAATATCACCAGCCTTTTCCTTTTTAAGGGTCCTTGTTCAGAAGTTTCTCATTGTTTGTTTCCTGCTTAAAGACTTATAAGATCAACTGGCCAACTTTGAGTGCAGTGTTGCCCCCTCAACTGCCTGAGAATAGTCAACCCCAGCAAATCTCATATCTCATATCCTTATTCTAACCACTGAGGAAGTACACGAGATAGATGCTTAGACGCACTTCCGCACGTCACATGCTCTTCACTTACTTGCTATTGGAAAATAGTGTGTGGTGGAAGAAAGCCAAAAACACATGTTTATGTTCCTCTGACTGTCTTAGATGAAACTGTTTATGTAACTTTTGGCAGCAGCGAGCAACTTCATTGCCAAATCAACCCTTGTCTTCACGCAGGTTTCTTGTTTCATTCTTCTTTTCATCTGAGACCAGTTCTCATAGAAATGTAGGCCCATATTCTCAGGTAACAGCAATTCTGATCTGAGACCTGCTCGATAATAGAGCAGTGGTACTGACACCACCAAAGGCAAAGTTGAGAGTTAACAACAGAAGCACCTTATCAGCAGGAACAAAGTGTATCATTACTTGTGGTCCCTGACACAGAGTTAATCATTGACTTTTTGGATTGAGAAAAATGCCATTAAAAGCTTTTCATTTGAAAGATCATTCTGGAAATTAAAAAAAAAACTTAACAGAAGAGCATTGTTGTTGTTGTTTTTTGTATATACTGTTTTTATAAATCTGTGAAATTGTAATGCTGTGTGTCTGTAATGACTTTCATTGTTGTGTTTTTGGTGATTAACATTCACTGTCAGAACTGATCTGTGATTTATTTCCATGTAATTAAACACATTTTGAATTGAAAAAGAGAACCGTGTGAATTATTCTTTTTTCGTTGCTATGCACGCATGTAGATTATATTTCAGACATGGCTGTACTTGTCAATGTCAACAATGTATTGACACGGTATAAAAACCAACGTCACTTTTCTGGTAATTCTCATCCCTCCGTTTCATGTGAACACAGATATTATGACATCATTTCTGATGGAAAATGTTAACACATTGACAACAGTGTAGTGTTCCCTTCCGTTCTCTTCTCTTTCTATTTAAAAAAAAAATATGTTGCATCTTTGCATACCTACGAAAAGAAATGAAGAAATTCTGGCACACGTTAAAGAATGTTTTTATTCCAGCCTTCTTGTTCTCTCTCTGCTCATGAATGTTGTGTCTTTTGTATACTTTTTGTAACAGAACTAAAAAATGGCTTACTGTGATACTTCCTGCACTTTATTCTGAAAGCCTTTGACTCGATAGATCAACTGTCTTATCACTATTCCCGCTTCTCTATCAGGCTGAGATGTTTTCAGTCAATAAACACGAATTATATCAGATCATTTTCACCCAGATGTAAGGCGACTATTGCAGAATTCAATCCATCTCAATCCTGCCATCTATTGGACAAATAGCATTACAACATGTTGGGGCGGAGCAGCACAGACGAACGACATTTCCATGCATTTCCACAGTTGACTTTTTCAAATCACAGCTAACACATGAGAAAAAATAGACACAGAACAAACTGGCAATGAGCAACATATTGATGGTGCATGTATTGTATAATCATCCCATATACAGATGTGTTTCGTATTCCATTCCTCACCCTCAGTGCGACATCTCTGCAGACACTCTCTCTCATCTTCAAAGTTGATCTGGTTACCCAAACACCCTCCGTACTTGAAGGGTTCACCGCTCATTGAGGAGGAGTTGAGTAGAAACACTGCTGCGTTCCAAAACATGGTCCTGGTATCTGGCGCTGCTTTACAGGCCTCTACGAGGAGAGTGAGGGGGAGAGATATAGCACGAGGAGGGATAGATAGTTGTAGCATCAGAATCAGGATCTCTCATCTTCCATTCAACACACATACATCTTCATGAATGTGCTGAGATACTGTATCTTCTGCTGACAATATGTGAACTCATGTTCACAAGATATTGATCTAACCAATAGAAATGTCTGCAGTCAGTAAATGGGAGAACACATGTGAGCTCTCGTGCAGTTTGAAGTTCAGACAATCTGCTGCCCTTCATGAGTTGATATTTTTCTGTTTGGGGATTTTTTTAATCTGTTTTATGGTGTTTATGTTGATATGTTATATTATATTAAAGCGTCAGTTTACATTCTGAAATTACATTGTAACACTTCATCAAGTTTCCTATATTATGTTTTCATTGTTTTCACATTTATATCTTTTTAACGTTCCCTGTTTTATTTTGTCCCTCACCTCTCCCTCTCGTTTCAGATAACTTCACTTCCTGACCTTGTGTGATCACCTTTCTCCGCCCTGATCAGTTTCACCTGTTCCCAGTCCTCCTCCTCCTCCTCCTCCTCCTCCTCCTCCTCCTCCTCCTCCTCCTCCTCCTCCTCCCTGGATTATTCAGTCTTAGTACTTCCATGTCTAACGTTCCAGCACTTTCTCCCTGTGATTTTTGTTACCTGGTTTTTGTTTTTACCAAACCTCTGCCAGTAAAGATACCCCGACCCGAGGTAGAACAAAGCACAACTAGGTTTTTCCTAACTTTAAAAAAAGAATGGACAGTTGTATAAAATATTTTAAAGCTAAATGAAGCTTTTTTGGTTGATTTGGTTGAGAAACTGCAAATAGTGAAAATGTAGACTTCTCCAAAAGGGGCAGCGTCTGCCTTATCCTATGTATCTCTGTAAATAATGATCAGAATGTCACCAAATTTGAACTGGAAGTTCACATACAGTTATTGCATCAAATAACTGTTTCATCGATACCTTTGTTCATCTTTGAAATGTATACAGTTAAGCAAACATTAATTATAAGCAGAAAGTGAACAGGAAACTAAGAATCCAAAAGCCATGTATATGTCTGTCATTAGTAAGGAGACTGATACTAATCATAAAAGAAAGTAATTTATATGTACCAAAGACTGTTGTCTTATCATAAAAGTAGGTTATCTGACTATTCACTTCACCCTCTGATGTCACCAGCCCCCAACAGGGAACTAGTGCAGCATCTGTATCTAGATATACACTGTAAGTATACTATATATAAAGCTATAAAGAAGACATTTAGCTTTCTATCTATCTTATAAGATGTACCTAGTATCTCAGTAGGATACAATAAATAAGATGATATTCTTCATACTTTCTAGCTGGTTCACCGCTGACAGTATATCAACAGTGAACCTGAAGACTGCATTCTAAATATCTCTAATGACGTGCTTTATTTTATGATACCAATCAGGGAAACATCAAGAATTTAACATTCAAACCTTTGATCAATTCACCCAGTAACATCTTTTGTTTCCATTCATGTTAGCGATACCCACCAAGTGTTAGTGTTGTAGTTGAACCCTTTATCTTTTAAATGTATCATGATATTTATTATTTTTCTTCTTCGGATGTTGTTACCATAGACTGTATATAAGAGAGCTCGTTCCACTTGTGTCATTCTCTTGTGCCTGCCACCACACACGTCTCACATCCTTCAGCCTCTGGATGTGAGTTTCTTGAAGGCAGATTTCCTTCCTGGATCCTCGTCCAGACCATGCAGGCATGTAGCCGTCTGTCAGCCACAGGGACGTGGACTTGTGGAGAAACCCAAGCAGAGACTTCACTGTGTGTGGTGAATGTTGATTATGAGACGGCTGAGAGAGCAAAGGCCCAACGGGAGCACTTTTTCTGCTAATAATACTCGCAGAAACAACAACAACAGCTTCAGCACCATTATCCTTTGTGCTTACTGAATATCTATTGGCTTCACATTTTTCCTTTCAGCCTAGTGATCAAAAGTGTCTTTGGTAACACTTTATAATAACTACACACTATGAAGCATTAGTTAAGTATGAGTAAACACTCAATTCATCCTTTATAAAGCATTGTTCCTACATGAACACTCATTAGTATGCAATTCATAACAATACATGTTTTATTCTTGATTAATAAGCTCGTCTATTGTGTTTCATGATTGTGTTTTCATACTTTATAAATGATGGATTCCCCATTTGTAAATGAAGTATTATATATATTACAAACCTATTATTAAGGAGTTGTAGATGATTAAGATAATTTATAAAGTGTAAGTAAATGATTAAGAACGTATTTACATGTATCTTATTCATGCATTTATATATATATAATGATTTAGATATGCACTAATGGTTAGGGACTATGTTAATATATGCTTTATAAACGCGTAATAATACTGCAATTCATGGTTGATTCATGATTAATTAAGGTAGTTACTACTCGTTAGTAAAGTGTTTTGCGTGACCTCATCTAAAGTGAGGACTATTTATGCCAGTGGTTCTCAACTGGTCTGGCTGCGGGACCCACCATCACCCCTTAATGACAAGCCGCGACCCAAATTTTCAACTTCTCAAATGTATTTAATGAAAAGATGGTGCAGTTTGAACCTGAGCTGAAAATGTCCTCTGCAGTCGTAGTAGTAGGGAGCTCTCTTGTGCAGATAAATTGTTCCTGTAAGTCCCCGTCCCACACATGTTTCACGTAAACGAGTAAAACTGCTTTGTTTGTTATGTCTGTAGATTCGTCCATTTGTGATGCAGAATGATCACTTGCCTTAATTCGAGCTGTGGTCTGTTGTTTGATGTCATCCGACATGTCTTCAATTCGCCTACTTATAGTGTCATTTGACAGAGGTATAGTTTTCAGTTTATCCGCTGCGGATTGATCCAACAAATGCCGCTTCAGTTTTGACGGCTTCATGCTTTCTTGTGCCAGAACCTCGCTGCACAAAACACATTGAGGTTTTTGCCCTCTTTTGTCCTCAATGTAAGAAAATCCATATCTCATGTAGTCGGTGTCGTACTTGCGTTTCGCTCAATTAGCATGAAAACAAACTTTGTGGGTGTTCTTCTATACCAGGGGTATTCAAGTAAATTTCCAAAAGGTCCAGATTGAGAAAATCTCCTCGTGCAAAGGTCCGGAACATTACAATAATATCTAACTTGCACTATGTAGTAAACAACTGTCAAATCAAATATATTAATAATAATCAATTATATTTTAACAATTATTCTCAGTTTTCAAATTTAACTGGATGGATTATAAATAATACATAGAAATACATAAATAAATGTTCTTCTCATTTCAAGTAAAGTAATGGCTGGATTAAAAAATAAATTATGTAACAGAATTCATTTTAGAAAAATGTATTTCACTGAATTGCCCTGCAGCTTTAAATTCAGTTCATTCAGGGTGAAGTGAAAAAGCCACAATATTATATTTTTCTCATCTTCTAAAAAGGGAAATTAGTGTGGGAATAATTCACCTATACGAGTCTGTCCAGTCAGAGTCTAATGACTGTGGTCTCTCTGAACACTTTTCTCTATTTGGAGATTGTCCTGTGATTTCACTGTCACAACTCTAACTACAATAGAGCTGCTTTGCTATCTATTTCCTCGTCTCTCCCCCCGTGTGTCACGGTGTGTGTACATCTCACTTGAGTCAGGAAACTTGTCAGAATGCCCATATTTGATTGGCTGAGCTGCATCACGTGATGTGATTCACAACGCATTGGTCGGTGTTTTTCCTGCACCGCTGAACAAGTGTCGTAAATGCTGGAATAATTCCGCTGCATAAAAAATGCCCTTCAAAATAAAATCACATTTTTTTTTTTTGTCAGGCAAAGGCTCGCGACCCACTGAAAACGGGTCCGTCGCGACCCACCAGTTGAGAACTGATTTATGCCTTACAAAGCATTTATAAATGACATTGAAAGGCCATCAGTGCCTCAAAACCCATCATTTTTCAACAGAAAAGGCAAATAGACACAACACAAAGTGATCAAGAACATATCAATATTTATTGCAAGATGCAAATGATATACTCTTAAATACACTGATGCTTTTATAGGCCAACTCATAGGAAGCAGGTGCTGCTCACTGTAGCGTAAACGGTTCTCCTGCTACCATTTCATTCCCCACAAATCCATTGGACTAATTATTATGCTGGTTAATGGTTAATTAATCACAGGTGGTTTTTGGGGCGTGTCATGGCCAACCATTATCTTTATTCTACGTTCTCATGCCAGTGTTTGATATTTTTAGGATGTAGTGCAAGCTTGTGATCCCATTTGCAGCTTTTGTGTGAGGGTTCACGGTTTTCTGTGAGGGTTCCGGGGTAGAGCAAAGACTCAGGCGCAGACACAGACACAGGAGACGAGGTGAATTTGAAAATAAGGTATTTTTACTTGGCTCCAGTAGGTAGTCAAACACAGAAACTGAAAACAACTCCAACCGGGAGCGGGCAAAAATCCAAACTGAAAAAAGCTAAGTCACAAACCATAGGACAAGACGAGGGAAAGCTCTGGAGACACGATGAGCTCACGGGGAAGGACTAAGCTGGAACATGGAGCACACAGCACAGGGGGAAGAAACCAAGAACAAATGACAATCTGACAACCGGAACAGGGAAAGCAGGGGAGTATAAATATGTGTGGGGTGATGAGTAAATTGCAGGCATGTGAGTTGAAATGAGTGCAGTGTGGGGTTGACAGAGGGAAAAGCCAGGGGCAGGTGATTGGGCACAGGGGAAGAGAATGAGCACAATCAGGAGAAACACTCACACACACACACACACACACACACACACACACACACACCAGAGGCAAAGCCTAACCGTGACATTTTGAACTGTTAACCATCTGATGTGTTCGCACCATATACTGTAGATAATAACTTCTGCATAGATCACGACACCATCGCACTTTGCAGAAGTATTTATTTGCTTTCCATGTTTAACTGGGAATATTTTCATGTGGGACAGGAAGTACGTCACTTCACTTCGTCTTCCTCGTCGTTGCCTTTTTACGTACCAGACGATGCATGGCTCCACGAACCAGACAGAAGAGCGACTCCACGTGTGTCTACATTGAAATTACATCTTCAATCTTAAAACAGGTTGCAAAGTTCAAACTGTGTCAGGTTTGTTCTGAAATATTTTAAATTCACCAGTTTTCAATTTCAACAATGTCAGAAGAGCTGTTACAAAGGTTTGTAATGCTTTTCTGAATGGTTGCAAGATGAATATGACTTACATCTGAAGCACATAATGTTTCTGAAGATGTGTTGTAAATTCACTCTTCATAAATGTGAACTCTATCAAGATCAAAGCCAAAGAAAAATAACAAAGAACAGTGTTCTTCTATCAATTCATAAAATGTACATCAACAACAGCACTGTGTGTCAAGTTGTTTTAATCAGAAAGAAAAGAATGAATTCAAATACATATTTAAAGTGTAAAAGGGTTATTTATGGGTTGATACCAATTCTTATACAGATTTAGTGCAACATTTAAAAAAAATGTACCTCTCCAAAATACAACATTAAGACACCAAACCTTGAGGAACTATACATAAAAGAACTCCTGCTGTGATTTGGTATCTAAACCTTTTTCACATGGAGACTTCGGCAAGAACTTAATTTTTCGGCGATTGGATGTCAAGTGCCTCTGTTCTGGAAACTGCTCAGAAACCCCTTTATTGTTAATATAGTTTAATGAAGTTGTGATCATCCTAGAGGTCACAAAGGTAATTTAATAAAGTGACGTCAAGTTTTAAGTTTTAAAAATATAGTCAATTAAATGGTTACTATGGGGACTAACATCATCACACGTGAATATTAGCATGAAGGGGGCATGTCTGTAAGAGGTTCATCTAATTCATAGAGTCAGCGTCAAGGGTCGGAGGGTCCCCATCCCACACCTCACCCTCTCCCTCCTCCTCCTCCTGTAGGCCAGCGGGGTCCATCCAAACCTTCCTGCATATGAAAGCATTACTTATCGTCATGGTTTGCGTCCAGGCTCTTAGTCTTTATGGGCTGACAGCGTTGTAATGTTTGACATTTGACAAACGAAAATTGTATACTACCTGCAAGGTAATATTAAGGAATGCTGGGGTAAACATACAGTGACTTTCATAAATGAAAAAAATCTAAAAACTGAAAAATATAATGTGAATTTAAAAAAAGTACTGCAATTCATCTTATGTTGCTATGTCATGTTCTGTAAGGTGTTGTAACTATATATTCTTGACAGGTAAATATTGTTTTAACCTGATTTGAATCCTTTACAGAACACGTTCTTTTCCTGCTATAACAGATTAGCCAAACATTGCTTACACTTTTAACCAGAAGAGAGCAGCATCGTACATTGCTGATGTTAGACTGTTCTTCCTCGTTGACTGAATTTATAGGTTTCAGATCATTAATGTCCCATGTGGATGTACATAAACTGAGTCAAGGCAAAATGTGTCCAACGTAAACTTTGCTGTGCACTGAGGGGTTTCTCTGGTCACACACAAGTTTATAATAGGAGATTACATTTCAGACATGGTGGTTCTTGTTAATGGGTATTTGTACCGCCATGTTTGAAATATCATATTGTATTTTTATAGAGGCTGCAGTTTACGGTGCTGTTGAATTCCATTAGTTTGTACTGACAGGTGTTTGTATTATTTTGTCGACCCCAGTAATATCAAATTAGGGTTGGCTAAATAACAGATATTATACATACATACATGTGTATATATATGTTTTTGAAAGAAGATATTAGTTGTTATAGTTGGGGGCTGACTGCAGAGGGAGTTTGATGAGCCCCAGATCTGCGCAGTCAGATGAAAAGGAAATCTGTTTCTTTTATAAATAAACAAGTGCCAGATAAGCTCTCTTGTACACTGAGAGGAATGCACTTTCAATGAGTTCCTCATTGTGAATCTGATTGCAGTGCAATCGGCAGAAGCAAGATGTTTTTAAGGGGTTGTTCCATGCAGATGACATCAGGGCTCAGAGAGAGTCTACTTCTGCTTGTCTATAGGCCCACGGCCTTCGTTTGGCCTGGGGTTTAATGTGGATGTGCAGATTGTCCACTTAGTGTGAGTACATCCAAACCCACGTACATCACATGTAAGTCCATGACGGGTTTCAAATCTGCAGGCTACATCCAGCCAAGATCACTTCTGACCGTCACTATAGGCTCAGAACAGGGTCAGAATTCTGTAAGGGGGGTTCTGTCAGTGGCTACAGAACTTAATTCTTAGTATTGTGATGTATTGTAGTATACTGTAAGGTGTTCCTGTTATTTTGTCCACCACCGTTATGTTGAAAGATGTTGTTGATGTTGCTGTTTTTCTGTTTTTTTGAAGTTGTTTATTGCTTTGTACCTGTTGTCTAAAGGTCAAGCCCCCAAACCCTCCACCAGGGGGTGATCTCACCTCATTCGTTAAAGAAACTAGACAGATGCATGCCATGTTATGACTGGCAGTCAGTAGCAGTATAAAAACGGGCAATAAAAGGTGTTTTAAGAAAGTGGGTTTCACCGCAACCACGAGAGGCATGCACGCCTTAACTTGCCACCCAAAAATATGATGCAGTTTGCTGCAGCAGAATGCAAGGTTAGCCATGGACAGACACATGCTACCGATCGCACGATCCTCTGGGATGAAAATAATCTCTATATCTATCTCTATTAATGTCAAATAATACGAGTTACCGGTAAGGTAGATATACTGTGGGGTTAATGAGGCAATGGACCTTTTTTCACAGCAGACACCTTGACTTATCACTGCGGGAGAAGCACAGATTAATAGTGTCTCAGTAGCATCAAGTATCCCAGTAGGTCATGCCAGTGAGCCAGCATGAACAATACCAGAACCCTGGAACTATAGCTCACCTAAATGGAAGGCAGTAGTTTTTAACACTTTATTTTGTATTGCCTTTTCATCTTAGACAGAATACGAAAAGGGAAAAACATGAAAAGGATCCGGATTGCTCTGTCTCCTCAAAAACTTCCTGAGACACATTCAGGGGTTCTTATCTTGTCTTATTATTGACACGTAAACATGGTCCATTCCTCCCACTTCTCACAACATCGCTCCTCTTGAGCTCTTATCCGATGATTGTTACAGTTCCATATCATATATTTTGTTCACAATTATCTGCCATCCATCTTGTGATGGTGGTTCTGCCTTGTGCCATCTCTTTGTAATAGACTTGTTCTTATGACTCCTGTCCTATTACCAAAGTAGAGTAACACATGACTTAGGTCTCATAGCCCAGAATTTTGACTGTAACAATATGGACATTTCCCCAGAACTGTACAATTTCAGGACACGACCAAAATACATGGGAATGGCCTACATTGACCACCCCACATTTCCTCCAACATTGAACAACAGACAGATATTTGCTTCTAATTTGGGAGGTAATAAAGAATCATATTAAAGTCTTCAAACAATGTTCTCTCAAAGTACGCAAGGAGGTTGAAGACTGTTGTGTTCTCCAAATATACAATCATTCATCTTCTGTCATATTCACACCTATAGTTCTTTTTCCCATTTCAGTTTTGCATGAAATGTTTGTGTTTCCAGATGTTCCATTAGGCGGCTGTTTTCAATGCTTTTCCTGCTATGAAAAGCCAAAATGCCTGCTGTGACAAAGGTCTATGGACAGTGGGAGGATTAGGTGACTGGGAAAGGCATGGAACACTGTGAGGACCACTGGTGGGGAGGAATGGATCTAAAATGAGAGCAAAGTTAGTGCATTGGTATAATTCATCAGAGGCAGGTGACGTCTATATTTATCTACCACAGTCAAAATATACCCAATTAAAAGACCCTTTTCCACAGCAGACATTTTGACTTGTCTAAGTGTTGACTAACACAGGTGTCACTATGGCTCTAGTCCCAGTAAGACATGCCAGTGTGACACGGCATCACACCACATCAAACAGGAAAGGAAGCACTGTTTGCCACACTGTCTATATGTGAGAGACAAAAACAGCGTGCAGTCAGTGCTGCAAGATGAAGCTCCTCCGTTGGTTCTTTCTGTTGCTCTGTGTTTGTGTCAATGCAGGTACACGACCATTTAAGACTTTTTTTTTAAAGCTGTACAATTTTATTTGCCTGCTTCAAGAAGTACAGCGTAGATGTTTTTCAAACCCTCTAATCAGACAGTTTGTCCCCCTTTTTCATGACAGAGAACAACGCAGTGTGGCGAGAGTCTGGCGAGAACGTCACCTTGAGGTGTTCCTCCGCGGAATGTTCCGTCAGCATCGAAGGGTATGAAGGGATGTATCTGTATCACAAACGCACGGAGCAGGAACAGGTGCTTTACTACGACCTCAATGGAGGGGCAACTGATAAAATCACACCGGCTCCTAGCTTCAAAGACAGGTTTGAGACGGAGGGATCTCTGAAGAACCTCACCGTCACCATCAGCAAGCTGACCGTGAACGACTCTGGCTTCTACAGCTGTGTCTTCCTCAAGTTTAAAGGTCCTGATGTGCAATGCAGCGTCTACACACTTTTTGTAACAGGTGAGTTTTTTTCTTTTATCTTCTTAAAAACTACACAAGGGTAGTGACCCAAGTACAGTACAGCGCAAACATACAGTAAGTACCTTTTTTCGGTTATTTAATTCAATGTTATACTTCCGGCACTCTTCATAAGGAAATGTACTTTTTACTCCATCAAGTTTGATGGCTATAGTTACCAGTAGCTCATAAAGATTATACATACAAAACATATATTTATAAAATATGATAAGTTCATAAAGATATTAAACTGGATATACAATGGGTATTGCATTTGGGTTTTGTTGACCCCACTTCTGTATGTGTGAAAATATTGACATTTGATAATCTTGTTCCCTTTTCTTTAAATGTTTTCTCTCCTTTTCTTTGGAGCTTATAAATAGCCAATATGTAGAAAAGTATGCAAGTGGTAACCCTTCCCTTTTCCACAAACTCAGCTTTTCACATTGGAGGAAGGGGATGAAATACAGAAATGTACCGTATATTATCCGACAAACCCCCCAATAGTCCTCTAAGCCAAAAGAATAAATATAATTAGAGGCTATTTAAAATAGACAGCATATGAAAAACCGGTATATTATTCATGTAGATACATATTGCTGATATTTCCATTGTGTTATCACTACTTTCATTGAGTAAAGGATCTGAATTCTAAATACTTCTGAATACTCAACCACTGGAGGACCATGTCTGTAATTGTCCTGAGCCGTTTCCCGTGTGCTCGTCTATCTATACAAAGGGAATATCTATCTACTTTTAGTTTCAGAGGACCTCCTGAAGGTCTACGGAGAATTCACCGTCATTATGCTAGCACTTGATGGAATTGCTATACAGGAGCATTTGCGCAAAGACATTTTAATTCGCCTTTTCATCCTTTTCACACAGGAGCAGCACAGTGTTCCAACTCAACAGAAGCGCCTTGCGCCCTCGGCGATGAGAAAAGTCCACCTCTGGTGTTGATCATCTTCGCAGCCTGCACCATCGGCACGCTGGTAACCATCATCTTCATCCTGCTGGTCGGCCCGAGGGTGAGTTCAGGTCTCTCACATCTATCTATCACTGCTGTAAACTGCTGTAAAAGTGAGGTTTCCCTCTTCGATTGTTGCAGTCCACGAGCCGATTACGTAGAATGCTCCGTCCGCAGGATGTACTTGCAGCTTCTGTAAGCCTACTGCACGTCAGTTCACAGTTTCTTCCAACGCTGTCTCAAGGAAAATATCTTTACTCTTGGTGACGTTTCCTTGATTTAATAAAGACATCAAACTCATTTTTCACTTCGTTATGCTAAACACTCAAACAAGTGGCAACCTGCTGAAAAAATGAAGTTTGTGCAGAAGTGGCAAATGCACTTCCTCAAATGGCCAATTGAGGCTGGTTCAAAAAGTGAGGCAATCCCCAAGGACCCCCATGTTTAAAAAACAAACTTTACAGCAGAAATAAACTGGTACAAAAAAACGTTTTTAGTCACTACAACTAATATCCCCGTTCATGACAGCTGTACAGGAGAGAATTTTTGTAGAACTTTTATATTGAGGCTTAAAGTTAGGCATACTTGAGGGCGTGGCCGCTTAGAGCGAAAGGGGGGTGCCGTATCGGGTTGCTAGCTGTCTCCTATGCTGCGTCACCCTCAGCTCCACCGAAGCTCCACCTCTTTCCTCATTTTAGATAGGCTGTGTCGCCACTGCCAAGATGGCGGCATCCGGAGCCACCCACTTTGACCCGGTTACTCAGACCTTGTTGTGTAGAAACTAGTACCGAGTCATGATTTCTGGAAAGACACATTGCTGTTGAGCTTTTCAAATTAGTTTTTTTTTTCAAATTCCGATTACCACATAGTCCCATAGTATTAGAGAGAAGGCAGACATCTCTACTGCCGATTTCTCCAGAACGAGGCAACTCACACCAAAACAATCTAGATTGATAAATAGCACTACAGGTAAAAGGAAAAATATAGGTTTTTAATTTTAATTCAGGAGACCTGTAAACTGTAATTTCAAAATGAAACGTTTCTCTGGTCCTATTGCATTTGATTACTTTTCTCTCAGACAAATCCAAGCTAATGCTTTTCCTTCTGATGCTCTTAATATACTCAACTTTGACACAACTCCTCTTAACCTTTCCCGCTTTACCTGCAGAAAGAACAATCCTTGTATTGACTTTATCTCTATAAATACAAGGTTATAGTCTTTTAAGGAGAAGTCTTATATACATTTACATTACAGTACATTTTCACCAGTGACACAGTTATACAGCCAGAGCCCTTGAGTTGGTTCCTTTTAACTCATTTTAGTCTGTAATGCGGGATCCCACATTTCCACATTTCTTGTACTGTTAACATTTGCACAAAAAAAGTTCAGTCTTCCGTTTCCCAAAATGTGGTCTTCAGAAGGTCTTTAAAATAATGACTGTAATGTTCTGTTATCTGTACATACCTTCACACTATCAGACAATTTCCACAGTGATATTTGACCACCAACAGGTGAGACGACGGACTAGCAGCAGAAGAAGCACGGCAGGTGTCCCGCAGCAGGTCTCCAATGATAATCTGTATGAAACTATGGCCAAGAACGCCGCCAGCCCGCCCGCATGATTGAGCTTAGCATTGCTTACCTTGGCTTGGTGGCCATCTTCTTCTTGAGGGCTGGTTTATTTTTGTTTGACTGATTTCATCAACACACATGAGACAAAATGTGAAATACATGTTTAACAGCTAAACAATGGATCAATATTCAACCATTAATATGTGTGTGTTTTGGTGTTCATTTTCTTTAATAGCGTTCTGATTAAATGCTTTAATAAGGTTCTGCATGGTCTCATACCTTTTATATACAAAACGGTTTATTAACTTAAATGATACATACAATACTTTAGGTATTATTGGAAATGACAGTATTTGCATCGATTTACCATTGAGTCTAAAATATTCAATACAATCAAGGAAACAAACCGAGCGAGCGCTATAACAGTAAATGATGGACAGGTAAGAGAGGAAAAAGGAAGTATGATTAATACTGAGAGCAAATGCAGCTTTTGAAAAAGAAATGTGGGCAGTTAGGTTTGAAGGTTGTGTGCGAACGCTGTGCGAAAGCACATGTGGGCACAAACCACGTACTAGAGGGGATGTTTGTGTGGTTGGTTTGCAAGTGTTGAGTTCTCACATAAGATATGCATACATATCTAATGTAATCCACATATTCATAATGGGGTAAAATAAGACAAATTGTGAATGTAAAAAGGAGAATGCTGATAGTAAAGATGGTGATGGTGCTAATGGTTATTGTAAATCAGTTGTAATGTTAGTTCTAATTGTAAATCACTATCAGAATGGTAATGAATAACATGATTTTCATAAATTGTGATAAGTCTGGTTTCTGGTTGTTTCTGTTGTTTGTTTTTGTATTTTTTATCTCTTTATCTCATTTCTAACTTACTAAGACGTGTTTGTCAGTAGAGGGCAGGAAGTGCATGTCAAACGAAACCACAGGCATCACAGAAACACGATCTGACAGATGCCTCAATAATTTAATACTAACAATACAGTTTGATAGTTGCAACATGTTTACCCCTTGACTATTTTAATAGAATAAATGGTTGATCCTTTATTTATTAAAATGTTCAGCATGTGATGTAGTTTTTATGACCTTCAGGCACATTCATAATCAGCCACGGATTCAAATAACATGGTGGGATTTGGTTTCACTGTGAGCGTTGGCATATTCAAATTTAATTTACACAGAAACATTAACATGTATCTAAGATGGTAACATTAAAGCACAGGAAATCAGAGGAATGCAAGCAGAGGCTATTTTACACACCTGGTTTATTCATCAACCATTTCTTTTCATTTTGTTATTTAAGCTGTTAGAAATAGATTATTTGACATTTACCTCTTGTCTCGTAAGGGAAGAGCCTGGAAGATGTACAATAAAAACCCACAATGGTATTTAATGTGTTTGGGTGTCATCAAGGGAATGTGGAATGTCACAGCAAAGTCCTGTCCCGCTTCATTTTACATCATTTGAAGCCATTGCAGCCTCTCACACTCTACCATTTACCAGGTGATGTCAGGTAAGTCCCTGAGGGTTCAGGGCTTAAGGCCGTAGGGGGGACATCAGTTAGTTAGTTAGCCCGTGTACCTTCAGCTTGTTTAGCCCGCCTCTGCCTTTGTTGTATTAAAAAAAGAAGCATTGCTTTGATAAAGTTGCAAAATTTGATAGAAGTGAATAAATCACAATATAACAAAGCAACTAGAAAAAGTGTCTAGAAATAAAAAGCCCAAACTAATGAAACTAAAACTTCAGCATAACGAAACCTCCAGATGACACACAAGGGGGTTATACACGCAAACATGGACTAGCCCTTCACAGAGACGAGGGGAAACTTGACCGACAACAACATTAAACATCCAACACACTTAAAGATATTGTAAGAAATGATCTACATAGAAAGTACTAGTTTCCAGCTTATGTAAACAAATCCAAACAAAAAGAGACTCTTTTGATATTTCTAAACTCAAGTCCCCCTCTTGGCTCCTTCCACTTCCTGTGGGCGGTCCTTAAAATACCTTTTGCCAGATGAGTTCGATAAGCTACAAAACAAAAGCAAGTGTTCCTTGCAAATTAAAGAAGCATGTGACAATGTTAACCAATGTGTGTGCACCCTTATTAGAAAACAAGGCAAGTTGAAATGTAATAGTGTGTAACATATGAATACAAAGGACTGTGTGTAGTGTAATTTATTTGGGAAATTTTCTGTGTTAAAATGTGACCAAATTGAAAGAAACACTGCTGCCACATCCACACACAAATCACAGTAACACCAGACAAATGCTCATAAATGCCAAAGCTGACATTTTTCAAGCTCTCTTCATCATATAAACGGGCTCAAAATGACAAAATTAAATCATTAAATTAAATAGGTGCAATGTGTAGGATCTGGTGACATCTAGCGGTGAAATAGCAGATTGCAACCAACTGAAATTTCTTCAGCGTGCCAATCGTGTAGGCAGGAGAACTACAGTGGTCTGTGTGGACATATTAAAGTCCCTATCTAGAGCCAGTGTTTGGTTTGTCCGTTCTGGGTTACCTTATAAACATGAGGCCGGCTCTGTGAAGAAGTCCCGCTCTGAATGTAGATATAGACGATGCATTAAGGTAACAAAAACACGATTCTTATATTCAGGTGATTATACACTAGAGAAAACATACTCATTAATATTATATTTATTTTCTGCCACTAGATCCCTCTAAATGATACACAATGTTCCACTTTGAGGTTGCTTTCTGACGTGGTCAATGTTACACTTGTCTAAAGATGGCACCATTTCACTAAATTAAATCTGATTTGTAGCCATCAAACTCTTGGATATGATGCTTGTGGCATCGGACGCAGTTGTAAAATCACCCCCCATCAATTTTCTTTTGCCTTTTGTAACTTATTATAAAGAGCTCGTGCTTCATACCAGAAGGTGGCAGCAATAGTCCAACTGACTCTGGACCAAAGGGTCTACAAGACTATGAAGAGTTGAATTATCTAAAATATACCTTATCCATCGGGGTAAGAATTGTATTCTGTTTTATCTTTTAAAACCATTTACTCCGGGCATTTATGGTGTGTGCTCGATGTGACTGCTCACTTGTTACAGCCTATTATTATTTGACCAGGTAAAGATTGTTTTAGCCTGATTTGAATCCTTTACTAAATCTGCTTTTGAGCCGTTTCACATGCAACAATACGGGTACTACGTTTAGAACCCTATCAGTCATTATTGTGTATTTTTTATGAACATGTTTACTGTAAAATTGAATTCTAATGAAAACGAATTGAACCTGAAAGCATCATTAGTGTTATCAGTTCAATGCGTGCGTTTCCTGCTATAACAGATGAGTGTTAGCCTAACATTGCTGTAGCACGACATCCATGTTTTTTTTCCCCTTTCTTGCCTCAGAGTGAAACATATTAGAAAAGAACATACATATACACAGTATTGCCAGTCTCACTTTTAACCAGAAGAGGGCAGCATCGGACAGTCGTTTTACTGCAACATACTAGAAATAACGTGTCACTGATCATAGTCATTGCATTCAATCACAGGTGTGCACGGTTATAATTAGCGACAAAGTCCATCTGTACACTGTCCACATCTGACCACAGAGAATATTAGCATGTGCTGAGCTGAATGCGAGTCTGCTTAGGTGTGTGTATCAAAGTGAAGGAGTGAAGGTCTCTAACCGATACCGTGTCATGAATTTGGAGCGGTTTCCATCGTTATTCGGTGCTTGAGTCACACATCACTTAATCAAAGTCGCTAGCACACTTATTTATAACAAGTTTACCACAGACATATTGAATAATCCAGAGTTATCCATGGAATGTTATCCATAATGAACCCAGGATATATGTATTGCAAAATATTCCTCTGATGAGTCTATAGCAATTCATTTTTATTTCAAGGCAGTGGCTGAATAAAACTTGTTTTTAATAGTTATTGTTTTTCTTTGCCTAAAAGAGCCCAACACTGGATATAATTTGTGCGATCTCCAATTGGTATCCGTGCGTAAAAGCGCGTCAGGGAACTCCCCCCTCCATCACCCCCCTGTGCGCTCACATATATTTTATCATGGTCGTGCGGTCTCGGGACTCACAACTTAAGTGCACATCGTCGAGCTGAGCGGATCACACGGCATCTCTGCATCTGCTCTGCCCGCAGTCACACAGTGTCGTCACACACTGGGAGAGGGCAAGTGCAGGGGAAAACCGACACAACAGAGTCGACTCCGGCTTCTTGGGACGACGGAACCGCGCGAGTGAATAGGACGGTTGCAGGTTTCCTCTGAGGACCAAAGCGCTGCGTTGACTGACGACCGAGAGAACTGGACCAGCAGCAAACCCGGAGCATGAAGAAGACTCCAAATTCAGGTACAGAGGTTTAAAAAAAAAACTATGCTAGAATACACTTAATTATGGGAACTAATTTAGTCAGATATCAAGTGATCTAAACTCTGCAGAAGAATAATTGTAATCAATTGTGCATAAACATGTGACCGACTTTCGATACAGGCTTAAATATAATTTTTTAAATACTTTTGATATTTTTGCATGTCACAGTATCACACACAAGCTTTGTCACAAAATGTCTTTATGTGTAAAAAAAAATGCTGAATGTTTTTTATCTCAACTTTATTTCTCTATCTGTTTTTTTTTTAATATCACTTTCCAACTTGCCAAACTCTGTCACTTAGTCATCGCCCCCTCTGTTGTTTTGGGCCAGTTTGTTTTTTCGGCTGAGTGTGCAGCACCCAGGGGAGCACCTCGGGGTCCCCTGGGTATTAAAGTCTGATGTGCATCATCATCTGTCCTTCTCAGCCTGACCTTCTGTATGGATGCACTGGCCCCTTCAGGCTGTGCGCTCTGCATGGACTCATAGTGCTTTAACAAACATTTTTGTCCGTTTGCTCGCTCCCAATATCATTGTGAATGCATTTTGCCTGCTCGTGTGTGCTTCTGCATTGTACATGCGTGACACAACATGCAAGTGTGTGTCATACAACACACATCTCTTGCTTTGCTCAGGCCCCATCTGTGCGTGCCCTCCCCCTCAACATTTGGAAACACTGGATGGGCTCTGGGGAGAAAAATAAAAGTGCTCGAGATTAAACAGACACAAAAATGTGGCACAAGCTGATGCTACGGAGAGTTGTGTTGAACATACACTTATTTTGACTCTGCAGTTTGAAGAAAAAACTTAATATATGCTATAAAAGACTAAAATAGGACCACAATAGGACCAATTAAAAAAAAGCTTAAAATCCATATCTCATCCATCAGCGTTGGAGAAACGCGCAAGTCAGATCTTGATGAGCAAGTTGTTGATTTGCGAGTTTTGGGACATTTAAGCATTTTCCTTTCATAGTTGTGTTATTAGTTTTTTTTTGTGCAAAGCCTACATGTTAATTAGTTTTACCAGGTCAAACTTAAAACTTGAATGTTTTCGCATTTTAGTCGAAAGTAAGTTGAGTTATACTGACAAGTTTC
This sequence comes from Leptoclinus maculatus, assembly GCA_032191485.1. Taxonomy (NCBI): domain Eukaryota; kingdom Metazoa; phylum Chordata; class Actinopteri; order Perciformes; family Stichaeidae; genus Leptoclinus; species Leptoclinus maculatus. The sequence continues at coordinate 14,011,687 of JAVDOI010000009.1, forward strand.
TTATGACTTAAGTCTTGCTCACATTCAAATATTCCAACTATCACAAACACAGCAGCAGTCTGGAGCCGTAAGGAATCAGTGCTTGACCTTTCAGGGAATAGAAATACGGGAAAGATCATACTTAGAGGCCAGAGACTGGCCCGTTGAAGAAGTCTTATCACTAACTGTCAGTTTCTATCTCTGGAGATCCTCACCGCTGCACCTGCATTGACGCAGCACTGCTGTGCAAACACCCTCAATCTATTTGCTGCTGTCTTTATAAAGTGGTAGATTGGTAGCTTAGCAGATGGTCAGACTGCTGGGGAGACTGGCACAGGGCAACGACAGTGGACACGTTCCTTTAGGTGAGTGGTGAGAACAGTTTTCAGGGAACAAAGAAAGTCCAAATGCAACTAGAAAGATGCAGTCTGCAGATCTTTACCGGGTGTGCCTGCAAAGACCACTGCTGTATTGTTTGATTGAATAAATACAACCTGCATTTAGTAACCCCTGTCTAGACACCAATAGACTGTCAGCGTTGTAAAACACTCTTCATTCAAACACAAAAACAAGCAGCGATGTATGCAGCTAATCGGTTCAAAGTCGTCGTGTAAGATGTGTCGTACAATCTTACCAAAAACAAAACTAAGCTCACCAAGCTGTCTGCCCGCCTATCAGAGGCTGAATAGCGGCGATGTGTAGCAGTGTGTGTACTGGTAGTTGCGTTAGCTGTTATCCAAACACACTGCAAACTGTTTTCCCTTACTGTGTCTGAGAGCAGAGTAGCGGCAGCGAAGCACTCAGCTGTGTTATCACTAGTGGCCCCTATCGGTTTAGAGTAGTGAGTGAAGAGTCAGCAGGCAGTCTCAGGCATAAAGGGTAATAAAAGATGTTGTGAGAAAATGTAAGTCATTGCAACCACAAGAGGTCCTTAAGCATGCGTCCATAACCGGGCACCCACAATATTAAGCAGTTTGCTGCAGTAGAATGTGAGATTAGCCGTGGACAGACACAAAGGTGCACACTCACTCACGGACGCACACGATTTATCGCATGATCCTCCTGGCGGAGATAATAATAATCCGTACAGAAGGCTTGGAGGAGCAAATTGTCTGTCACTGTTGACTGAATAAGGCAGAGTATTTTAACCCTGAGGTCTTTATGTAGCTACTTTGATCATTATTGACTTCTCTCTGCAGGCAAAGAAAACCCATGAGACCGGGCAGCCACACTCAGCTCTAAGCTCGTAGTAGCTCCAGCAGCGTGTCCACGCACCATCTTGACCTCAAGGTGTCAAGTCATCTGTCAGGCTGGAGCATTTCATGGCTGAACTGAGAGAGAACCCAATTAGCACTAGCAAAATGTTTTTGTTTTTTTCCTAACAAAGATGCTTTAAATCGGCAGTCTTTTCTACATATCTGTCAACTTATGCCAAGCTAAAGTTCCTGTTTGGGAAGGCTGTCACAGAGTGTGATAATGCTGGAGAAAGCAGATGTTTGAAGTTGTGCAGAGGTGTAATCGAGAGCAGCTATCATCTGCTTAACTGGTCATAAAGAGCTAGAGCCTTGGTGTGAAAAACCTTTTCAAATGAAATCCCTATCACAATACCTCAATGTGTCCAAAAAACTACAACTTCAAAGCTCTGTTTTTACCCCAAATGCTTTTTGGGAAGAATGCATTAGATTCATGTTCTCTCCAGTCGCTCGCACTTAATTTCACTCTCCCGAGTGGGAGCATTGTGTCGTCCCTCGGATCACTGACAAGAAATATGTTGGCCCCTGTTTTAGGAAAGTCCAGTGAGACCCGGAGCTTGTTGGGCTTAATGAACTGGATGTACCCACGTTGTTCTGTAGTTTCAAGTAATGTGACCCTGAATGAACAGGGAGACCCAGTGGAGTAAATGCACTGTTCCTTTTTTCTCTCTGTCTTCCCACGCATGAGAGATCCCAGTCAGCTGTGCTATATATTCTTATGGCTGGGTCATTTTTCAAAACAGGCTCGTCCTCAGCTTGAATAGACTCCTTTGTGGTGAACACTTGCTGGAGGCTGGTTAAGTGGCTTTGTTGGATTTGTTTTTTACGTCTTTGATAGACGATTTGATAAAAACTCAGGGAAGCGTTCTTGATGTTGACTCCGTGGAGGGAGCCGACGGATGTGGTATTTTTAGGGTGGTCATATAGAACATGGACCGACTATCACAATGTCTTTGGGAAACATACTCATCTCTGTCAGTTTTACAAGGAAATGGCTAATTATTACAATGACTCAACGTCTCAGCGCTGTGCAGCACCCTAGAGGGGGCGATGACCAGGATTTAGCCTGCCGGATTAGATGTGCTGTAGTGGGTGACATGTGCAGACTTTGGCCCACATACTACAATATTGGACTTGACTGAATTTTGTTTGGGCACGTTAAATTGGGAATGTACTTCTCATGAGAATATGTCACTTATATAATACAGGTCTGGAACTGAAAAGTGAAGCCAATGCTAAAGTGCCTTGAACTTGCATTCTTTCTAATAGCCATCAGGGGGCGACTTCTGTGTTTGCAAAAATAAGCCTGATTGTATAGAAGTCTATGAGAAAATGACCCTACTTATCACTTGATTTATTACCTCAGTAAACATTGCTAACGTGAGTTTATGGTCTCCATCGCTAGTTTCAAGTCTTCTTCAACTCATTTTTTAGCAGTTGTTTAACTTTACTGCTTTGGTTCACTCTCACCGCTCTCACAGCAGGCAGCTGTTACTGTGAGATAAATCTCTAGAAACCCACCGTACACTATCTGTGCCTCCGGTTTGTGAATGTTAGATAGTTCTGATCGGCCGGTGGCACCTTGCATGGTAGCCCCTGTCATCAGTGTATGAATTGGTGTTAATGGGTGAATGACATATAGTGTTAAAGAGCTTTGAGTGGTCGGAAGACTAGAAAAGCGCTATACAAGTACAGTCCAATTACCATTTACTAGCGACTCACCTGAGTCATGTGACCAATGACATTAACGACTCACCTGACGATATGTCAACGTTTACTTTTATTTCACATGCGACAGCGGTGTCCTGGACAATAGTCCTGCTGTTTTTTTGACCCACCTTCGTTGTGTGGACTATTAGGAATTTGTATGCATTGGGAGTAAGTACGAGTTGAAAGGCTTCAGCGTGGGCCAAGGAAGAACCCACAACATTTTAGAGTTTTGGAGGAATCTTCTAGTTGATTTTTCAAATTGTTGTCAATCAGTTTCTATCGACAGACTGACTGTGTAATGGATTCATTGCTTCAGAGCTTAATTCAAGCAGGTCATAAGAGTATAAATACTAATCTATGCCCACTGCCCATCACTGTAAAAGTTACAACAACACATGACTGAGCTCCAGCTGGTCACAGATCAGCACAGTCATTCAGTTACAGCTACAGTACCGCTGGGTCATCATGTCATCCATCCTCCCACTGAACCACACCAGTGAGGACCCACAGAGAACGAGCAGATGAGGGGAGTCAATGCAGCTCTTTCTTTCCCTCCAACAATGGCTCTTCAGTGACAGCTGAGGTAGATCCCCTCAGTCTGAGTCATATATTGGCCCGGACTGCCACCACATTCACCACGACTCCCTGTGATGATACAGCTGTCTTTATCGCATTGCTATTCATTAATTCACTACCTTAAGAGTCAAGCTGCCAAGCTCTCCGGTTCATATAATCCTCATCACATTAAAACCCCTGCTTGAAAGCCTCCATGAGTATAATACTACCTTTTATCAGACTTCTTTCGTGAGTGCCAAGTACAAAAGCTCCCCGTCTGAGCCCCCGAGGGCTGCCTTAGATACCGGTTACTCTGCAGAAGTTTCTCCCATTGAAAGGACTGAACTTCTTTCCCCTTTGATAAACTTTCCTTCACCTATCAGCCTAATCCTTTTCTCTCCCACTACAAGAAGTGACACATCCGTCTCTCGTGGTTTTATCTCTCAGTTTATCTCTCTCCTCGCAGCTGTAATTCCTATCTGATTAAACCTAACTTTGGGCTCTGAAAAGCTGACCCATGCTTCATCGATGCAGGCGTACCATGCAGGAGACCTCTCTCCCTGCCGAATAGTCCCGTAGACCCCTCGTGCTGCACACGCACACACAAATGCAAAAGTATGACATCATCTGCGACTGTGTCAGAGTTTGGCTATAAATAGAGATGGCCGATGATGACGTTTTCAGCCTAACAAAGCCCCCTGTGAGTAACATAAGGATGAAAACGGGCCATGTCACTGCTGCTCATCATGATGAGCAGCCGGCCAGCCGTGAACGATTTCGCCCCATGTTCATTAAGAGAAAACACCTGATGTTACAAGCAGATGCCATTAGTAAAGCATCGGCTGATCACAACAAGAGCGTTTGTGTGTCAGTGATTACATGATGTAGTAAAAAGAATAACATTTATGCGTTCATGTGAGAGAGGTTTTGTTTGTGTATGGATGTACAAAGATGGAAAAGGATTCAGAGCAAAATAAAGCTTTCTAACCCTTTTCCAACCTTAACACTAAAGCCACTCATACCATTTAAATTCTAGAAGTTATTTCACTGTACTTTTCCAACAATTTTGCCGAGGATTTTTACTTGAGCTTTTTGCATTTCCCCATTTATTAAAATGACTCACTTACTGGACTCCTTCAAAGTCATTTAGAGCTAAGCTGAGGGAAAATCCAGAGTCCTGGAGATACTGTAACGACAAAAGATTATGAAAATATTAAATTCATCGCCGGTGAGGATTCGCCATCTTCTCCTAGTTTGTACATTTTGAGCAGTGGCGGGCCGTAAGGGCCTGCAAAGCCTTCTCTGCTGGCCTAAACAGAATCACAATTTCATGTACCGTATTTTCCGCACTATAAGGCGCACTTAAAAGCCTTTAATTTTCTCAAAAAACGACAGTGCGCCTTATAATCCGGAGCGCTTTATATATGGATTAATTCTGGTTGTGTTTACTGACCTCGAAGCGATTTTGTGTGGTACACGGCGCTCTGTCAAAATGTTTTAGTACGACTTTGGTAAACTACAAAGCCGCACCGCTTGCAGCATTACGGCTACCGTAGTCAGGAGTCTCACCGGTAGTTCTGGACGAGGTGTAAGCATAAGCATGCATAAGTATCATAGCTCGCTGTGTGAGTCACGCAGACTCCACTAACTGTGTGTTTACATGTCTGTAATCATAAAGCTACAGCTGTCTCAGAACGCTGCCGTTAGCAGACGTGCTAACTAACGAGCTAACAAGCTAGGGGTAATCTGCCTCTATCTCTCAAGACACCTGCCCAGCTGTTCACTTGTTCTCACAACACAACTCAGTTTCTCACTGATGGCCATTATTTATTCTGTGTGTTTACATGTCTGTAATCATAAAGCTACAGCTGTCTCAGAACGCTGCCGTTAGCAGACGTGCTAACTAACGAGCTAACAAGCTACACTACACGATGTAAACAGTCCGTCCCCCAGATCGTCACATGATGAACTGTAAACTCGTCATAAACTCGTCATAAGCTCGTCATATGCATCACATCTCGCTGTGTGAGTCTCGTACTATCTCGTGAGAATACGGACACGGAAGTGGAGAATCTACAGATTTCTTCAGAGCGCCCGCGCCTTATAGTCTGGTGCGCTTTATATATGAAAAAAGATCGAAAATAGACCATTCATTGACAGTGCGCCTTATAATCCAGTGCGCCCTATAGTGCGGAAAATACGGTATTATAATTTATAAAAACATTTTTCCCATTATCTTATTTTCTCATTGCACAGCTACTGTCTTCCTCAGTTGCTCTGCTTCCAGTGCAGCTTGTTTTAAGTAGAGCTTTTATCCAATCAGATTTCTCCTCTGTGTCTCTAGGTAGAAGAGAGGCCCGAGGCCTGCAGCCTCAAAAGTGCTTCCATGTGCCGTTTAAGTGAATGGGGACGATATTGTTGATTGTCATCGTGTTCAACCAATCAGATCTTTAGTTTGACATGTTGAGCGTATTCTTTGAGTGTCAGCAGCCGCTACCCCATACTTGCCGGCCTACACCTACGTCATCATTACATGTCCATGTGCAGCTCTGCCGCGAAGTGCAGGGTGTGCTGTGATTGGTCAGTGGGCGAGCACGTGACTATCGTGAAACGAAACTTAACAGCAGAGTACCACACTCCGTGACACAGGGGGCTGAGACGAGGAAAGAGATTGCAGAGCAGTACATTTAATGTTTGGGTTGTGAAAGTAAAATCATAAGACGGTTTCCTAAAGAGACGGATCAGCCGCGGCTTGTCGTTAAGGGATGATGGTGGGTCACACAGCCAGACCAGCTAAGAACCACTGTCCAACATGAGCACAGAAAACATTATATTTTCCTGAATTTAAGCTTCTGCCTTTTCCAAATGCTCTAGCATTATTCAAACGTATTGTAAGCCTCGTACGGAACGGTTTAATACGAATACGTACATAGTTTTACAGCCTTAGAAACGAATAATAGCTGTGGCGCCATCATGTGGTTATAAGGTGGTATTTCAGCTGCATGACAGCAGTGAAGGCCTGGGTATAAAATGCACGGCCCGCCACTGATTTTGAGTGATGCTCCCAGTGAACGTACGTTTCGGTTAACTGAGGGCTGTAGCGGCATATCAGATATTGTCTCTCCGTCTTATTAACCAGGTGGAGAATTATGCTCAGAAATGGGGAAAATACCTGAACTTAGTGGAAGGTCAAAAATAAAGGCCATGAGCTCAACCCCTCTCAGATGTCGGACCATCTGTGATGACCCGATCGTTTGATGTATTTGGATGTATGACCACGGCCAGTGTGACCTTATGTATGTTTCCTTTTATTATAGAATTAGGATCTATTATTGTCATATTGAATATTAGTTATGTATCTATAATAATAAATCAAATTGGTCTATACTATTGGCTGGTATTAGCTTTATCACAGATATATATATTGACCACCTCGTGTATGGGTATTTATGTTAAAAACTGAAAACATGGCCAATGTATCCGTATCTGAGTTTTTCTCAGATATCAATATCGGTATTGGCTGTAAAAAAAATCCAGTGTTAGTCGGGCCCTGCTTTTTTAACACTACAAGAGAATAAAGCTCATACGGTAATAAAATAGAAAAGAAACATTCTGTCCCCCATTCATTGTCTATGGAGCAGCTCCGGACTTTATACTTACTTCTCTGATTTTTGGCTTTTAGAAAGTGAGTAGCTCATCTTCACAAATATTGAGCTAACATTCCCAGGGCATGGAAATAACATGTTGGACTTCTTAAGCTCAGTCATCTAATGAGGAAATCAGTTGCTAATGAATTATACACGCTATTGCGTCATGGATCAGTGTAACACTGCATAGATGCAGCATGTTTTTCCACACTCGGTCGTCCATTTATTTGGGACGTGCACTCCGTCGCCAAACTCCACATGCACAGAGATCACCGCAGAGCTCATGCGCCAGGAGCTTGCAGCGTGTATTTGCATGTGCATGTGTGTCTTGTGCGTATGTAGAGTGTGTGTAGACTGTCTGGGTCCGACTTGTGGATTTAGACATCAGGAGCATGGCACGCTGATTACAGAGGTCCAAAGCCACAGGAAACCACAGGAACTCTCTTCCCGTTCTCCCTCCTCTCTCCTCTTTTCTCTCTTGCTCCGGCACCATGCCTCCATCAGTTCGGGCTAATTTGCAGAGATGGAGGTGAAACAGCGGGCCTCGGGCTAATGCTCTGCCTCATGATAATCAGCCAAATCGCATAGCTTCTCTCGTCCATGCTCCGTCCAAGCTTACGTTTACTCAATTACCCCATGCACAGTTAAGCAGTGTGGGTTGTAACAGCACACAGCCCAATGAGGTATATTACACACTGTAGCAAACGCTAAGCACTGCAGACAGGCTGTTATTGTTCCAGCTTAACTAATTTCATATGGATTTGTGAAGGCAACATTTCTTATTCTTGCTTCTATGCCACTCAAAAAAAGGAGTTTTTACGCAAAATCCCGCAGAATGGATAAAAGATGCCGACATTTCCACGGCGGCTTCTAATCTATCAAAAATGTCCACATACGTACTTATCAATTGCTAGAACAGACTCCTTTTTTCCTGCAAGGGATCTGGAAATTTGAGGGTATCCCATTTTTACGTATCCTGCAGCCAGCTCCCACTCACATCTAATGATTACCTTATGGTGAGGAGGAAATAGCCAGCAGTGTTACCACAGCCATGCTGGGACAGACAGACTGCACTACTAGCACTTTTACACCCTCTGACCGTCCAAATGACCTGAGAGTGGGATTGAAATTGTCAGAGACCTGGAAGAGAGGAGCCGTCGTGACTTATAGGTTAAAGGCATGGCGTATTTCTGTGAACTGTGAGTGTGTTTCTTCATGCGCGTGTGTGTGTGTAATGTGTGTGTCATGAGTAACAGGGTCATGTATTGGTAATCGTCATGATTTTTTTTTTCTTTTCTGGTTCTCGAAATGGATTGGCTGAGTGCATCGCAGCGTTGACTGCTGACTCAACATCAGTAATGAGTTCGGCCATGAATTTTGCACTTTGTTTTGACTAACGATTTCATGAGCTGTGAACATCTTCAGCAGTTGTGAATTTGCGATAAGCTCTTAGTAATTATAGAGGTCAGAGTTTCTGTGTGGAGCTTTCGCTTTTCAGTGGATTATTCATGCCGCTCGAGGACATTTAGGTCAGCCTCATTTTAGATTTAGTTGTGTTTTTTAAACATGCTAGTGGCAAGGTCCCCTGACTTTTCTTCTATACACCAGCAGGTCTAACCAATGAAGATCAGATCAGCTTCAGCTGATTGTGTTTCATGCTAATTATCAAATCTTAGCATGCTAATATGCTAAGCCTAAGATGGTGAGCATGGTAAATACATAGACTGTATATATGAAGTGGACGTAGTCACCGTGATGTCACTAATTGGGTTTGTGGACTGCTGTTTTGAAGCCTCGAATTTGGCATGTTGGCAGTCGCCATCTTGTTTTTCTGCAACCAGATGTGACACCAGAGCGTGGAGCTATGTACAACCAAAACGCTGAATAAGACATTTGTAGGCGACCCAAAAGGTTAAAATTGTCATGAACTGAAAACACACTGTCAATCTGTCTATCATAAAGTAACCACGCCCTAAAGCATACCCTGCTTTATGGTCTATTTTACTCTAAATGGACCATAATTTACTAAATGAACATCCTGCTTTATTGAAGAAGACTTGAAACCATAGTGATTGAGACAATAAACTGATCTTTATAATGTTTACTGAGGTAATAAATCAAGTGAGCGGTAGGGTCATTTTCTCATAGACCTCTATACAATCAGACTTCCTTTTGTGACCAGAGGAGTCGCCCCCTGATGTGCTATTATCACAAGGATATAACTGATTATAAGCATTATAAATATGATCAGACTGCAAATCCGTCATATGTTATGACGAATAACGATTCAACGGTAGAGACAGGACTGTACGAAAGCCCACTTATACCATCCACGACAGCGTGTGGATGGTATTGTTTTCACCTTGTGAGTCTGTCTGTGTCATCATGGCAAAATGTGGTCCTGGAGAGACCTACTGTAGGAGGAACTAACACGGAAGCGGGTTCGACTACTTTGCCGGGTGTTTATATGTCTGTCTGTGGACAGATTTTGTCCCCACGATAGCGTCACAACTGTGCAAGATGCAGTCACAAAACTTCTACAGGCGTGTAGTTGAGATCAAAATGAAGGCAGAGTTAGAAGATGGGTGTGGTGCGAGCAATGCCACCGGACGTAGGAGGGTAGGTAAGCAGGGAAGGGGTCATTGGCCCACCCTACTCTACGTCCCTGGCCCGATTTGGTGTTGCGGATGGTGTAATCCCATCGCAAAATGGTCTCTAGAATGACTTTATACTGTTAAATTTCCCAGTATATGTTAATGAGTGCATGGGAATCGCAAGTGGGTTTCCCGACAAAGATTTACAAATTGCATATAAATGATATGTTTACAATTCCCAGACGATCACTCATACCTTTTATTGAATCCAGGCTCACTTTGTTCACTAAACCCAGCAGGTCAGCAGTTTTGAAAATACCACACGTGTGACTGGGAAGCAGACTCAGCGATACGGCTTTCATTTTTTTCTGAGATGCATTGAATATGTTTGATGCAATGTAAAACACACAAATCACATCAAGTCACTGAGTTTACATTGAAGAACAGCAGAAGAGCGTCTCTCTCCTCCGTTTCTCTCCCCTACACTTCCATTCAGGAGGAACCGTTTGTGAGAGCATGTGGCTGCCATCAGGCCAGACTGGGAAGTCTGTTTGGAAAATAGAGATACAGTCAGATCTTCAGTCGGTAATGATGTCTACACACTATCTTAAAATGTCTGAATAACTGCTGGACTTATTCTGGGTGGTGCATTGCTTTTAAGAGGACTGCTGGACAAAAACCTCACAGCTGTTACCGTAAAACACTGAGAACCTTCAGATGATCACTCAGATGATGATGATGGCTCTCGGTGATGTTTAGAAAATGTGTTGCCAGTTATTTGGTATTTCCCCAATTAGGTAGAAAAGCACTTAGAAAATGAAAAGTGAAATCCTTCTGGAACAAGCAATGGGAGCTCCCTGTGTTTACAAAATGCATTCCCTCACGTTTGCATGAGAACGTGGGGTCCGCTTTTAAATTTGGGTTGTGCGGATGAGTGATGTGAAGAGTTGTGTCGTCCCTGTACATGCCCCAGGTTGGATGTGTAGGCTGGAGCTGCAGCAGCAGCAGGGGACACAAATGAGGAGGACAGCGCCTCTCTCTCTCTCTCTCTCTCTCTCTCTCTCTCTCTCTCTCTCTCTCTCTCTCTCTCTCTCTCTCTCTCTTTTCTTTCTGTCTCTCTTTCTGTCTTTCTCTTTCTCTTTCTGTCTCTCTCTCTCTGTCTCTCTGTCTCTCTTTCTCTTTCTGTCTCTCTCTCTCTGTCTCTCTCTCTCTCTCTCTCTCTCTCTCTCTCTCTCTCTCTCTGTCTCTCTTTCTGTCTCTCTCTCTCTGTCTCTCTCTCTCTCTCTCTCTGTCTCTCTTTCTCTTTCTGTCTATCTCTCTCTGTCTCTCTCTCTCTCTCTCTCTCTCTCTCTGTCTCTCTTTCTCTTTCTGTCTCTCTCTCTCTCTCTCTCTCTCTCTCTCTCTCTCTCTCTCTCTCTCTCTCTCTCTCTCTCTCTCTCTCTCTCTCTCTCTCTCTCTGTGTGCATGTGTGAGGGCACGTTGATGATGAGGCATTGCATGGGGAAGATGAGTGCCGCGTAGCGCTCTGGTGAGGTCATCAGACTGTGGCTAGCTGTCACAGTTCAGGCTTTGCCCCTGTGTTCCTGTGTCTGTGTGTGTGTGTGTATGTTTCCCCTGATTGCACTCATCCTACTCACCTGCCCAGTCCACCCAGCTGCCTTCAATTTCCTAATCACCCCACACATATATACTCCCCTGCTTTCCCTGTGCTGGTTGTGAGATCGTCCTTAATTCGTCCCCCTGTCTGCTCCATGTTCCAGCATTTGCTCATAGTTTGCCTTTTTGTCACTTTGCCTTTTTGTCACTTTGCCTTTTTGTCACTTTGCCTTTTTGTTAGTTTTTGCTCGCTCCCGGTTGGAGTTGTTTTAAGTTTTTTGTCTGCTTGGTGCTCATTAAAGAACCCAGCAGTCTACTCAACCTCGTCTCCCGTGTCTGTCTGCGCTTGAGTCTCCGATCTGCTCCTCGGACGTGACAGAACGATCTCACCATGCAAGACTCAGCAGACCAGTTTTGGGGAACCCGCTTGGCCAGGGGTGGGCCTCTGAGCGTACAGAAGGCTAAACGCGAGCTAAGCCGCCTTTCCACCCCTAAGAGGACCAGGGCAGACTCTGCAGACCACTGGTTGGTGCACGCTGCACCACACCCGTCTGTCCAGTTTTGGGGAACCCACTTGGCCAGGGGAGGGCCCCTGAGCTTACAGAAGGCTAACCTCGAGCTAAGCTGCCTTTTCACTCCTAAGAGGCAGAGACGGAGGAAGGGTCAGACTCCCGTTCCCACTGGGCCGCAGCGTTCCCCCGTTCCCGCTGGGCCGCAGCGATCCCCCTTTCCCGCTGGGCCGCAGCGATCCCCCTTTCCCGCTGGGCCGCAGCGATCCCCCTTTCCCGCTGGGCCGCAGCGATCCCCCTTTCCCGCTGGGCCGCAGCGATCCCCCGTTCCCGCTGGGCCGCAGCGATCCCCCGTTCCCGCTGGGCCGCAGCGATCCCCCGTTCCCGCTGGGCCGCAGCGTTCCCCCGTTCCCGCTGGGCCGCAGCGTTCCCCCGTTCCCGCTGGGCCGCAGCGTTCCCCCGTTCCCGCTGGGCCGCAGCGTTCCCCCGTTCCCGCTGGGCCGCAGCGTTCCCCCTTTCCCGCTGGGACGCAGCGTTCCCCCGTTCCCGCTGGGCCGCAGCGTTCCCCCGTTCCCGTCTCCACTAGGCCGCAGCCGACTCCAGCTCCCCGTGTCCTGTCGGCGGTCCGGCCGACTCCAGCTCCCCGTGCCCTGTCGGCGGTCCGGCCGACTCCAGCTCCCCGTGCCCTGTCGGCGGTCCGGCCGACTCCAGCTCCCCGTGTCCTGTCGGCGGTCCGGCCGACTCCAGCTCCCCGTGTCCTGTCGGCGGTCCGGCCGACTCCAGCTCCCCGTGTCCTGTCGGCGGTCCGGCCGACTCCAGCTCCCCGTGTCCTGTCGGCGGTCCGGCCGACTCCAGCTCCCCGTGTCCTGTCGGCGGTCCGGCCGACTCCAGCTCCCCGTGTCCTGTCGGCGGTCCGGCCGACTCCAGCTGTCTTCTCAGCGCCGCAGCAATCTCCGGTTCCTGCCGCTGCCGCCTCCGTGCCGCAGCGACCATCGGTTCCTGACCCCCAGCCTCTAGAGCCCTGTTCCCCGGCTGACCCCCTGCCTCTGGAGCCCTGTTCCCCGGCTGACCCCCTGCCTCTGGAGCCCTGTTCCCCGGCTGACCCCCTGCCTCTGGAGCCCTGTTCCCCGGCTGACCCCCAGCCTCTGGAGCCCTGTTCCCCGGCTGACCCCCAGCCTCTGGAGCCCTGTTCCCCGGCTGACCCCCAGCCTCTGGAGACCTGTTCCCCGGCTGACCCCCAGCCTCTGGAGACCTGTTCCCCGGCTGACCCCCAGCCTCTGGAGACCTGTTCCCCGGCTGACCCCCAGCCTCTGGAGGCCTGTTCCCCGGCTGACCCCCAGCCTCTGGAGGCCTGTTCCCCGGCTGACCCCCAGCCTCTGGAGGCCTGTTCCCCGGCTGACCCCCAGCCTCTGGAGGCTTGTTCCCCGGCTGACCCCCAGCCTTTGGAGGCCTGTTCCCCGGCTGACCCCCAGTCTCCCCAGTCCGGCTCCCCTGAGCCCCAGTCTCCCCAGTCCGGCTCCCCTGAGCCCCAGTCTCCCCAGTCCGGCTCCCCTGAGCCCCGGCCCGAGCTGCAGTGTTCCCAGTCCGACCCACCCGAGATCCTGGGTCCAGAGCCCTTCTGCCCGTCGGGCCGTCCGCCTGAGCTCCTGGGCCCTGAGCAACTCCGCCAGTCGGGTCGCCCGCCTGAGCTCCTGGGCCCTGAGCAACTCCGCCAGTCGGGTCGCCCACCCGAGGTCCTGCGTCCGGATCCCTCCTTCCCGTCCGACCGCCCTCCTGCCCGTCCCCCAGAGCCCTGTGGCGGGTTGGATCCGGCCGACCCTCCTCCGGACCCCCTCCACCCACCCTATTCGGTGTTGAGCCGTCCCTCCTCCGGACCCCCTCCACCCACCCTATGCGGTGTTGAGCCGTCCCTCCTCCGGACCCCCTCCGCCCGCCCTTTTTTGTGTTTTCTGGACTTTGGACGTCTGGTATCCGTCCCTTGAGGGGGGGGTACTGTCACAGTTCAGGCTTTGCCCCTGTGTTCCTGTGTCTGTGTGTGTGTGTGTATGTTTCCCCTGATTGCACTCATCCTACTCACCTGCCCAGTCCACCCAGCTGCCTTCAATTTCCTAATCACCCCACACATATATACTCCCCTGCTTTCCCTGTGCTGGTTGTGAGATCGTCCTTAATTCGTCCCCCTGTCTGCTCCATGTTCCAGCATTTGCTCATAGTTTGCCTTTTTGTCACTTTGCCTTTTTGTCACTTTGCCTTTTTGTCACTTTGCCTTTTTGTTAGTTTTTGCTCGCTCCCGGTTGGAGTTGTTTTAAGTTTTTTGTCTGCTTGGTGCTCATTAAAGAACCCAGCAGTCTACTCAACCTCGTCTCCCGTGTCTGTCTGCGCTTGAGTCTCCGATCTGCTCCTCGGACGTGACACTAGCAGCTCCAACCACTCTCTTTTTCATTCTCCACCATCTCCTCGAAGCTGTTATGTTTTGGAGAAAGTAGGTTTTTTGTGGACTTGAGGGGATAAAGACAGTGTGCAGTGTGTGTGTGTGTGTGTGTGTGTGTGTGTGTAGTTAAGCATGCCTGTTAGGCCTATTAGAGCGCGGTATTACTCGATCATTTGCAACACATCGATTTAGTGGTGGTGTGATAGATTTCATTTGACACCGAACCACAAATCAATACACCGAAGGCGTCTCCATGGCACCTTTTCCAGTTCAGTTTGTGTAGATCCCCCTCGACATGCGTTTATTTCACGCCCGATGACACAAGCGGCTCCTCTTCCTCATCTTCTTCCTCACCTTATCTCCTTTCTTCTTCCCCTCCATTTACCTCTTCACTACTTCCCCTGCTCTCTCCTCCTCCTCTCCTTTCATGTTTTATCGTCGTCCCACTGTTCTTTCTCCTTCATTGTGCATCGCTGCCCCGCAGGCATCCCTTTAGTGTTGGCTGGCATGCTGGTGAGTTTTTTTTCTTTTCTTTGCTTGTCTGTTATATAACTAAATTTAGCATGTTTGAGTCACACGTTCGGCCATAGGTCGTGCTCTGAAGTGACGGCTTACGTTAATGTGCATCCCAAGGCTCACCATCCACCCGTAGTCAATGTGTGATACACAGTTTTTTTTGGAGGGGGGGGGGGGGGCGGGGGGGTTGTGTGTAAGTGTGTGTGTGTGTGTTGGAGTTTTTCTCGCATGAGTGAAGAAGCACACGTGTCCGTCTGTGCCTCATGACCATCTGCGTTGTCGGCTGCAAATGTAGGTTATACATATATATATATAGGTTTGGTATATGTGAGTCAAAGAAAAAGAGAAGCTGAGTGTGTGTGTGTGTGTGTGTGTGTTTCTTTATGTGTTTACAGGGTGTACTGTCATGCGAGAGGAATCTGCTCAGATAACCCATTGAGTTTGTGTGTGTGTTTGGTTTTAAGTGGATGTTCGAGTGTACGTATGCGTTTGTTTTCAGTTTGAGATGGTACGCGTGTGTGTGTGTGTTGGTGTGTGTGTGTGTGTGTGTGTGTGTGTGTGTGTGTGTGTGTGTGTGTGTGTGTGGGAGGGTCCGGCTGTATCTCGCCAGCAGGTTGAGATGATGGAGAGGGCAGGTGATGAAAGGTATGAGTGAGGGAGGCTCTCTCAGTCTGTTCTCTCTTGCATCAGTTTGTCTGAATTATGTCCTTTACAAGCTCAAACGGCTTCATTTACTGTAAAACAGCAGGGGAACAGTGTGCTCTTGCATCAGGAAACAGGAGGAAGTCAAGTTTACTCATCGGATTAATATGTGGTTGCAAAACCAAAATACTTCCAAAAAATGTAATTCAAACTTAGTAATTTATAGCACCGAAGTGACAAGAACAAGAACCCACCTAACATTTATGTTAAGTGTGTATATGAATACATGTGTGTGTGTGCGTGTGTGCGTGCCCAGGTCACTGTTGTTCTGAGGCCAGAGAAGCACACTTCCGGGTAGACCCGGGGTTCAGGTTTGAGTGTGTGCGGAGATGCTCTGTCATTTGGCTTCATCCAAAAAAAAAAGAGAAAGGAACCTTTTCACTAACAACTTTAAATAAGTCATGCAACAGTACCACATGTGTCCACTAACACATGGTGTACATGTGTTTACGTCTTTGTCGGAACAGTGAGTCAACAAATGCATAAGCACATGTTGTGTGTTTCATGTGTTTTTTTGACCCCGACCCTGTGATTAACTGCAGCGCTTTAAGTCTGGAAAATGATCGCGAGACGGCAGAACAAGCCAGCGGCAAAAAAAAGACACGTCTCTATTTTTAAAACCACTCTTTTGTCACAGCAGCACCGGCATCCAGCTTCACATATGGATTCAGCATCTAAATGCTCATTTGGAATTTTGTCTGATTTTATCATTTTATCACCTTAATCAGAATTTAGATGCCGGTTGCATGTGTGCACTTTGATTTACTTCAGCTGATTCTATTTTACAGGAATACAGTACAGAATATGGAAAACATACACCAGAATAGTTTTGCAGTTTTGTTATCTTTCTTTGCCCTTCAAAATAAAACAATCTGGATTTGACTGTTGTATGACTATATAGACATATAAATAGGCACCATAATGGCAATTATCTTAGCACTATTACATGTATTACATGTAATAGTGTACTATACTATTACATAATATGACATAAAATCAATCCAATTCCATCTTGACTCGCACCCTCAAATAGCCATTAAGACCAAAACGTTAACGTTCCGACTCAAACATTTAAAGAGATGGATGAATCTCTCTGCATAGGCTTATATAAATCCTGTTTTATTCTGATCTTTAGAGCTAGTCAGCCTAAATCTACTCACTGTGCAGCCACACTTGAATATCCCTAATCTGCCTCCTCTGCTCTGCTTCTCCTCACTTTTCCATTACGGATGTCAGAAAAGGCCTCAGGACTGCAGGGTAGTGGGAGCTGTATGTATGTATGTATGTGTGTGTGTGTGTGGTGTGTGTGTGTGTGTGTGTGGTGGCTTGTATCTCTCAGAATGCTCCACCTATCTACCATTTGTGTTTGTATTATAAATGTATATTTTGAAACGTAAAAAATCATGTAAAAGATCTTCCTCTTAGACTCTCTGGAATGTGAAAAGTACAAACAGAAACAAACTTCTGGCCTCTCAGAGCTGACTTCATACCAGAGCAAGTGAGATAGAGAGAGGCGTTTGTCATCACTGCATGAAGAAACACCATGTCATATCGTTGCTTTATCCAAGCATTAGCCTCATCCAAGATAGATGTTCCTACGGGGTCCAACTGCCTGTGTGTGCTGCTGTGTGTACATTTGGAAGACAAGGGTCAAGGAGGGATGCTCCTTATAAGAAAGAGGAAGAGGAAGTGAGCTGTTGGGCTGTTCCTTCTCTCCCCGACACAAAAACAAAAGATGTGTGTGTCAGATTGTGTCAATGTGTTGTGTTTTCTTGGGAGTTTCTCACCAAGACGACGGCTCGCTGATCAACCTGACCTCACTCTCATCTCGCCCAAATACCAGCGAGGCTTGGTCAGTGTCCCCTGACATCCTCGTTCACCGGGCTTTCAGCTAACTAGACGGTCAGAGCAGCTGACGTAGTATAAAGGGCGAGATAGTAGAGGTGGATGGGTCAAACAGACACAGGACTATTGTCCAGGAGGCCGCTATTTGTGTCCCGTGCGAAACTAAAAGTAAACATTGATATTTTTGTACTCCAACCATGCTCTTTTCCTGAACCTAAGTAAGTTTTGTTGAATGAAACGTGTCCCCTACACGTCCAAAACTGACGCTCGAGCGTCTTAGTTTGGAACGTGGGGCCGCTGACTGAGCGACTGCTTTTTACAAGTTAGACAACGTGTTGTACCATGTGACTCCTGACTTTGTCAAACTGCAAGTTTAGGGTTAGAGTCGTGTTGGATGACGTGTGTGTGTGTGTGTGTGTGCTGCTCTGGTAACAATGGTGATTTTTGCCGTGGACGTTAATTCTCTGAAATAATGATACACTTCGACTGTGAGCAACATGGCGAACATCAGATGTTCAGTCATTTCCTGCAGAACTGAAACTGGGAGACGATCAGCTGATGTGCGGGAGGTCAATAAAGTTATTTGCTGATATCTTGCAACACTTATTATTATTATTATTACTATTATTTTTATAAACAATACTTATTAAGAAGCACTATATGCACAAGGACCCTGGACTCAGCACTTGTTTGGACGATAACTGTATGTGGGGTTCTACACCCTGATTAGAATGGTGATGATGACGTGTGTTGTTGGTATAGTGCAGGATGTCTTGGTGGACTGCTGGAGTTTTTCTCTGTTTTAAGTGGACTGAGTTTGTTTTCAGACTAGGACCTTTGGTCAAAGGGCCAAGGATCCATTTCAGAGACACAATAGGACTGTATTTGTTTGTGAGGGAGACTAGCTTCAGTATCAAGGGAATCATAAGGAAAAACAAAGCGAAGAGAGAAAAAAGGTAAAAAAGTGTTAGCTTGTGTGTTTCTGGGATAAAAAGCCTGCATCGTGTATGTGTGTGTGTGTGTGTGTGTGTGTGTGTGTGTGTGTGTGTGTGTGTGTGTGTGTGTGTGTGTGTGTGTGTGTATGTGTAGGAACGAGAGCGAGAGAGACAGCAAAGAAAGCAACTCCATATGACTCGCACATGGCTGCGGACGTCTGCTTCGTTCACTTGTTATCCTGACAGACTGAAGACATTATATCTTGGAGGAAGTAAGAGCAAGGGAGACGGGGGGGAGGAGGAGAGAGGGAGGGTTTGAAAGAGGGGGACAGGGTGACTAAGTCAGGAGAAAGGGGAAGTCTTCATGAAGAAGAAAAAAAAAAAAAAAAGGCTGAAGGGAAGGAAGCAGGGGAGAGAAAAAGCAGAGGTTACATGTGGCTATTTGAGGTAGCCGTTGAGTTATGGAGAGAGACAGAATAGCTGGTAAGTTGTGGCTTTTTCCAACTCATTTCAATACTTTTAACGCTGAGAAGGCTTTCTTTGGGAGGGTCTCTTACTCTTTTCTTTGTCAGACTGCAGAGGAAGCAGCTTCTTAGCAGTGCATGGCAGCAGTCAGCTAGAAGCCACCCTGGTAGTGTTTTCTTTACAGTTGGGGTGGGAGACGTCTGTCTGCGCGTGTGTGTGTGTGTGTGTGTGTGTGTGTGTGTGTGTGTGTGTGTGTGTGTGCGTGTGTGTGTGTGTCTCCATGTTAACTTCACCCCTCCAATTTATTTCTCATATAACTATGTTGTCTGAGCTACAAACTGAGCTCTCCACACACGTTTTCTCTCATTCTCATTGAAAGGACAAGCCACAGTTTAGCTCGCGGAGCAAACAGTGAGTAAACCTCATGTGACGGGCTGTCAAAGACGACTTCCCAGAGTCAGGAAACGTAATCTTCCGGACGCAAAGTGGCTGCTGCGCCGTAATTGGCAGCCTCGGGGGGTTCGGATACCCCGACTGAACAGCTGACCTGCGATCCGACTATAGACGGATGAAGTTCAATCTTCAAGCCGTCATCACATGATGATGCATTTTAAGCCGAGGAGTCAGATTAATTCTGACTGACACAGATGGTTTATTTCAGGTCGCGAGGAAGTGAAGGCAGAGCTCATATGTCAGCTAATATTGTTTTTGACAGACGGCAGACTCTTTTGAGTCCGTGTACTGTCCTGCATCTGCGGCGTGTCTATCTCTGTCCTCTTCTCAACAGAGGTCCTTCTTGTTTGCTTTAATCAGTTGCTCTTTATTGATTTTAATTGTTACGTGCTACTGGAGATTCAGTGGAACTTCTGCTCGGGCCCATATGTGTTCAGTCTGCGCCGAGAGGATAAAAAGTAATCTGGCATTTTTTACGGAGATTAAGGCCGGACATCAAGCTGAGCGACACTGTGCAAATTAGCCTCTAATTCGACCGTTAATAAGGTGGCTGAGTTCAGCGAGCCGTGTGATGCATGCAGACAACGCCGTGCACCCGTTTTTATTACCACTTGGTGGCAGCGTTGTCATTTCTGTCCTCTTTAGTGCAGCCACCGTTTCCCCCTGTGAAGTTCTGTGAAATGTTCCATCTGGATGATTCATATTTTTGCAGACAGAAGGATTTTTTTTTTTTCATGGGAGGTGGAGACTGACTCCAGAGGTGGAGAGGAGCGTGATGGAAGAGATGTGAGGTGGTTGGAGCATTGTGTCAGGCATCACCCCCCCCCCCTCACTCCTCTCAGTTAATGAGGAAGTCCTCCATGGGCACTTCCTGGTTTTTTCAGCCTGTGCTGTGTGGTTCTGTTTGGACCCTGTTGCCTCTACCACAGCCGCAGCCCCCCATCCCTGATCCCCTCAAGACTTTAGTTTTGAAAAGTGTGGTGCACAGGTGGCATTCTCAACCTCTAGATTCTGGGTCCCTCTTGACTCGGAGTGCCTCCCTATTTGCACGCTCGGCCCTTAAATAATACGTTCAATGTGACATGTTGTCTACCATGACCGTCCCGTATGGCCACCACATTTTGATGCACAGCTGTGGCAATACAACAAAGGGAAAGGAAAACAAAGGGTCAGTCTGGAAATTAGAGAAGCGAGAGGTTGTGTCATGTTGCTTTATGCTCTGCCAATTAAACAGGAAGAAAATCACTGTCTTGTGTCACACTAATTGCAGTATTTGCGTGGCCTGTTTCGCATCAAACCGACAACAATAAAAGATTCAGTAGTTTGAGTTGAGGACATATCTGTACACTCCCTTAGGGAAATAAGTAGATCAAAACCAGTTTTGCATTTGTTAACATGAAGGGGTCGAGGCCAGGAGCCGTACATACCCATACATTTGGCCTAAAATGCATAATATTGTGATTCATTATGTATCACTTTTTCTAGTAAGGGGTCGACACTTATTTTGGTTCCTCTCGGTCTCCATGTCCAGTGCACATGTAAGTGAACAGGCTGTTGCACATGATGTTCAATGTTACTTTTGAATCGGCCTTTAATTTAACGGTACTTTAATGGTTCGTGAGCTCTCTCTCTCTCTTTGTGTTTTTCCCTCTCCGTGAACCGTGAATCCACGGTTTAAGAAGTGCTGATGTATCCACACAGAGCCCTGCATGCCCTCACGGATCCCCACCCACTTACACAAACTCGGGGGTTAAAGGGACTGAAGGAAATCACCCAGCTCACCATGTTCCATAAATGAAGTGCACAGGATATCCTCTATGAGTGAACGCCCCGTAGTCCTCCTCCCACTACCCTCCCCGTATCTCACCTCATATTGTTCCTCAGATTATTGTTTCATAATGATAAGTGAGGGCGACCGTGAAAACAGCCAGCGACAGGGAGTTCAGGGCTCCGACTGCACCTTCAGTCCGCCCCAAGGGAGGATTTATGACGGGTGAAATTATTCAACATGATGGAGAGACGGGTCAAGCCAGGGGTGGTGTAACAGAAATGCATCCTCCGTGAAAGCTCATTCAGGTGATTGTTTACATGCAGCTGTATTTGTGGTCAGCAAGGTGCAAAGAGGAAATCAGTAAGTGTCAAAAACTACACAGAGGCCAGCTGAGTGTGGGAACTTGCATTTCATGCACACAAGTGTTACTTTTCATGCCTCAATTTATGTCCATTATTATGCTATCATCACCATATAAACGTTTGATAAATGCATTTTTGGATCACATTTCCTGAATTTACTTTTATTAAATAATTCTAAACATTGAGTATTTTAGAACGATATTTGTGACGTTGGCATGATAAGCGCCTCTTCACCCGAAATCTTTCATGCAAAAGATTCATGAAGACATACATTTTTTTCACAAATTGCTGCACATGACACTAAGAATACAGTCATTTCATTTATTTTGAACGATCTTAAAGATAACATGTGAAGAGCTTCATCTATACTTTTATCACCTCTCACATTCAAACAGACAGGAAACCAAATGTGCAATCTTCACAATGGCATCACCTCTGTAGGTGTGCAATTTGCATCACTCTTAGAAATAAGGGTTCCAAACGGGTTCTTACTGAAGGGCTGAGGTTCTACCCAGAACCATTTGTTCCCGGTGGAACCGTTACCCCACAGAAGTGTTCTCTGCAGAACCCCTCATGGGTGTTGCTGGATGGAGCCTTTCACAGATGGTTCTCGGTGTAACCCTTTATTCTGGTTTCTAGGTAGAACTCTCTGAAAGGGTTCCAGGGGAAACCTTCATAAAAGTCTCTACCAGGAACCATAAAGGGTTCTGCAATGAGGTCAAGTGGAATGGTTCGAGTTAGCACCTTTATATCTAAGAGTGCACAGATTAATGTCACACTTGGGTGTTTGCTTGCACGATATCACAGGCTCCACAGATCCCTGATACACATGACATTAGGGCTGAGTATGACAATTCCCTGCACAGCAAGTAAAATCCAAAGTATTAAACCACTGCAGCGATATTGCTGCCAGCGTAAGTTGTCCACACAGCTATTAGGCCAATTTAAAAAGCTTACTATGGAAGAGTAGAGGATAATAGTTTTTCCAAAGAACTGTGAGTAGTGGCATCGATTGAATTGAGTTTAAGTAAGGCCTTATGTGCTACTCTCAATGAACTACCCCAGTCTCACTGTTCTGTCTTCAAACTATATATATTGCTTGTATTGTCCCTTTATTCTTTCTTTGCATTTCTGCAGCGGCTTCACTGCCCCGTCTAATTGCCCAATATTTCTGCAGTGACAGCGTGTTATTTGGCCTCTGCTACAATAAATGAGTTTACCCCACTAACATTCAGAGGTGCGATTTGGCCTCCTTCCTAGATATGTAGGTCAAACTGATCATCTCTAAAAGGTGACATTTGAATAAACGCTGAAACCACACACATGAGCGCGTTTGGGCAAACAAGCAACACTCAAATAGAGAGGTTGGTTTTGTGCAACTTCCTGCCAATAAATGTTTGTGGTTTTGCTGAATTCCTGTTTTTCATAAACTGACCGAGCAACAAAGACGAGAATCTTAGGTACATAGTAATGTCTCCTGTGTACACTTCATATCTATATACTAAAACAAAGTGATATGTGCAACTAATAAATTGCAAAAGCAATTCCAGGGACACATTAAAACAACGTTGGAGCTATTCATACAGTGAAAATGGAAAGAAAAGAATTTAACAAGCTACAAAGTGAACAATAAACCCCACAAAGATGTCTCATCATGAATCACTAAATCTGACGGGCTCGTTGATGAAAACATGAAATTACTGAGGAAACAACAGCTTGTGTATTCGTTAGTAGATTACACACTTTCACGCCCCGAATTGTTGCAGTAACGAGGTACACAACAAGCACAACTCTGTCAGCAACACAGAGATATGGGGCTGAAAGATTCTGGTAAAGCAGATTTATCCCACTATGCGAAGGCCTCTGTGTTTACGCTGCTATTTAAAGGGGCACCGAGACACACAAACGCACCCGCGTCCGCAGTCGCAGTCAAGTAACCACATGTGCACACACACACACACACACACACACACACGCACACACACAAACACGCGCTTCTCCAGATGTTGTTTTGGAGCCTTTCCTCATTCTGTCGCTCAGCTTTGCCTCGCAGCCACCAGCCCAGAGTGTGTATCCATGTTTAGATAAATACACAGGGAGGTGGGCGAGGTGTGTGTTTCACACACCGTGTGTTTTGGTCTAATTGAATACTACAGAGGCTTGTGGCATATGGTTTCCAGTGCAGCCTGCAACTTGGTCCTGCACAGGCGCAGAGAGGCCACACACACTTTGTTACGTATAGCGCAGTAGTGTGTGTATATATATATATATATATATATATATATATATACTGTATATAGTTAACTTTGTGTATTATTTAGGTTTGGTTAGGTCTAGGATTAGTTTATGGTTGGGCTTAAAATAACTATGCAAACTATGTCAAATGTAAACAATGTAACAAAAGTACAAAAACACGTCACATACATCACTAATGTTTCTTCAAAATAACTTAACAGTCATCACATTCCCGGAGCAATTTCTCTGAAAGTCTAATAATGACGCGGATGGACTTACACTTGAAAGCCTGTTGCGTAGGTATCGGACACCGAGGGGCCGTGACAAGGCCCTGGGAAATGAGAACGGGCCGATGCAGTATGTGAAAGTGCACCAGCTCACATGAGCGTATGCATTTTCACATGCTTTTTGAGGTGCATCATCAACACGCATGCACGCACAAACTCATTAAGTATAAATGCCCACACGCAGCTGTCAGGGTGTGTGTGCTGCATGTCATGTGCACTCTTACAACATGCACTCAAAGCTTAATTGCACAGCATAGGACAACAAGCGTCTCAGGGGACAGATAGTCTACCCAGTAAAGTTCTGTGATTGATAGATTTAGGATAGAGTGAATGCAAATACTGAGCGTATACACACCACTGTTGTGTGCGCCGCACTCTGTTCTTTATCCTAAGACGCCTTTGCAGCGGTTGTTGTATGAAATAACCAGACTGCAACGTAAACCCACAGTGTTATTCTGTGTTAGCATCGACCTCTCGGGTGTTAGGGTTAGGGGCCGCTGGGTGGGCTTGGCATCGCATTAGTGCCCCTCAGAATGGAGCTTTTCATTCAAGTGGGAAATTTCCCGAATGCTCACATGGCTGTAAAAGTGCCAGGCACTGGTGCTGCACCTTATTGCGTTCACCAAGGGTGAAATACTTAACGCGAGCTTCCTGTGGCCCTTGCTTTAGTTTTAAGTTTCCTTTGAGGGCTGATTGTGGACCAGCTTCTATTCACTCTTATGACCTTCACCATTAGCGTGTGAATGGTAAAGCAGACCTAGAATCAAGGGACAATTCATCACAAATCTCATCCCCGGTCACGGCTGGCTCCAAACAGGAAGCTGTGAAAAGCCGCTCACTCATGACCAATCAGTAATTACAGCGATAGCATCACTACTTGTTCCTGTGCGATATTCACGGACAAGGAATACTGTAGCACGTCCCACAGGGAGACAGTGGATGCGGTTAAATAAATGCAAATACCAACTTTGACATTTCATCACTTTTATATATATATATTGTTTCTCCGTCACCCCCCCCCCCCCCCCCCCCCGAAAGAACACGAGAACTCTAAATTGGCCACAGCAGCTCCAAGGACAAGAAGTGTAACCATACCCGTCACATCAAACGCTGGCCTGTCGTCACGTCCACCCCCGAAAGAAGCAAAAGAAGCGTGTGCTGGACTCGCCGGTCAGCTGTGTCCACCGAGCTCCAGTTCCCATGTTTCTCCTGATAATACGACATCACAGAGGGGCGGGTTGGTGCACGAATCAACCCTCTGATTGCCCAGAGGCGCCGTCGTGTATATATCCCTAATGTCAAACTTTCTCCAAGAAATATCTCAGTTGTTTTTTTTCTGTCACAGAAAAGCAGCTCCCACAGAAGTGACTGCACTTTAATTAACATGTCAGCCGGTTTGTAGAGGTTGTTTACTCAAAAAGCTGAAGCCTCAAACTCTCACTTAAAACTGCAGTCCCTCTGCGGCTGTGACAGAGTGAGACGGGCCTCTCTCGTGAGGGCCGTTTGAAGAGCCACAGCTGTAACAGAAGATCCTGTCTGATTGCAGGTTAACTCCGTTAAAGTGACTGTGTGACAGATTGTCCACTTTCACCGTCTGAAATCAGACCCCGAGAGCCACTTAGGTCGAGAAAAAAAAGGGGAATGACGGGGTCTGTTGTCTGCGTGAATGCCTGCGCGTGCATGTATGGGGGGGGGGGGGGAACACACACTCACACAGACACACGAGGGAGAAGGGGGAGTGTGTTTCTAGCTGCAGGGAGGGGAGGAGAAGGGAGGAGGCTTGCCTTTTTCGCACTCTCTGAAGTCTGAATGCAGCAATATAGTAAAGTTAGTTGGCAGTCAGAGAAAATAAGTTACTCCTTTTTAAGAACAAGAGAGTTGTGAGCTCGGGACTCTCTTTCTCATTCACTCTATTTTGGAATTTCTTCAGCATTAACAGGGAGCCCACTATAGGTTTTTGTGAAATTTCATGCCTGAAAAGATGTCCGATTCTGGAGTCAATCCACACTTGGAAGGGATTATTTCAGATTTTGAAGGTTTGTAGTTTGTTTTCTACAAATTCTTTCACTTACGTTATTGTTGAGAGATTATAGTGAGCAGCAACATCTGTCAGAAGCTTGTGAATGGTATTAATATTGAACAATATCTTTCCACTTTGCCTGTGTGTATGCCTGTGTACTGCGTATGTGTGCTTGTTACAGTTAAAAACAGGGTGTTGAGCATACGCTAGCCAAGTCCCTGTAGCCTTTAGTCTGCTATTGATTATACCCAAGTTACATCAATAATAGAAACAAACAGCACTGACACCAAACTATTCCAACCCCGGAAAGCCCTCAGCAGAAAGCACTACGAGGGAGACAGTGGAAACCTCAGCGTTAAGAGACAACATCTGTCTCACCTCCTCGTACAACATTCACAACTTTGTCTCTCTTTTGTTGCCTAAGCCGGTGTGGAGCTGGCATTAATTCCCTTTGTCCTCCTCTTCCTCTTCCTTCCCCTGTTCTTTCCTGTTCCTCCTCCGGTCAAACCGCGTCCCTCCAGCTGGTCTTTGGCCTGTTGCTCACTGTGAGATGTCATGGACATCAGAAAAAGTATAGATCCTCATCGGTATCCCGATTACTCAAAGTACTCTTTAAGCCATACTTCGGTTTGACTAGTTCAGGTAGCACAACATCTGTTGATTCATTTAATAATCAGTTGACTGCTTGCTCATTCAGTGAATTCATCTGCGTTTGCAGAAAACATGGCAGAGTCTTTACTTTTTAATTGATGATTATATAAGATCATATGCAGCATATGGGAACCAAGTCCAGTCGCCTTAAAGGGCCGGGGCTGATGGTGCAACCCAAAACAATGGTTCACAATCACATTTGTTGTGGATGTGGTTGGGAGGATCTTTTTACACCCGTGCTTTCAACAAGAACTCTTTCCTCCAAAAAGGGATCGTTGGATGAAAAGGGTTCTTAATGGAATCCTTAGTCTTACAAAGAACCCTTGAAAAAGCCTTTCCTCTAAAAGGGGTTCTTCAGAAGTATATGGTTTTGGAACCCTTATTTCTAAGAGTGTATAGTACTCAGTCAGTGGGGGCCAAGCATTGTCATATGCTGTGCAAATGGGATATTACAGGTGAATTTATGTTAACTAGCTTATTCAAAATGACATTGAAAGGCAATAAATCCAACTGTTAGTCAGAGTAAGGTCAATACCAGGTTCCTCCCCGTATGTTCTCTTATAATGTAGTGTCAAAGATAGCATTAAGTACGTACCTACACACAGAAAGCACCTGCTGTATCCAGTACCTAATAGTGACCACCACAATCTACCCCCACCAGTAGATTATACTGGTCATTACGAACCATTCTAGTGTTCCCATTCGGAGCAGAAACAGCTATAGAGAGAGAGGCGCATGGCAAACACTTGATGGAGTAAATCCCCATTTGATCCCAGATCATTATGTTTTCCAGTACATTGCACTGCACTGTATCGTACGCTGAGGAGGAAATGGGCACAAAGAGGGAAAGGCAACGTAATTGGTGAGCACGCTTAAGATGTAATGAGGCCTCTTGGATGGACTCGCGTGTGGGACTATTATGGAAAAGAGGATGATAGAAACCACCATAACACACACGCTGAAACAATATTATGATTTTCTGAAAGGTAGAAAATGTCTCTGTCTGCTGAATCTGAACGAGTGAGTCACCAGAGAATAAACCCAGAATAAGCCCATATTTGTATATGCACAGAGACTTTGTACATGGGCTCCCGGTATGGGTTGCCAACCTAAACTGAGCTTTGAGTCCAATCCAAGGTATTTTGCACTGATTATCTGCCTTAGGGTGCCATGTTGTTGCGGCAGAGTGGCACTTGGACACGGACGGGAAATTAACCTAAAAAATGGAAAAGAGTGCATGTGTGTGGTACAATTTGTAAACTTGGCAGAAAGGCCAGTGTGTTATTAAGTAGGTTGTGTTCGTAAATACAACACTTTCCTAACAGGCCTCAGTGGTCCTGTTTGTTCTAAGAAGTACATTCAACCAGAAAAAGCATGCAGGGCGTTTCTAGTATGACTGTGTCAAGCCAGTTGTGTAAAAGTTGGATTTTTGCAGACAGTTTGTCACAACACAAACAAACACGCTGACTGACTCACCAGATGTAGACTGAGGACATAAGCCTGCCGTTTTAGCGGACATTCTCCTTCCCTTCCGCTATCAGTTTTGCAAAGGGCACCGTCGCTGCACCTTGTTAAGTGTTAAGCCACTGTCTTCACACCTTCACTGGTCACTGTTGTAAATCAATCTGTTCATGAAGTGGATAGTTAACCAGTGCGTGATCAAAGGGACAGAACAAGGCTTTGCCTGTCAAAGGTTGAGGCCTGAAGTGCCTGAAGCTAAGCACCAGGACAGCTATTCTGCAGCTGCCTGAATGACGTTGTGAATGTGTCCGTGCAACAATCCTCAATCATGGGTGAAATTGTCTCTTGCTTCTGGTGCTTTAACATAACAGAATATAATGGGGAATTTTTACCAGCACCAATTTTACCTCTTTTACCAAACACCTCCAACACCCCCCAGAATTCCATTGTGCTGGACACAGGGTGTCGGCCAGACCAGCAGGGAACCGCGCAGTAAATCTGAAACGGTGAGCTGTGCCGCTGCCGGTCAGCAAGTAGTAAACCTAACAACATGAGTGGGCAGCAAAGGGAAATGTGTGTTTGACAATGTAGCATTAAGGTTTGGTCTGACCAAGCAAAAATACCGTAGTGTGGAATTATATCGCTCGTTGTTTGGCCTTGTCTTGTCAAACAGGATGTTTTTCTTGGTTTGACCACATCGACTTGTATTCTACGGCTACTGACATCTCATAAACTCCACTGTGCACACACTGGTTTTGTGTAACCCATGTTTGACAGAGTAACTGTCTTAATTACTTGACTTATTGCCTGAGGCTAGAATTACCAGACCGATTAGGAGTTCAAGGCTGTGTCCAGTACAGTACATATTTTATTGATTAAATTCCAGGTGCAGTGGGTTTCTTGTTGTTACTGTAATGTATGTGCAGAGTTCACCTTCTAACAAAATGATGAGGTCATATTATTCAGAACCCTGATTGTATTTTCAGAAAGACCTTTATTTTCAAATGTTCCCTGTTTTATAATGTTAATGCAGGTTGACACTTTGTTCATCTGTTTCACATTAAAAGCCTTCCAGCAGTTCAGGGGCACTTCACTTGGAAGGCTTTTATTGTGATACATCTGCAGGAAGCGTAGGGATTCATTATCGGCAGCTTCACGTCAATCATCAGATTTAATTAATCGATAAACAGTATATGAAAACGACGCATCTAAATGTAGCATGTGTTGAGCTCAAATGATTTCCTTGCTTTTATTTTAAGATTCCACAGATGTTTTTTTAACATTGACATCATTGTATAGGATGAATAATTTGGGTTATGATTATTAATATTGTAATATCATGGTGTAATATAACTTTGCGCTGGCCCCGATCTTAAGTTCTATTGAGCTTGTCAGCCTGTCCCAGAGGTTTCGATGAAATAACAGTGCATATATGTCTGTCTGGTCAAGTCCACACTGCTGAAGCTTTTCCCTCTCAGAAACAGATGTATATTCTGAAGAAGGAAAGAAATATTTTTACAGTGCATGAGATGTGTAGAGTAAGGTATTTGGTCAAAAGACCATTAGAGAACACTATCACATAACTTGAAACTTATCAGTAGTGGAACGTTAGGAGTGGAACGTTAGCACAACTAATCTTTGTTAACTGCTGTCCGTCCCGTTTTTACTTCCCCATTTCTCACTGTGCACCCTCTTTGCCTCTCTATCTCCAGTCTCTTTTCCCTCCTCTCCTGTCTCTCTGTTTGTTTTCCTCCCTCTAACTCTCGACTATCTCTCCTTCGTGCATCTGGGCTGAGATGATACTGAATGTTTTGCGTTCGTCGGTTGGAACGTCCTTGAGAGAAAAGTGATGACACTGATGATAAAGAGTCGGCCGAGCCTAACACCTGGGCCGCATTATGGGACGAAGGACCATGAACCAAAGCGAGGATACAGATGCCTCCATCTTTGTTTTTGTTGCGCCAATAACCCTTTGCTACATTGTGCTGTGCTGCATTATCTTCCCAAACGGGACGGTGTGAGATACCGGACACTGGGCGGTGATAGGTAGCGGTGGGACGTGGGGAGACGAGACTCCTGTTAATGAGAATCCTCCGAGGTGGACTCGACCTCTCACTTCCAGCTCATAGTCTGGGAATGCTGCTTCACTGGGAACGATACTCATTCATCCATCTGTCAGTACCACACTCCTTCCTTCTTCTTCCTAATGCTCTGCGATCCCTATATACTTATGATATTCATGCAAAGAATATCCTGGATGGACGGACTTAAAAGACATGAAGAAGAAAGACCCAGGAGACGGGAAGAAGCGTGATCCTTAAAAACATGGAGAATTGAGCGATCATCTGCGTGAGAGATGCCCTGAATGCCTTTTTTTCCCCCCATTTCTCTATATTACCGAGACAAACATTAAAGCACAGGGAGATTCAAATTCATCTCTGCTCTTAAATCATGTACACTTGGCTGCACGGTCTCTAAATACAAACAAATGGCTTGAGAGGAAAGCACTCCAGTCCTCTGCTGTGGTCCCGCGCCTGTGGCCATATAATCACAAAGCAGCCAAGAACAGAAATACTAATCTAAGATCACTTAACAGGCAAAACAGTACCTTGGCCTAGCCCCCCACCGCCCCATGTTCAGCTTTGGTTCTCACAGCTCTTCTACAACGTAACAAAAGTCTACAGCAAGTGTCAGGAAGTGTTTTCGGCTTTCAGAGGAGACTAGAATGAGCATCTCGCTCGTTACACGATACAGTCTTAAAGGGCGCTTCGCAACTCCTCAGCTCCCTTATGAAATCTGCAGACCAATTTTGGTCGACCCGACTTATTCGCTGGCCGGAGTTGAAAGTGGCCACGGCCTTGGACTCCCTCTCAGCAATCGTAAAACACACAAGACCGAGGACAGCGGCGGTGAGAAGGACACAGTCCAGTGGCTATGTGGGTTCGGGCGCCAGCCTACAAATTGCAAGTTTATTGTGTATAATTCTTTTATGTGTATCCCTATCAAAGGATTGGATTTTAAAGCTGGTGCCTCACTGGATAATGAACTCTGTTCACATCACAAGTTTACCGCAGAAAATATGCGATGGGAGTGTGAGGAAAAAGTATGTTCAAGTGGGTTTCTGACACGAAGACTTTTTCTTTGTGCTTAGTGCAGATAATCTCATGCGTTCCACACATAATGTAGGTACTTCTACATGTAAAGCTAGCCTTACAGCCTCAGCAACAGTCTCCTATAGTGCAAGAATGCCAAAAGATGAAAGGTAACCGCGCTTTAAGGTCTAGGTAGAGGGTGCACGGGGAGTAGTGGAGGGGTTAAAGCGATTTGCAACACAAATCACCCTAAACTCCAAGACGTGAGTGCAGATCCGTTTATTCCCGTGGTGAACAAGAATGTCCTCGGTGTGTTCGACTAACACGATAACAGAATAATGCTTTGGCTCTAGCCTGAATTTTTGTTCGGGGCTAAATTGTATCAAATGTCCACTATGTAAGCTTATAGCAGTAAATTATATTAGCGGTGCAGGCTGGTGTGTGTATGTGTGTGTGTGTGTGTGTGTGTGTGTGTGTGTCTGTGTGTGTGTGTGGAGATGGCTTTGATATGATTGTGTTGAGCTCTGCATCCCTTGACAGAGTTTTTCACAGAGTGCAGTGGGGCTGGGGCCCCCAGTCCCCTCCCTGTGGGTGTAGTCGCTTAAAAATAAACATGAATACATTCCCGTGACACACACTTGCTCGTTTTTTTTTTTTTTTTTTTACGAGCACTTTGAACAAAACTACATATAGTTACATAAAGACGCATGCACACGCAGACGCACCGCAAGCCGCAAGCAGATCAAATAATCAGCACTGCGTTCCGGATTGCAGGAAACAGGAGATGCTCTTAAGGGTGTGCTTGAGCGGACCGGTCTAATAGTGTGTCATTATGATACCAGCTCCTGGCCATTCGCTTGGCACAGCAACTCCACGATGGGAGTCAAATTCAAGTTGACTTTGAGCCAGTGCACTCTTCCCAGGGGGTGATCCCATCCCGCAGTATCTTCATCTTGGACGGTGCAGCTATTTTCCTCACGTCACGACTAACCGAGGGGAAGGATGTGCCTCTATCTCTGTGCTCGTGTTGCTCATAAACAAGGAGACTTTTTTTTTGCCTAAACGCTTGCAGGGAACAATGCTTGGCTGATTGCGTGCATTGTAACATGTCATGAAGCGCTTCGAATGGCTCTGAAACCATAGAATTAGAAACCATAGAAACCATAGAATTTTAGTTAGTAGTGCACCACACACACACACACACACACACGCACACACACACACACACACACACACACACACACACGTGTCATGACAAAACAACACGTGAATAAACTTAAACATGAAGGCTTCTACAGTGCAGTGAAAAACCTACTGATGGTGAGGGGGATGTAATAAAGTCACATAAGTATGGCTTAATGGCGAGTGCATGCTGTTTCCTTTGTGTTGCCAAACAAAATTGCCTCGTAACCCCGCCCTCAAACCTCAGGCGCTTTACTACAGTACTTGGATACTGTTCATAATGAGAAAACCACTTTGTTTACTCCTCAGTTAATTGATCCAACCTTTTTGATGACTGTTTTATGATATTGTTCAGATTTACATGGTAGAATGGTGACGTATCTTTGTGGGTGGAACGCAGGTGGAGGCATAATAATTATCTCAACATGTAATGTTGGCCAGCAAGTTTGGTTGACTTTTTTTAATAATGACTGAAGCAAATAAAAATAGTCTTCGGTTTTGTGCACTAGTGAATTTCAGTTGAAAATATTGTTATTTGCACTCCCATACATTTATTTGGCAGGTGTGGTCACTCATTACTTTTCAGATTAAGATTTTACATTGCCATGATTCATAAATCCAGCAGTTCCACCTAAGATCCTTTTAACAAACCAATAATGCAATTCATAATAATATATCAGTCGCAGCGGGAATTTCTTTTTCTTTTACTTTTAATACTTGCATGAAGGACATTTATTTGTAATTGAGAACTTGTTGTTGGTACGTTCACCACTGTTTTTACCTAGTTAACAATTAACAGTCATTTTCATTGGCCAATATTTTTTATGATTAATCAGTCTATGGTCCAAAAACCCAAAGGTATTCAATGCGCAATATAATATAAATATAGAGAAGCAGAAAATCCTGATACTGGAGAAGCTGGAACCAGAGGATGTTTGAGATGTTTGTTTTAAAATGACTCACATGATGAATAAATTATCAAAATAGTTGCTGATTCATTTTCTGTCAGTGAATCAACTAAGTTGTTTTCAACGGTCAAATGACCCCACGACTATGTTGTGTTTGTCCCTCACATGCAGCTCTGAAGAGGTCCTTTGAGGTGGAGGATGTCGACACCTCATCTCACTTGTCCCCCGGCTCCCGTCGGACAACCAGCTCCCCTCACCGCAACGCCATGTCTCCCACCAGCATCTACTACCGTGACCTGGGCACTGCCGCCCCGGCCGCCCCGGCCTCCCCAGCCTCCCCGGCCACCACCAACAACAACAACCTCAACTACACCCAACCCCGCTCCATCATGGGCGGAGGGGGCACCAAGACCCCCGAGCCTGTGTCGCGGCGCTCCGAACTCTCCATCGACATCTCCTCTTCCTCCAGCAAGCAGGTGGATAACATCACCAGCCCTGCTTCTATGCGCTTCGCGGCCAACAGCGCCCTGAAGCGCCCCGAAGTCCTGGGCCACTCCAAGACCCCCGAGATGAGCCACAAGAGGGAGGTCACTTTTGCCAAGACGCCTACCGATTCCCCAGTGATCCGCCGCAATGAGGGCAACTACAACAACAACGGCACCAGCCGGACCCCTGAGCAGAATCACGCTCGCAAGTTTGAGCCTCCTTGTCCCGGAGACGTCCGTAAGCCCGATATCAGCATCACCAGAGCTCCCGCAGAAAACAATGGCCACCACCTACCAGTGCACCACCCGCACCACCCTAATCCTCACCACAGCACCATTGTTACCACCTTCCGCTGCTCCTCGCCTAGTCATGGACGTAAATCCCCCAACCCTGACAGTAAGTCTGTTTCAACATAATATACTAACCCATACTCCTTCCAGTCATATCCTCACACTGAAATACTGTCCTTTTTTGAGAACCTCAAAGTTTCCATGTGGACACAAAAGCTATGATTGCATTCAGTATTCTTAAACACATTCTGTGTGTCCTTGAGTACGAACAAATGCATTGAATGCAATTCCTTCCTCATAGAACATGTGAAAAGCGTTTTATACCCAGCGTTGTTTACATCTATGTCTACTAAGTAGCAATGCTGTGTATCTTGACGCATTACCGCCACCTGTTGATCAGTGAAATAACGTGAAACAACGGGCGGGAATGTGCATCGTGTCAAGCTCACATGTATCCTCTTGCAACAATACTCGTAGAAAAACAGCTCCATAGAGCTACTAGAGGTCAAAAACTCCACAGGAAACTTTTAAAGTGACAAAAAAAATAATTTGGAGGGGTACTTCCCATTGATCTTTAAGGTACTTTCTCTGTTTCGGTCCAGTTGGTAATTGTTAACGACCCAGTTCTTAATCTTAATGTTCATTCGTCAAATTCCTGTTACTGCTGCTGGAAAGTAACCCCTTTTGATAAAAGAGCAACTCAGCCTAAAATATTGTTTATGATGACCTTCAATGGTTTTATACCTTGCTGCAGGGATGCAGACGTGTATTCAGGGGAGTGTCAGTACACTGATGGTCACAGGTGTCACATAACACACTGATGGTCACAGGTGTCACATAACACACTGATGGTCACAGGTGTCACATAACACACTGATGGTCACACATAACACACTGATGGTCACAGGTGTTACATAACACACTGATGGTCACAGGTGTCACATAACACACTGACGACCAGCAGGTTAGTCTTTTAAGACCGAGTAAACACCGAAAACAAATCTGTGGATTTGTCCAACATCTCGCAGGCAAAAAGCATGCAACCTAGCAATGACGCAAATCCTAGTAATATGCTGTCTAATAAAAGGTCATCATACATAGAATATTGGGCCGTTGTTTAACAATGTAGCTGCCTTCAAATGGCAATAGTGAGATTATATCTTCAAACCCCACTTCTTTCTTTAAAGAAGGATGAAGAAGTGGGAATAAAAAATTTTAGGCCAAAACTTACATGTTGATGTAAAAATGCATACAAATCACGTTCAGGGGACCAAAAGACAAACTCACAACAAATTAGAAATACATTAATGTACTTAAACCAGTCACTGATGCATCCATGTGACCTTGACTTGCCTGCTTCATGTGATGACTTTAGTTCTTTTTTTATTTTTTGTGTGTAGACACAACAACAAACTCCTTATATTGTATAGATCCTTATCATAAATAGCCACGTTCTGTACTTGGGTACACTGCAGCTATCTCAAGTTTATACCATACATTTCTATAGTGTAGCTTGGTTGTTTTGCTATTTAATTGTATACTTTCTGGGACATTGGTTTTTGATGATTAAGGATTAGCTTGTGTTTGTTGTTAGCTGCGATCCGGTCTGTTCATACATTATTTCGTCTGGATCTCTTGTAGAATCTCAGGAGGTTGTTGTCTTGTTGTGTATAAGCTAAATCAGAGAATTACTATTTTAGCAACGCAGTGCTTTGGTGCTGTGTCTCTCCAGCCTGTATGATTGCTTCAGCACAGACGTACCAGTTCGATGTGACACTGTCATCAGTGGGAAAGCTTTCTTAAACTAAAAAAAAAAAAACGAATTACATTTAATTATGTGTGAAGGAAGGGGAAACGTTTCACTCTTGACTGTATGTTATTCTACATTCAAACCCCACTGGGTAAAAAAATGTCACATTTTCCAGATTACATTTCATTTTGACTCTGATTCATTATTTTTTTTCTCTTCTGACTTCATATCTTCCTGCTCCTTCTCCACTCACACTGAGCTAACAGACTAACCCCAGTATCAGATCTCTCACTAAGAGACAGGTCAGTAACAGGAGCAGCCTTTTGATTAGTCTGATGTCTGCATGTCTGTCGGTAACATAAGTGGCCGTGTCCTTGAAGGCCTGTCTGTCGGTAGAAACAGCAGACTGTATGTCTGTATTTGTGGTTATCCACGTCTGTTTGTAATACAGCATTGGAGCCGACGTGGTTTTTCGTTATGTGATGAAAGCCTGACCTTGGCAGCACAGGAACAGTAGTATGGTAGTTAATAGTAAGTAGTGCTACAGTTGCAGTAAAGCCATATGGGTAGATTTTTGTACACAGGGTTGCAGCAGTTTCTCTGATGCCGCTTGTGACATGCTACAACATACAGAAGACTTAAACAGAATACTTAGTAGAGCAAGATACAGTATTCAGAGCATTAATATAGCAGCAAACAACTTTTTGATGTAACAATATAGTGTAGTAATGTCTACCTGAGCAGAGAATTAAGCCGCTCTCCCTCAGCGTGTGTGTTGTAATCCGAGCTTCTCCTTGCTTTGTTGACACAGCCGGGCCGGCCGCGCATGCTTATAGTGCATGTTCGTGCCTGTGAGCGTGCCCCACTGGCTAGATGCTCAACACTGAAGACGTACTTAGCACTATTAGTACTGTTAGCACCGTTAGCTGTGAGCCGCCGGCTCAACCGTCGCCATGTAGAGAGCCGTTGAGAGACAATAGAAATGCACCAAATGTTGTTTAAAGCAGTTTTAAATATACGGGACAAACCTGTCTTCAAGGTACTCCATGCAGAAAACGCACCAGTAGCCTACAGGGAGTAAGCCATACCCATCAAGCCCTGTCACGACTACGCAGCTGCATTTCTGTAAAATTGGGGGTTTAGAACTGTTCTAAAATGTTTTGAAGTTTACCAGGTAGTTTGTCTCACGTTATGCATTAGGCAAAATATAGATTTTTATCATTTCATCATTTTATGAAACTGACAAAAACTGACACAACATTGACATATCAACTTTGCTTTTGAAGTTGACAAAGTGAACTGGTTAGCAAACGGTTGCTTATTTACACATCCACAGCAGTTAAAGAGCGACATAATCGTCCGTTTTGAGATGTGTTTTTTGCCACCATGCAAATCTAAATCCAATATATTCGCTCTCTTTTAGCTTTGTTTTTGGTCTCAACCAACTCCTGAGGGAAACATCTGTCTCTTTAGCTGCTTAAATGCTCCACTATGTCCACCAGCTACTGTCTAACTGTGTCTGTTTGCTGTGTGGGGCTGAGCACGTAGTGTACACTGGGTCTTTCACTGAAAACAGCTGACTATTGTGACCAAAGATGACGCTATGAGAGCGGTTAGAGTGAACCTAAACAGTAAAGTTGCAGATCGGAAAGTTAAACAATGGGCATCATAAAGCTGCCGAGGGGAGCTGATTGCATGAATCAGCATCCCATATCACTATTAAGTACTTAATATAATTACATATAATAATGGGGCGACTGTGGCTAAGTGCTGTCTTTCAATCAGAGGGTCGGCGGTTCAATCCCTGGCTCCGTCACATGTTGATGTGTCCTTGAGCAAGACACTTAACCCCAAAATTGCTCCCGTAGTTGTGCCTACGGTGTAGAATTGTCAGTCGCTTTGGATAAAAGTGTCTGCTAAATGACTGTAATGTAATAATATAATTAGCTCTCGATGTAATGTAATGATGGTGCTGTCATATTGATTTTGCCCAATTTATGTGATATGTTCCTGGTTTGTTCTTTATACCGATGAAATACTTCACTTTGTCACTAGTTGATGCTTGTAGTCACATTTCCCACAGTCTGTGTCTGTCTCTGTGTGTCTGTGCTTCAGCGTTTCATGTTGTACCCATAATGTTTCTATGTCAAATAACTATAAATATCCGGTTTGTTTCTGTGCTGAAGGTTTAACACGGTTCTCTTCTAGCTCATGGGGGTGGTCGACACTTATTTGTCCACAGAGAGAGGCCCTGGTAGGGGTCTAAATGAAGGGTGACCTGCCTGGAGGGCCCAGGGGCTCTGACTGGGCCCTCCCTGCTCTGCCCTAACAAATCATCAAGACAGCTGAAACAAACCGAAAACTTACAGTAGCATTGCAATCACAGATTTTAAATCAATGTTAATTAATAATTATTCATAATTTGCCCTATTGCTCCATTGTAAGTGCTTTCAGTTGATTTTCTTCAGTGGCATGAATTAGAAAAAATGTACGCATGTTTTTATTATTTTTCCATATGGCCATATTTTTCCATATTTGTGTCTTTGGGAGTCTATTTATTAGATGCGCTGCTTTCCTGCCCATTCAGTTTTTCCAGTAGGAAATTACATCACACATCATCCGTGCACACACACAAAGGCACACAGAGTATCCTGTGCTTCCTTCCGTGTTCTGTCAGCGGGATTGTTTCCCCCGCTGAGTGACCTCACCGCAGCGTGCTTCCTCTCTCAGGGGTCATGTGATCTAAGTCAGTCAGCTTCCTAGCAAATATCCCCCCTGTACTTTGATCCCAGCATCGCAGAGAGTGAGTTACACGGGGGTGTTTATGCAAAAGGTCAACATGAAAAGGATTGTGGACACACACACACACACACACATACTGTAGAGCGAACTGCATTCGTAAGATCACTGACAGACGAGCAAATACGTCATGTTTTGTAGCTTGATGCCCTCAGTCAGCGGAGGTCACGCACAAACACAAACACAGACTAACCACCTAACAATTAGTCGATTAGACGACGGACATAAGCGATTAATTGTGCACATGCCAAATATGTTCTTATTCACACTCCTCTCGTGTAATGAGTTGATGCTTTTCTCTTGTTCAAACTAAATGTCTT
Organism: Leptoclinus maculatus; assembly: GCA_032191485.1. NCBI lineage: Eukaryota > Metazoa > Chordata > Actinopteri > Perciformes > Stichaeidae > Leptoclinus > Leptoclinus maculatus. The sequence continues at coordinate 14,050,491 of JAVDOI010000009.1, forward strand.
TGGGATTTGGACCGTTGTTTGGACGGAGCAAGACATTTGAAGATGAATTCATTCATTTCCTGAAACATCTAACGTTAATGCTATTCATTCTCAGCAAGTTGACACTCAATTCCCCAGGTCTGCTTTGTTTCCACCAATCCGACAGCATCCAATCAAGTTGCAGGAAAGAACCAAAAAGATTCAATGTTATGTTACAGAGCGGCAGTCGGAAAAAAACAAATTCAACAAAGAGGATTACATTTGCGTACAAAAACTATGCGGAGGTCAACAACGTGTGAGTCAGTTTCCTTGACTTGGGACTTGACTCATGACTTGAGTGAGTTGACAATGACTTGTTCCCACCTCTGGTATACAGTATAACCCCTTTAATCTGATGTATGGTTTGGTGGATCCATCATTGTAAGCTTGTGTTTTATAGACAAGTTTTGCCCAAAGCATTTGCATTTTAGTCAAGACAATTGTTCTGTTCTGCTGTGTTCAGCAGCTGCGTTGTCCCTGTATTTAGCCGTATGTCTATTTTGGTTCACACTTACTTGGCCATTAAAGCTGATTCTGATTCGACGAGGAATGTTATCTTAACAGGCAGGTCTGCTGTTCATCAATCCATCGAACACCACAGAAAGAACTCTATCTGACATCTAAGCGTAGACCAACTGTGGTCACAAATAGCCTTTTCTTATCACTTTTCAGACCAGATTTCACGTTTGAGAATCTTTGTTCAACCTCTGTGTTGTTCTTCACGTGTAGGAACCTAGCCGCTGTTAGGACACAGATTAATATAGTGCTGGAACTAACAATTATTTCTATAATCTCTTGATTGATTACTTTGTCTATAAAACGTCAGTAAACAGTGAAACACGTTGCCTGTTATCCTTTCAAACAGCTCAAGGTAGTGTTTTAAAATGTCTTCTTTTATCCATCCAACCATTAGTCCAAACCCCAAAGACTTTCAGTTTACTATCATATATGACAAGAAAAACATAAAATGCTCACATTTGAGAAGCTGTTAATGCCTATTGTGAATAGGCATTAAAACGATTTCAGAATCTCAGAATAGTTGGTGATTCACATTCTATCTATCAACCAATAGACTCAGTCTCGATTAATATAGGCCAATGACAAAATAACCAGGCGCTTATCGTTTTTGACATTGTAAAGACAAATACTTGTTTTGATTTTAACACCAAAGATGGACTTCTTCTCTTTTACTGTTACTAGACTGAGACAGAGAGCTTGACCGTTAATGGCGTAGCTATCACTGGGCTGATGGGACTGGTGGGTCATCATTGGGGTCACATAACCTCATTTAGCAACTCCTTCAGTGTTTTTTGGGGATATGGGGAAGAAAATTACTGTTACAGCACTAAAGAAAATAGAAAGGAAGTCAGGGCTACAATAAAGACAGAGCCACTTCCTGCTATAGAGAAGAAATGTGCATTTAAAGGGATTCACTTCTTGTGGTCAATTGTGTCCCGTGTTCCTGTTGTGTGATGGTAAAGAACAAAAGAGAAATCCTGATTTCAATAAAGACGGATTATGTACGCTAAACGGGAATCTGTCTTCATATTGCCTAAATAAACAGATTACCTTGGAGCACATTTGTTTTCCTAATTGAGGTGTAGTCATTATGGAGGAAAGAGCAAGTGAAGCCATTTGTCTTTTATTTGGATTGACCTTATGAAAGTGGGGACAGCGGACGGCGGTGGGCGATTTGTCTCTGCCTGTCCCATAGGTCAGGAAAGGGCACACACACACACACACACACACACACACACACACACACACACCTTCTTCATCTCAAATTTGTAATCTTACTTTTGTTGTCTCTCATCGACACACCTACACAGACACTCACACACACACAAACACACACACACACACACACACACACACACACACACACACACACATAAAGGCATATCCGAGGTCAATCCTCACTCGGTGTAATTAATCTGCACTGATCCCAGACCATTACTCACCGTGACCCGTCGGCTAATTACCCAGAAAATAAAAGGGGAGCGAGAGGCTAAGAAAAGGAAAGAGAGATTTTTTCTTGTGATAGGGAACTGCTGCTGACTGAGAATAACATTGTTGCTAAATTGCATAATGTGGCTGCAGTGGTCATATCTCTAAGATGTGGTCTCACAATACAAAGTCTCCCGAACAGAAATCAATTCAATCAACTATAATCAATCTCAAACTTTGGAGCACTCTCTATTCTGGCCGGGAAATAATTATTTATATATACAGTATATATATCTTATCATCTTTCAGTGGAATCATATTCTGATGATGCAGTCAGATCATGTAACTGGTCAACAAATTAATTTTTCCAAATGAATAATTCTGCGTAAACTGTAATTAAATGCATCAAAATGAATTATTAAAGCTTTTGTTTTACAGTAAAACCAGAACCACTAGACCCCCCCCCCCCTGCCACCCCTCTTAAATGTTAAAATCTGCTAGTTTTACTGTTCCAACACCTTTTTGTATATTGTACAAGTGGATGAATTAATAGGACGGATAAATCAGTGGATGCGATGGGTAAAAAGATAAAGTCATGTCTGAATGAATAGTTTCATACAGTTCTTGCTGTTCCATAAAGAGCTAAGATGTTTGATGAAGACAATCACAGCAGATGAGGTAATATCTATTACTTCAGTCACAACCACATTTTAAAGGGATAGTTCAGGCCAAAATGCTAAATACATATTTTTCCCCATAACTTTAGTGCAATTTATCAATATAGATTGTTTTGGTGTGAGTGGCCTTGTTTTGGAGGTATCAGCCGTAGAGATATCTGCCTTCTCTCCAATATAATGGGACTATATGGCACTTGGCTTGTGGTGCTCAAAGCAACAAAAATACATTTGAAAAACTCAACAGTGATGTTCCTTTTCAGAACAAATGACCCGGTTACTCAAGATAATCCACAGACCTTGTTGTGAGCAGTTTCATGTAGGAACAATTTTCTTTTAACCGTAGTTCCTACATGAAACTGCTCACTGCTGTACAGATTCTCCAAAATCAGAACAATCTAGATGGATAAATAGCACTGTAACGTAAGAGAAAAAATATGTATTTTTGATTATGGGGTGAACTGTACCTTTTAAGCTAGATGCAATGTTTTTTTCTGGGACCTTTTCTTGTTATCTTTGCCTTAACATGATTATGTTACACTGAGGCACATATTGTCCCTGACTGTGTCTTTGACTAAGCTGACAAAAAGCACTCAGTTACGGTGATAACAGTGACAAGCGTCACTTCTCATTATTTTGAATGTGACTTTCACTGTTGTTGTACTTCCTAAACAGGCCACCAGGAGGCAGTGTATGACAGGTGAAAATCTATTGAGGCAGTGAACCTGGTTTGCAGGTTAAATAGAGCTGTATTACCTATTTCATTCACAAAGGAAAACTCCAAATGAGTTTAGTTTTTCTGTCCTTTCTCTCGGAGGATTTATACAGTTTCCTCAAACAACTTCAGGGTCAGAAGCTCGGACCAGACTGGTGTTCTGTTGCAGAAAAAACATCGAACACACAGATGTCAGCCTTTTTTCTGTTCCAATACGCTCCAATACATCACTAGGAAAGACACTCATACAAAACATTATCTAGCAGCTCTTTGAAGTGTGGACACTAAAAAGAACTGGACATGAAAGTTATTTTTATTTTTATATTGGAGGAGGAAGAGGAGCTGAGAGAAATGGGAAAGGATCAGCCCTTTAGTCCCAGATAAATAGACTCCAACACACACACACACACACACACACACACACACACAGTTCCTCTCTCCCCCAGCCCCAGATAAGGCTTTCGGAAGTTAAAGTTTACATTGAGCATCTGGGGGAAGTCAAGGGTTAAAGAAGTTTCCCACCACTGCAGAAAGACCTTTGTCCTCTTCCGTCATCTTGCCAAATCCCACAACTTCAGTAAACAGTTCATTCACTTTCTCCTGCGTGCACTAAAACCAACACACTCCCGCATTTCAGCTTAACATAACATGTAAAAGCACATAGATGTTCAAACACACACACACACACACACACAAACACACACTTCCTGATATGAGTTTGACAAAACAGCGTAACTTTAGACACACTCACACAAATCGCCTTTGTCGAGCTTTTCACTCACCATGAGATTAAAGACAAATAGTAGGATATGGGCCATCAGAGCCCGATGGAGCCAACGGTGATAACTTTGTGTCTCGGCTGACGTTATCTTTGTTTTCGGGGTGAATCCTCCCTCTTGTTTATCCAGATGTAAGACTCCGCTGTGGTTCCTTTGTCCATGTAACTGATGGGAAAATCATGTCCCTTGTCTTAGGAATGGGAATGAAGAAACGAAGCTACAGTAGTGTAGGGCCTTGAAATGGGAAAAAAACACCATGCCAGCATGAGCCATACAGTGTTTGTTTTTTTCACCGTCATCAATCAAACATAATTAATTAAGCAGACCTGAAATGCAAATGTCTTCTTTGAGAATAAACACAATGAAATAAGTGAATTTGATCTTTCTCAATGGGATCATCGGCACACTGTTTATATTCACGCCTAGAGTTGTTTTAATGAAGAAGAAAGGTTCATATGAGGTGAGTTGTTCTCCACATTCTCTGCTAATTATGTTTGGCCCACTTGTTGGCTGAAAGAGGACATACTGGAATAACATGAATTGTTTTTTTAATGTGTGTGTGGACAGACAGATGGCCATTTGTGCCACAGTCCTACTGTACCATCTGCTGCTGAAACGAGGAGATGAGAGTGGATGAGGGGGCAGAGGGATTGTTGTGCGGGGGGGTGGGAGTCTGTCTGAAGTGAGCATGTGTGGGAAATGAAAAACTGAGACGGTGCAGTCTTGTCCCTTATGTTAAACCAACTGCAACTGATTACGCAGTTGAGTTTGTCCACTAACATCACGTTGAAGCTTGTTTTTTTTTACAAAAGCGGGGGGGCGACAAAAAGAAGTCTTGTATATGAGAAAATGACCCTACTTCTCACTTTGATTTATTTCCTCAGTAAACATTGTCAACATGAGTTTATGGTCTCAATCGCTACTTTCAAGTCTTCTTCAATACAGCATGATGTTCATTTCGTAAATGATGGTCCCATTTAGAGTTGAACAGATGATACAGCAGATTATGCTTTAGGGCGGGGCTTACCTTCTGATTGGCAGTTCCGGAAGTTGTCCATGTTTTCGTAATAATAAAATGTAATACTTTAACCCTTTGACAGTGTGTTTTCAGTTGATGAAAGTTATTTGTAACATTTTTGGTCGCTTAAACATGTCTTATTCAGTGTTCAGTTGTACTTAGCTCTACCCTTGTGTGTCACTTCTGTTAGCTAAAATGCTGAACTTCAAAACGTCAGTCACCGTGACGTCACCCATTGATTTGTGGACTATGTTCATCTCTTATATACAGTCTATATGTGTTATGCTAGCAGCAGCTAACGTAGCCTCAGCAGCGACGAGGGGCGGGTCACAGAGGTTTGGTAAGCCCACTTCTTACTCTACATCCCTGAATTTTCGCACTTTCAACATTTCCCACGATTGTAAACAAACATTGGAGTCAAGAGTTCCCATTTAAGTACAAACTGTGCACAGGGGCAGATCTGCTTTAACTGTGTTGACTAGATTATCTAAAAAAAATTAAATCACAATTGTACTCCAGCAGGACAGTTAGTGTACAAAACATCATGGTCCACTGAGCAGTGACTGTGATGCTGGAGTGTAGTTTCAGTGCTATTTACTCTGTTTCCAGCCTGTCGGCTTCGTAGAAATTCAACTGTGCAAGCTCTCATCTCTATCTCAGCTGGGAAGCTCTCAGATCCTGGGGAGCACAGTGTAAAGATAAACCCAAAGAATAAAAAAAAAACAGCTGTATTAACCCTGCAGCAGCATTGGTTCAATGCAGGCAGAAGGGGAGTCATACAGAACGTATTTGGTCATAATACCCTCGCCTTTCTCACCCCACAGATTAATGTTTCAGATTAGCCAAGTCATTCTTGTGCTGCTGAGCTGATTGGTCCCTCAGTTGCGAGTTTACAGCCAGCTTTTATTGAATATTTAAGGGCACTCGTTTCTGAACTTTTAACACCTAAACACAGAGAAAACAGAGACGGGATCTTCTGTCATAACTGAGGTTTGCAGTGATATTTTAAGGGTTAAGAGAATATAACGGCAGCTTTGTGGTTTACGGCCAATTAGCTTCTTCGAAGGGTACCATCATCGGCGGTGGAGCCCGGAGGACCTTTGGGTGAACTTTCCACCCCAAGCCTCTATGGCGTGAAGTGCTTCGTGATGCCATGCAGCAGACTGCAAACGTCACCCTCACTCAGTGGAAGAGGAGCCAGATGGAGGAAGCACACTTGCAAGTGAAGATTCGGGGGGGAAAGGGCAAGTTGCCACAGATGAGTTCCTCTGCATTACGCTTCTGGCAAACTAAAAATCCCTTGCTGTTGAGTCCTGGCAAACACATTGACTCAAAAAGATGCTGCCTCGTGATCTCTAGAAGTCTGCTTCCCTGTCCCTGCACAAGGTTTACATTATAGATAATCAGCATCATAACTGGGCTATAGATGTTTCTGGGAGACGTGCAGCGGCCGCACAGAGTTTAATCACAGAGCTCCTTTCCTGTTTTCTCTTAGTTTTTGTTGCGTTGAGTCATCCCTGTCCCTCGCCCCCGCACATGAGGGGCCAGGGATTCCCCAGAAGGCCGATCCCCTTGACTCCGGAACATCAACAGAAATAGAGAGTACATGTTGGTGTGTGTGTGTGTGCAGTTTGTGAGATTAGCTCTTGTTCATTTTCAGAATAGTAAAGAATTTAACAGCAGCAACAGCAGGCTGGGAAACATTCAGAGGATTTTTATTTTTTTAGCGTTATTGGAGTGTTTCCTTGTTAATTACTGGAAGTAAGAGAGGAAACGGGCTGACAGAGGAGATGGCTTCCACTTGCAGTGAGATGCACAACAACCACGAGATGGAAAGCCTTTGTGAGTATCTGTTTGGTTGTCTTTTTGTCTTTTGTGTCTTCAGGGGAGCTCAGCTGTTTTAGACTATCACGCTGCAGAGGCAAGAGGGACAACTGGTTTCCATTAAGGCCAATCAAGTCGAGGCACGATGTGCCCTCTCTTTCTTTTCATTTAATTGCAAACCTTTTTTTTTTTAGTTGAAACAAATCTTCTTACTGAACGCTGTTTTATACTTCCTCATAAAATCCTTGTGAGTTGAAGAAACAAGTTGTCGTCGCTGTGGTTTGATGCTAAATAAACAATGCTTTCATTGCAGTTTAAAAAGCAGTGAGGGCTACTCGTCCTCGCCGTCTTTTTCAGTCCTTGACGCTGCAGTAGCGCTCGGTATTAAGCAGTCCAGCTGGGAAAGCTTTGGTGGCTTAAAAGAGAAAAAAAAGAAAAAACACTTCCCCATAAACAAACTCTCTAGGCCTCAAACATCTACCCAGTTTATCCTCTTTGCAGTCATCACTATGCAAAAAGCACTGAGTTTTTACTCGGTACGGTAAAAAGATGACGAAAAAGCAAACAGGGGCCTGAGTTATTATTGTAAACTTCAGGGGGAATTTGCAAGCTGCAGGGGAATAAACCTGGAGGAGTGAAGTATTTACTGTCATATATATATATTACAGATTCATACATTTGTACTGTTAATGTATGTGCAGTGGTTGCAGTCAGAGGGGGGGAGGAGGTTCAGTCCTGGAGGCCACTTTAGGGTGCTGAGATAAACCTCCTCCTCACTCATCACACACATGCTGTCTCCATTTGCACAACAGGGGAGTAGAGCAACCACTGCAAAAAAAAACACAACAGGAAGTCTCCAACAGACCCAGCTATCTCCCTGTAGACACCCAGGCCAAGCCAGATGTTCTTCCTCTTTGCCTCGTCTCTCTTGCTTGTCTCTTCTGACCCCTCCTCCTCCTTTATTTTTCTTTGCCTCCTCCTTTCCTTCTTCCACACTTAGGATGTTTCACAGAGTTCCTCGGTCAGCTGAGTCACAGAGGCAACTCTTTTAATCGGCTCCACATGTGCGCTCTGCCCTGATTTGGTGGCCTTGCAGCAATCGGCCCCCGGCCTCAGGGCCAATCACAGAGCTGCCAAATGTGAGTGTTTTGAGCCCAAATGGCCGCTGTGTTTAAAAAAAAAAAAAGAATGACAAAACACAGCTAGAATCTCTTAAATTAGGTTTTGCAGAGCCGAAGTAAACTAATGACTTCACTGTGAGAGAATCTAACTCAATCAGCCTTTGGTGGTTAAAATGTGGAGGGACATTTTGATATTTCACTCTGTAACACGTTCCTGTTACCACGCTGGGTTTCCTAGGCACAGTGACGCCAGCACACTCACATAGCGTTTCTCAATGTACTTTATTTTGCCACAGTTCAAGCTGGTCTCGGCCGCGCGCTCTGCGGCTGTGCGATCCAGCAGTGGGCGAGTTCGTCGGGCTGTCTCTCGCTCCCACCGTCGCTCGGCCAGCCTGTGTCTTGTCTCGCGCCTCCCGCCTCCGTCTCTATACTGGTGTTTTTATAGGGGATAGATCCAATCAGAGATTGATTACAGCTGAGGCTGATTACGCCTCTTACCGGCACCGTTCCCTGAACCACTCCCCCCACTCCGTCCCCTCTGCAGCTGAGCCCAACCACGCCGAGCCACCACACACATCACACAGTCAGTGAAGAAGTGCCTGTTCTCGTATGACGATGTAAAACGAATGCATACACATCACAAATACGCATATTGTGTGTCCTCCTGCCTTTGAATCACCATACTTGGATTATAATTGAAGTAATTTCCCATGAATCTTTTGCTCAAAGCTGCTTTTTAGGCTCTCAGGAAGACTAATAAAATAACAGCAGACCTCCTTTAATCTTTGGTTCCCACAAGAGGAAATGGTAACTTCAGCCACTGGTGGGTCATGAATGTCACTGACAACATTGTTTATTGTTTAGTGAGAGCTATATGAAAAATGTCGTCTTTGCTGAAAAGAGATAACGGGAATGTGTCAGATTTTTTTTTTTTTACCCAGAACCACTAAAAGGGTGCTCTTCAGGCCTGCAGGGAGGTAAAAACATTTACCCGTTGCCCCGTTTCCACACTGGAGACGGCAGATTTAATGTCCTGATCTTAAGAAGTGAAAAAAGAAGCGTTTCTGCAGGGATTCTATGGATAAACCTAGCTGATAAAATAAGCCGGAGCAGTGATAGAAACTGAACCAAGGCCCATCAAAATGTTTAACTGATGAAGCCAAGAGGCTGTGGATGAAAAATGAATGTCTCGCAGACCAGAATATATTTGCTAGATACTGACATGAGATCAGTTTATCAATCTGGACATGGGAAATTATTCTACACCGAGAGTCAGTTGTGTAAAATGATTCTAAATTTCTAACATTTTTCTGTGTTGAATCAAGCCAATGAAAACTGACAACAACATTGAATGTGTTTCAATAGTGTGCAGCACCGATTACCTGATACAAGCACATACATTGGATGTATTCTCGCTTTCGTACATTTACATTCACAACAAAGCGTGTGTGTGTGAGATTCAGCTGCAGCTTGGACAGGAAGGAAGAAATTCTGCTGAATGTTGTGAAAATCTCTCTCAGGCCCTCAGTCTGTATGCTGATGGAAAAACAAAGGCACAAATAAAGCACTCTCTCTTTCCAGTCAGTCGAGATCAAATCTATTTTATAACCAGAATCTTTCTTTAATCATGAAACTATTCTTAGACAACATCTTCAACATGTCGACTGCATTATAGTCTTGCAGTCAGCGGGTTGGCGGTGATAACTATGAATCCCTCTGTTGTGGGTGAACTGGGACACAGGAAGTACACCAGAGCGATACATACTTCCCGAGAACATTTGGGTTTTGGAACCACTTTCATCTGTTTTGTGGCCAATGTTGGCCTCAGTGCAGCTCGATTCGCTCATGTTGTTGATATTCCTGCAAGCGGTCACCAACAAAAAGGAGAAAATTAAGCTTAGCTTAGCATAACGACTGGAAACAGGGGGCAATAACTAGCCTGGGTCACTCCAAAAGTACAATTCCTGGAGTCTTTTTGTCGAGACTGGTTACCGGTCACTACACTCGGACAAGAAATAGTCCTATTTACCCTGCTTCCAGTATTCATGCTAAGCTAAGCTGAGCTATTCGCCTGCTGCCTATAGCTTTATGTCCAGCGCAAAGACATGAGGGTGGTATCAATCTTCTGATCCAACATTTCCAAAAATGTCAAGTCATACCTTTTTAACGTTTTTTTTCTTATCTAAACTTAGCGATGTTCGGTTTTAGTCATGACTTTAGTCATGAGTCAACCACATTTTTGAGGGTTGGAGACTTCTGTGTGTTTGTCAGAGAGAGAAAGAGAGAGAAAGAGAGAGAGAGAGAGAAAGAGAGAGAAAGAGAGAGAAAGAGAGCGCCCTGGAGGATTTAAGGAGGGAGATGACCAAATGCTTTCAGTGCACACACACACACACACACACACAATCCAATGCTCTCCTCTGTGAAACAAGGCAGTGGGAGGGAGAGAGCAGATGGACACACACAAGGGCTGGGAAGTGAGAAGCATATTACCTCTTGTCTTGTGCAAACACACACACACACACACTGAGAAAATAATGAAAATAAATGTTCCTGTATTCTGACACTAACACTCTCCCGCTGTCTTTCATTTTGATCAAACTGCACACACAAACACACAGCATGTATCTCCAGTGGGTTTACCTAATCACACGTGGTCTGAGATAGCCTGCTGTATCCACAATGTTCCCCATTCACTTTCTCTTGAATGAGGGGTGTGGCTCCCCAGCCTCTTGGAAAATGGCGGTCACGTGACTGCGCTGTGGGGGGTGGGGGGGCGTGGCCAGGGGGTGGGGGGGCGTGGCCAGGGGGTGGGGGGGAGCAGCAGCAGCAGCAGCAATGCTGCCTCACCAGCTGGACCTGTGATTGAGAGAGGAAAGGGAGTGCAGGAGAGGAAGAGAGAGAAGAGAAGGAGAGGAAAAGGGTTGGGTGAGTTGTTGATTTTCATGTTTGCCGTGTGCTTTCCTGTCTTACAAGCAGAGCTGCGAATGATTTTGGCAGGGAGGAGATACAGAGGGGGGGAAGGGGAGAGAAGCAGAAGAGGAGATCTGGCGCCCTGAGGCCGTTGGTGTCAAAGTCAGTTAGCCAGGTGTCTCGTGTATGCTGTGTGAAGTCTTCAGGCCATGAGGTTGAGTGTGTTTCTGGCAGAAGATCTGTAGAAAACCTTTTGTACCATTTATTTTATTTTTCTCTCTCTCTATCTTTTCCCATTGTTCAGCCGTTGGGAAGAGTTTGTGGTGGAGGGGGGGGGGGTCAGCACAACCACTCTTAACTCTCCTCCTCCCCCTCCTGCTCTCCTTTTCTTTCCCCCTTCCCTTACCCATTGTGTCTTCAACTCTGGAGCACGCATGGCTAATCAATCGGCCATAATGGGTGTTGGCCAATCAGGATAGCCCGCCATCACTCTTTAAGGTCTCCGGGGCTCTCTCTCTCTCTCTCTCTCTCTTTCTCTGGTCATGTTTTCTCCTTCAGCGTCACATCAGACGGAGTTTTCCAGCCCTCACTTTGATCCGGTGCAGTGGATTAGCCAGGCACTGATGGAGCCAAGCTGTTTTGACATGATTTTAGTTTTTGGCCATCCCCCTGTGTCTGCCTCTCCGTGCGGAGTTTGATGCCAAGTTCAAAGAGAGTTGAGAAGTCTTGTTTTCAGTTTGGGTCTTTCTCTCCCACAGGGGAATAGTAAGAACTGCTCTTAACTCTTGTCAGTTGCTTCTGCTGGGAAGAAAATTAGGTTGGCCAGGTTAGCTTTAATCTTCATTTTCCTCACATGGTCTTCTTTTACCCAGTTTGCATTGCGGTGGCTGAATAGCTGCTTTGTTGGATGCTGCAGCCAGAAGACCCAGTGAAGTCTTGGCTAAAGTAACTTTATCAGACATGTGGATGTACCAGCCTACCAGCCACCTTGCATCTTCAAAAAACACACTTGGGTGCTTCCCTCAAGTCCCCGCAGCAGCGTCCAGCAGAGCATTAATGAATTAAGAAATTCCCCGACAGTAGTCACCCTGCAGTGTCAGTGTGCTGGAGCTTAGCACACACTACTTACACTATACCAGAAACATTCCCTAATGCTGCCTCATATCTGATTTACATGAAGCATTATTACAATACACTTCACAATAGGCGCCAGTTAAAACCACTCAACCATTGTTTGCGTGATGCTAATCAGATTAGCTCGTTGATTATGAGTAATTCAATCACCGAAAGATAAACACTTGATTAGGATTGTTTGGGACCAGCGGCGTGAAATAAATAGTTTTTTTTCCTCTTTCTGTCATTGAATTCTTGATATCCTATCAGTCAAGTCCTGATATCATTTTCATGAAATCTTGACTGCCGAAAAGAGATTTTTGTGCCGCGGGTGCAAAGTTTTCAAACCCGCTCCTTCAAAGGGAAATCCACCCCTGCGTGGATTGAACCTGTTGCTGTTGTTCAGTACACTTTTTCCCCCCCATGTTTTTTTTTTTTTTTTCCCCCCAAAGAATTTGCCCTGAAGGCAGTGGAGTTGAGAGGAGGAGAGGCGTGAACATGTTTGACAGTAAACATCCAGACTGTCTGTAAATATCCGTCCCCACATCGCAGTGTGTCTTCATCGTCCTCCGGCTGATTGTATCCATGTGTATGTAATCTCATGTGGTCCTGTCTTCGCTTCCTGTTCCGTCAGCGAGTGAAGAATGTAATTCTCATGTAATGTCGCTCGTTTTTGGTTTCAAATCATCAGCACATTGAAGTAGAAAATACAGAAGTTGGTCAGACACCTCTGGCACTGTGTATCACTCTAGCTGCCCACAGTGGGAGGATGTTTTTTTCTCTTCTACATGTATGCCACAAAGGGGAGGAAGTCGTACGTGTCACATCCTGTTAGAGGGGACAGGTTGTGGGCCTGCCAGCTCTGGGGGAGGTGGAGGGGAGAGGGTGGTGAATGCCAGTCTGTGGTGTCCTCAACTGCAGTGCTGTGGCAGTATTATGCCTCAAGCAAGGCATTATGGGTCGTCTGTCACAACGTCTTTTGATTCTGGGACGATAATGTGAAGTTACAGAAATTGGTCTCTGGCTTGCACAAACTTTCCACTCGGTTGTTTGTTCCTCAGAAAGATAACTTTCATCGTTTGTTGCTCTTGCATCCTCTGCTCCTCTTCGCGGTGCGATTCGTACACAGGAAAGGAAACTGGTGGTCTGACAAAGAGACCTAATTAGCGATGCATTTAAGGACAACTTAGTGGTGCGACTGTGAGGAGAAAAAAAACAACTTCAAGAGCAGAAGTTGGCTCCGAACAGCGCGACACTTCTCTTTTCCTTTTCATTAAGCGGTGTGCACCGCTGAAACATTCGAACCAGCCGCCCCCCCCCCCGCTTCATACTTGGTGGTTGTGTGATTCGCTGCACCGAGGGTTTGTGCTTGGTACCCTGTACCGGTTCCTCTGCTGCAGCTGCGGATGGGTCTGCAGCTGGACTCTCCCGTTTCCCCGACCTCGTTTCTCAGAAATGTTACACGTGTGGTCGGTTAGCCTACAGTCCTGAGAGCCGTCCTGAACAGCAGGCTCTTACAGTTGTACTCGGCGCCTCAATGACCGGTCCCGCTGTGTTGGGCTTTGCTTTCCCCACACTCTCAGTCCATGCTGACAGCTATCGATCCAAACCGTGCTCACTCGTGTTGTTTTTTTAGCCCATCGCTGTTTTTGTAGCATTTATCTCATCTCTCCCCTGCCATGCCCTTTACCTCAATGACGACCCCTCCCTCCACAGCTCTCTCTCTCTCTACCTCTCTTCTCACTCTTTCAGCCTTTTTTTTTGAGGCTCTTTGGGACAGGTCATTATCAACACCACCAGAAGAGAGCTGTGTTTCAACACCGAGCAGGCACCATCTGCTTCTCTCCGCGTTGGGGGGCCAGGGGTCGCATTCTCAGTGGGCCGACGTGAGTGACGAGGCTGAAAGATGATGTGGGCCAGTAGCATTCTTCAGACCTTTTTTTTTTTTTGTGCCGACGTCTGTTTGTGTCGGCTGCAGCCGTCATCGACCTCACCGAACCTCATCGTCTTATACTGCGGCGGGGAGAAACACGTCTTTTGTTTTTTAAACCGCAGCATTCCTTTGGTTTCTAAGTACGGATGGGGGACTGAGTGAGAGGGATTTCCTCTTAGAAGTTAATGACAGCCCAGTGCGACCCTCCTCCATCCTCCCAGCCCCCTTATGTCGACCTCCCTCTGTCACCATACCTACTGTAAACACACCGTCTCCCTCAAACACAACGCAGTGCTGCATTAAGCTAGTGGCCTCTGCCCCCTTTTTAAAAATGTGCATACACTTGGCATTGAAGTCACCCCAGTAGGCAACAACTGACAAATTATATCGTAGAGATTTAGGAGAGACGCTTCAGAATTGTGGTTGGCCCAATATCGGATCATTAAAAAAAGTAGACATAATATTAACGCTTCTTGGAGAGGGGAAAGGAAATTTTAAGCCGGCACAGTAACTCTGATTTGTTAGTGCTGCCACAATATAGTATCATGTGTTTAAGGTTCCTGTGTTTGGCCGATGCTGTCATTGTTTTGACTGTCCTCCCCGACATGAATACTTTCGCTCTTCTTTGACTAATGCACCTGAACGATCACCTGATTTGGCCACAGACGAGTCATGTCTTGTGTTTCTCCGAAGACTTGTACACCAAAGGGTCGACTGCCACGGCTCAATATACGGGAGCTGACAAATGCTGCTGCTTGGCGTCAAACCCAATATGGGCCGCCTGAAGCAGTGCTGGCACTTATGATTGCTTCAAAGTTGTTGTCTATGAAGCTTTTACATATTTTGGTCAAGTGTCTCCAAGTTAAAAAAAAAAAGAAGACAATACTAGTACTAATACCAGTACCCTTAAAGTACTACTGATAGCAATAGAGTACTCAGTTTGATACCCATCATGTGAATGGAAGCTGTGTGGGTTACCGCTGTTTATGGCGGCCCACGGGGGGGGGGGGGGGGTGGTGTTGACGCCGAAGCATAGCGCGCACCCCCTTGTTCCCTCTCAGGTTAAACACTGTTCCAATTGTTAGCACCGTTAGCTGGAGGCAATCCCTGCTGTGTGGGTTGTAACTGCTGCGGCACTGGGCCAATACGTTACATTAAATTGAAAGAACGCTATACATACCATACAAATTTGTTTTGGTTTTTTTTCTAGATCTGGGTAGAAAACGATCAAATGCAGGTATTGTTTGACCGGAGAAGTTTCTGTTCTACTTGATACTGGGTTATTTTGGTCAATACCTTAAAGGTATCTATACCTAGCCCGAGTGCCTCCCCAAGTTTAGCTTCAAATGTTAAAAGAAAGAAACTTACTGACATGACTTAGATATCAGGAGTCTGTTTTTATGACTGATGTTGTATTTTTAAATGGAGCTCTTCCTGTGAACACACATACGTATTGCTTTTGCCATCTGAACCTTTGTTTCAGTAGATTACAGCTAGATATGCACTGTGGGTTTAAGCCATCTATTCGCTCTGCATAACAGATTGTGTGTCTTACTGTCACAGTTGGGGGTAAGTTCCATTAGTTGGTTAGTGTCGGTACTCATTATCAGGAAAACAAGCAATTAAAGTAGGACTGGAAATGGTGGCAATGTACTTTAAATTTAAATGAATGTGTTTAAAGTGCTTGTGTCCCAAGATCAGAGGGTGTAGTTCTCATACCTGACTGTAAAACTACTCCATGAAATTTTTAGATGGTGTTAAATTGGGGATATGTTAATCCTGTGACACACTTATGACTGTCAGTCAACTCCAGTGCATATAACTTCTTTCTGGACCTTCCATCAGGCTCAGCAGTAAAACGTAACGATCTCTTCCTCTTTAGAGGGAGCCACCAAAACACCAGTGGAAATGTCATCTCCGGTTTAAAAAAGAGAGAGAGAGAGAGGGAAATCTACTTGCATAGGCACACAGAAACGCATGCAGGAAATATGCAACTGAACTGCACCAGGGCAGAGACTCGCCTCATGGGAGCCATGTTTTTCTTCTTCTTTTTTTTTTAAATAACAGAGCTTTCAAGTAGCAGACAAGGTTTAAGAGCTGTCAGTAACGATGTGTGAGTAGAAGAACAGACACGATGCCTTCTTCTCCCAAAGCACAACCCCCTAAGGAGTGACTGGAGAGCTTTTGAACATATGCTTAAGACAGACTGAAGACAGGAGGGGGAGGGCAGAAAACCAAGTACCTTGTACCTCGCAAAACAAAAATGCACTTTTACAATACATCAACAACAATACAAAATCTAAAGTTTTGGGTAGATTTAGGTGTCCGACAAAACTTTTCATCGAAGGGCAGTATTGTTGTGTAGAAGTTAAAAGGTTACATTTGTTGTTAACGGCATTACTCATGATCCATATAAGGTCCACATTTTAACTAATGGATATCACCATGAAACTTCCCCAGTTGATAAGTTATGTTAAGACAATTCTTTTTTTGTTAAGTTTCCTACATTTTTATGTTGAAATGTGCAAATAGGGCAATATCTTATTAAATATGTGCTCATATTCACAGTAAATCTGAACATTGGATAAAGCCAGGTTTTCTTATAAAGACGTTTTGTTTCACTCCATAAATCAGAAGAATACTGTCAACAGTATAAAATATGTAAGAATATAGAAATATGAATTATTAGAATATGAATGATATATGATCAAACACCTCTGTAGAAACCTTCAGAATATACTGAAGTGGAGATTCACGGCTCAGAGTGAAAAAACTAATTTACTTACATTAACACAATTGTTTTTATATATATTTTTTTATATTTTCAATATGCAAATCGTATTGTAACAAGTCATTGTCTAATACCAACGTTTGGTGCATTTAGGAGAAATCTATAGACAAAGAAATTTAAGTAAAATAAACATCTAAACATGTATTTTGGATTTGCTTTTTCTTTCCACTAGTCTGCAGGAAGACATGTTATGAAAGCAATAGCCAGAAATCTCAAAATGGATCAGTGCATATAAAGCAATGTTTTCATTTGGGGTGTGTTGCCTTAAGACTTGGACATAATGTGAAGTTTGGTAGATTTCCTTTATACATTTGAAAGACTGAATCTCTCCACTCCAGGTTCCAGCTACAGAGAACACAAGAAACTATTTAACTATCGTGGAGGTCTTATTTCTTATTCTGCATGACAGCGGCGAGATTTTCCAAACTTTTTATTGTAGAGGTCGAGAAAATCTGTGAGACGAACTGTTTGAATCCACAACTGAAAATAAATTATGGTCAACTATAAAGTAGACCAGTTCCGCATGCAGAGCGTCAGTCATCAACCACACACTCATTTAAACAGTTTAACTCATCTGCACTAATTACAAGTTGTGCATGCCATGATTCATTTAACTTTTTGTCTCCTTCACCCCCTCCGCTTTCTTTCCCTTTTCTGCAAGTTTTTTTTATTATACCGATATTGTCAGAACAATAACGTACAAAAACCTACTTTCTCATCAAATCTAGAGCCGGGCTGAAAAGTGGTGAAGTGGCGCTTCGACTCGGAGGAAAGTGAATTTCTTTGGTTTTTAAGAGGCCACTCAAGAAGACAATGAAGGCTTTGTTCCAGGCATCGGCGCATTCAAGTTTCACTCTGCGAATATTAAATGTAGAATTGGACGAGATGTGCCTGATGGGATTTTAATGAAAGGCTTTGAGAGGGGAGTGTTGAGTTATGCGCGAGTCTCGAGTGGGAACGGGATTCTCTGTTACAGCAAAATACAAAAACTGTATCTGATCGGAGGGGAACACTTTGTGTTGCTTTTCCAGGAGGATTACATTACAGGTCAGTTTTTAGGAAGCGGGTTTGTTGCTTCGGGATGGTGGTTATTGATATCCGTCAGCTAAATATTTACATGTTGCATACCTCTAGAAATATTAACATGATGTATGACTTCTCTGTGAGGGCTGAGGCCAGACAAGAATGCTGCCTGAAAGCAGTTTTGTGTTTTCTGGTCTGCACTCAGCTATGCTGGCGTTCAGGATTACCAAGAAAAAAAATGTCGGACTGTAATGTTTTCCAGGGAGTCTGTTGAGCACGCTCTAACTTTAAGAGTGCACACTTTGTCACTTTTGTCCTGCCTACAATAATGCAAAAACAAGAGTTTTCATTGTCGCATGATTTTTGAAGGATATTAAAGCAGAGGGCGAGATATTGGACTTTTAGTCCCCAGTGTGGGTATTAATTCAAAACTACTGGATCCTACAATTATCTTAATGCAGCTTGATAGCATTTTTGTATTAGTTTGTAACACAAGCTTTCTGGATTTCACTGGTCCTAGACAGGGCCTTTCACGTTATCTCCGCCAGCCACCGTAGTTGTCCTTGGCGCACGGCAGAAATTTCAGTTGGTTGCACTCCGCAACCTCACCGCTAGATGGCGACGAATCCTACACACTGCTCTTTTATAGCAACAAACGTTTTTAATGTGGATGTTGTCTCGCATAGCCCGACCTATGTCCACACTCTTATAGCGCTTGAGAAAGGTCCGTCGGGGCCCTTCAAAATTCCGGACTAAGGGGGGCGTTAAGCCTAGGATGCAGTGACGGTGCCCTTGCAAGATAGATAGCGCAAGAAGCGGAAGCGGAGGATTATCCACTCCGAAATGGGCAATGGCAGGCTTATAAGTGTCTACATCCTGTGAGTCAGACTGACACGGATGTAAATGCTGTGGTTTTGTCTGCTGTGAAGTCCTTGGTGACAAACAGGAAACTACCATAATGCAGATAAAACAACCAACAGAAACACATTTTATTTCGTTACCGTTTGAGTGAAACACGAGCGCTTTTCACCAACATGACAACCACCAGTGGTCTTGTCTTTCAGACGGTGTTAATACACTGCAGACCCTGAATAAACAGCGCAGTGTCATCTTCAGAAATCTAAAGATGAATATAAAAAAATTATGTAACTTGAAACAGCCCTCAGTGTTGAGTGCCCTCATTTGAAGATGAACGACTAGCGTCCTCTCTTTGATGGGATCTATCCATTCATGCAAAGGAAAACCCTGAACTTGTCTCCATTCATTAAACAAAGCTCTCTAATCCTAAAATACCGCTTTTGCATGTCACGAGGCCAAAGAAAGCAATCTTCCCGCGTAGCGTCTGTCTGTCTGCCGTTTAATACCGTTATTTTCATTCGGGTCAAATGTGTTTTCTCAATGAGGGGCCAGTTGAGGTTCATCGATGGACCTGTTTGGTCCTCTGCACAGGTCCGATTCCCACATTTCATTCATTTGAATGAAATGTGCCCCCCACCGACTCACCGTGTCTCTCCCGTTCAGGCTTCAGTTCGCTCTTCAAAGGGAGTTTATTCCAGTGAAGTCTCACATGGCTTGTTCTGTTTTTAAGGCGCCCCGGTCTATCTGGTTGGAGAACAGTTGGGATCCAACGGTCGAGGCCACTGATCTGAGTCATACTGTACTGTCTGTAATGAGGTTACTCATCCAGAAACGTAGCTCGCCGCAGCGAAGGTTATCAACGCTGTCTTTGTGGAACATCATAACGCTCGAGTGCGGATCTGACTCATGAGGAGACACTTTGTTGTGGATGCAAATGGCAAACTGTCGCTCTGATACACAAGGGGCATAAATAACGATTGCGATTGCTCCTGGCCGGCTCATCCTTACCCCCGAGAATGAAATCATTGGGAAATAATGCCGATGAAAGTGAGAATGCTCAGCTGGACTATTCAAGAAAGAGAAGTGAACGTCACAGCAACAGGGTGGTTGTCAGGCTGGGTAACATTTCTCACTCTCCCGGCGCTGCCGCCTTGTTCTTCCGCTTGCCGTTGCAATGCGTGTCGCCAGTTCTTGTTACTACGCCCGTGTGGTTGCTTCTGCTACAGTGTGACTGTTTGTCTACTCTTAGAGAGCAGCAGATGGCTCAGGGTTTGGCATTGTCACAGTGCCCGGGAGGCATTTTTGGCTGTAGACCTGGAAGTATGTCATTAGAGCTAATCTGCATTCTGTCATTCAAGAGGCTACTGATGCAATCAGGGCTCAATGTAATTAAGAGTTGAGTCCAGGCTCGGCCAAATGACACTATGCAAACATTTGCAAACATCTCACAGGCGAAAGATAAATCGATCCACATACCTGGGGATTATTGTATCGCTTTCCGAGACGCTGTGTTTCTGTGTCGGGTTTCTTGAGGACAGCGGCGCTGCACAGATCGGCTTTAGTCCACCGGGATGCGGCATTAACAGGAGGTTCACGTTACAGCGTGGATTAAACCATGTCATTGTTTTGTTTTTTACTGATAGGGGGGGGGGGGGGGAATTTCTTATTTCTCCAAGATTTTAGCAATGGATTTGTTGAGTTTTAGCCAAGCCACATGTGGCATCACATCCCAGTTCATCTATGACTGTTGAAGGTGTGGTTCCCTTCTCGTGGTCCAAAATTGTAGCTCGGAGAAGGAAAAAAAGGGTATTGAGTTCAGAGAGGTTCAGCTGACTCAGAGCTTCAGAGCATTAGGCCTGGGCGACGTGGCCAATATCCTCTATCACACTATAGGTCATTTCATAAGTCGTTAACAATATCACTGTATAGCATGTTTTCTGGTAATTCGATAAATAAATAGTTTATATGAAATGTCCACATTCACACTCGTTTGTGAACTAAATAGTTTTTAGTTTTGATTTTTTTTTCTCATTTAATTAAAACTTTACTGCAAAATAATCCGATTTCGTCAGAGCTTGTTTTTGTCACTTTAAGAGACAAAATTGTACATCGCAATATCCCGATATATGATTTTATCCCGATATGATTCCTTTAAAAGACAATAAATTATCTTATTGAATCATCGCCCAGCCCTATTTAGCAGCTGTTAGCATCGTTAGCTGTGAGCCGGCGGATCAGCCAACATGACGTTGAGAGGCAATCGAAATGCTCCCAATCTGGTATTTACGCAGCACCTTTAATGTGCGTTAGGACGGTGAGATTGTGCTCCAACACGTGTGATGTCTGAGCTAGAAAAGGTTGTGATTATAGAGTACACTCATTCACATTGTGTCATTAAGAGGTGGTTGAACTGAATCTTTTGATACCATCAACTGTCAACCTCCCTCATGGTGTAAATGTGTGTTTCTGCTTCCTGTGAGACAGGTGGTCCCAGTTGTGCCCTCAAATTAAAAGCACCCACAGTGATTATTAGCACAACACCTTTCCCAGGACAAAGTCACAGCGAGCCACAGAGGGCCTTTTCTTTGTTTCTTTGTGGATAGTCTGTGCTTCATAGCTGCAGTAAAAGCTGGAAAATGTAGACTCTTAGCGAGATCACATGCCTCTCTACCTCCGTCTCACACTGTCCGTCTTATCTGAGGGCCCAGGAAGGCCGAAATGTTCTGCTGTCATTTGTACTGCATTCAAATCCTTATCACCAATGTTGCATAACCATATTACGAGCAGGATGTCTCTGCGATACGACAGACAAATCAAAAGCACAAAGGCTTCTATGTTCTTCAGCGAAAAAAGCTTACAGATGCTGGAGCCTTGAACTCTCACTGTTATATGAGAAAACATAATCCACCCAAAACAGAGCCTGAATCCATCGCAGCTCCAGTATACCGTACCAGTACTCAGGATGTCTGTCAGCTTCAGGTGTGTGTGTGTGTGTGTGTGTGCGTGTGTGGTTTGTAGTGTCTGTGACTGCAAACCTCACACAGACAATACCACAAGTTTCTGAAACGCAGCACAGGAAATGTTGTCTCCTCCTACATTGAGAGAAGAGTGTACGCTGCTGCAAGCACATACTAGCACATTTGGCAGAGCGGAGTTGTGTTGCAGAGGTGCCTTGGCACACACGGCCTTCGTCTTCTACACAACCATCTCCTCCTTAAAGCGAGGTATAAGCCGTGCTTTGTTAGTTGGCAGCGTTTTCTCCCCACAAGGTCTGTTCATTTTGTCTTCCTAATTCTTTCAAGAGCTCCAACTCTAATTTCCAGATGTTCTGTTTCACTTTGGTCACAACTTCTACATCATGTATTTAAAAAAAAAAAAAAGCCAGAATTACTCTTGAAGGCTTGTGCTACTAACATGAGGTAGTTGCTAATCGAAAAATGTATGCAACATTAGTGAGCAGATGTGCGTCTCTTCCCATGTGATTTACTGGTGAGTTTTACAGTTGGCTGCTTGCACTGGACGGACCACTGGGAAAACAATTGTCAGCTGAAGTGTTATGGGAAAGTTTATCTTGTTATGTTACGTGTGCCTGCACATCTGCACATGTGTCTCCCTGCTGTTGGGTTTTTGGCGGACAGTGCAAATGACAGATTAACAACTTCTCAGTGTTGTCGTGTACAAAGGCGGGCGCTCATGAATGTGAATTTAAAGCCTGGTGTATCCTGTTTCACACAGGAAATGAACTGCTCAGATCAGTATCCTCGCACGGAGCTTTGTGTACTCGGCAGTTAACATGATTTCACATGCGGTATATTTTTTCAGTCCCTTTTTTACTACTAATTTGTACACTTCACTGCTTAAAAATCCAACTTTATGCATGTGCATTGTATAGATGCCATATAAATCTATCTCATTAATTCATATATTTTTATTTCCCTGTCTTTTCTCTTCAACCTGCATCCCTCAGGGTCAGAGGTCAGTCTGAGCCACAGCAACATGTCGGAGTCCGCCAAGCCCCACCACCCTAACCCGCAAGGAAAGGGGGAGAAGACCCATGGCAGCGACTTCAGCTACGTGGGCATCGATGCCATCCTGGAGCAGATGAGGAGGAAGGCCATGAAGCAGGGCTTCGAGCTCAACATCATGGTTGTGGGTGAGTCCGACGTTCACTCATTTAATTCAACGCTTCGAGTCCCAGTGAGACGGAAGTTGGAGCGTCTTCAGCACACGCACACCTCCCATTGAGGCTAGAAGTTGCAGATTGATTGATTGGATGGATGTCATGATATTATTCGTTGAAATTGGTTGGTTCTAACTTATGTGAGCCCTCGTCATATTTTGTTTTACAGGAAGAAAAGATGATTGGATTTTGATATAATAAGACAAATAAATTGATTATTTTAGTTTAAAAAAAAAAAGAAGAAATGTTGCGTATATTGTTAAATAGTGGAAATGTGATCTAACAAGGTGAGAAAAACGTTTTTCATTTAATCTCGACTAACGAAAACAGTCTAAAAGTTTCATTGTTCACCTGCAACTTGGAGAACATATACACACTTAAAACACACACAAACCACCCAGAACAATAGCCGTATGGCAGGATATTTGCTCTCGTGTTCCAATTTGGAAAAAGAAAATCTCAATGTCGAGTCACTTCAGAGGTTCAATCCCCTTGACTGTTCCTTCCTTTTGGAGTGTTATTTTGTGTCGTTAACCCTGACCTCGTCTCCCTCAAATTACGTTCATATGCTGATAATTTTCAGTTTCAAATCACTTATTTATGCTTTAGTTGCAATGAGTAATTATTAAACTTGAATTTGAAAACATGTGCTATTAATGCTAAACAATGACATATAAAATATATTTTTTTTTATGAGAATTATGGTCACCGTAATGTATGACTATACTGTGGTATGATGTAAAGATTAGCTTAACTGCTCCCATCCAGCCTGACCTTGAGCTTGATTCGTGTTAGATTTAAAGTCTAAACTGACACAGATGTATCCGAGAAGACTTGAGGCTGTAATTCCTTCCAAATATTTGCAACAGTTATTGACTCGGTACTGAATTCAGCGAAAAGATAAGAAGGTAACCATCTCAAACATTTTCAACATCTGCAGTACCGACACAAAATGCAAAACGCCGCACATGAACAGGATGTCATGCACAGCATGCTTAGTTTGCAGATTCTCTGACATGGAAAACACATTTCCATTATGTTTCTTCATTACATTCATCATAAAGCTTCTCCTCAGCTGTCGTCTGAAGTAAAAAAAGGAAATAAATCGAAAACACTTGTGTGGTTCTACTGCAGTTTGTTAGTGAAGAGTCGTGGTGCCTTCCAGAATTAGCTCTCTTATTTGTGTGTCAATGATGTAACAGACACACGCTTGAGCGCACTAAAGGGTGCTGTGAGGCTGAGAAATTGGCGCAATGATGGCGATTACTCTGACAAGCTGAAACTCACAGTTCCTTAGAGAGCAGCGCCACGCCACCAGTTACTGTAGATCCCCCACATCGAGTCCGTGCACACACACAATTATCCATGAATGCACCTGTGTACGTGCATGCAGCAAGGGGCGACCTCCGGGTCTGAATAGTGAAGCCAATGCAGAAGGGCCTTCAACTTGCATTCTTTCTAATTCTTCTGGTTTCAAAAAGAAGTCTGATTGTATAGAAGTCTATGAGAAAATGACCCTACTCCTCACTTGATTTATTACCTCAGTAAACATTGTAAACATGAGTTTTTGGTCTCAACTGATGGTTTCAAGTCTTCTTCAATACAGCATGATGTTCAGTTAGTAAATTATGGTCCATTTAGAGTCAAATAGACCATAAAGCAGGGTATGCTTTAGGGCGGGGCTACTTTGTGGTTGACAGGTCGTCACCACAGTGTTGTCCGGTCTGTTTTCCGGTCTTACACCTTCAACCCTTTCACAGCCTGTTTTCAGTTCATGAAAGTTAATTGTAACATTTTTGGTCACCTAAAAATGTCTTATTCGGCGTTAGGTTGTAGTTCGCTCCACCCTCTCGTGTCACTTATGGTCGCAAAAGAACAAGATGGCTACAGCCAAAAACCAAGATGGCGACGTCCAAAATGCCGAACTCAAGGCTTCAAAACATCAGTCCACAAACCAATGGGCAACGTCACGATGACTTCTTATATACATGCAGGCAGGACTGAATGTTGCCTTCAGAGAAAGGAATGTCAGAATGTTATCGCACACTGAGATGCAGATTACTCAACAAGAATAAGTGTTGCGAAGCGTCTGCTACGAGTTATAAGCCTTGGTGTTTGTTTGGATCACATTGGCATGGTGGTAGTTATAGAATGCAGTTAGTCTGATTTCATGCCCCGCGGCGGGGCACAAAGCCAGACGGCATGTGGGCACAACTCCAAGGAGGACTGATACTGTTCATCACAAGAGACATATTGATACATAGATGTTGGAGTGTAGGAGTTTTAGTGAGAAACGGGCGATATGACTCAGTGAGTGTAAGATAGTCTAAGATACGCACTTTATGTTGCTGCAGATTTCTACAGAACGCCGACATGTATCCACTTGTCGGGCTCCGACACCCCGAGGATGAATTAAACTTGTGTCGTGAGATGATATAAAAATGTGTGTAATAATACCCTCACACTCTGCAGCCCGGAGTAGAATACATAAAAAAGTTCACAATAGAAAAGAACAGTAGACATTTGTGAAGGGATTTTTGTTTGAGGGACGGAGCTTTGACATTTAGAACTACAGCTACGTATCAAGTTCTGCTGAGTAATGCGTTGGCAGATACCAGACTAACACCTCATTGGAGTCCTGTTTCTCACTGTAAGGCCAGTATTGACCTGCCTTTAGTGCTGGGTCTATACAATCCTGAGAAAAACCTCTCGGTCCATTTAGCTTATTAGATGTTTGACTTTCTTTTTGTCACATTCTAAGCCGCTGGGGTTGCATTCATGAACTAAGAATGAAGAATGCCAGGGTAACAGGATGGAAATAAAAAAACTAGGGCATCTTTCGGAGTCTAACAAAGTTTCCGTTGTCCCTCTGGTGTCGAGCGAGTTACGTGAAAGGTTACAGTGGTCGATTGTGGTCTCCTCTATGAGATGCATTTGCCTAATCCCTGCCCTTCAGCCAGCTGACCTTTACGATTTCCACCACGCAGAGAGGGCAGCCAAGGTGTGTGTGTGTGTGTGTGTGTGAGAGAGTGAAAAAGTGTGTGTGGGTGAATGAAAGCCACTCAGTAATGAATGTAGAGTGTGTGTGTGTGTAACAGAAATGTGGAAAGAGAGAGGAAAAGGCCCCCCTGGGTGTCACAGAGGGCCCTGGCAGCTTGGCAGCGCTCCACACACCACGGTGGATGTCCATGGGGGCCGTGGACAGAGAGCGGCGGAGAAATGTGGAGGGAAACACTCGCACTCTGCGGCTAACGTTACCGCAGTTTCACAAGCGCGTAGGAGAACTTAAGTGGCCTTCAAGTAATGTAAAAACGCGAAAGGCTCTCTTTAGAGCCGCTGTTTGGTTTGTCCGTTCTGGGCTACTGTAGCAACATGGCGGTAAGACATGGCAGACTCCGTGAGGAGGACCTGCTCCCTATATAGATATAAAGGGCTAATTCGAAGCGAACGAAAACAATAGAAAAGATCAAATATTTATTTTACCAATTTATATATATTTATTTCTTCCACTGCATCTGGTTGTTAAGCACGAGCGAAACATCAATGTATGGAGTCAAGGCTACTGGAATTTACTCCCTGCAGACTTGTCTTACTTGTTGAGTGTCGTCATGCATCTTGAAATAGTTAAAAATGGCCTTTGACTATTTGCTCACGAGCGTAGAAATTTTTGCGCGTGTGTGTGTGCGCGCGCGTGTGTGTGTGTGGTCTATACAATACATCTGTCCTCTTGGCCTCCACAGCTTGCATGTCTGACCCTGCAGCTGTCCTGCTATGCTCAGGGTCTATTGACACACACACACACACAATGTACAATCCATGCATTAGAGATGATGTCATGTGCATACTCAATCTCACTGGGTTTTTGAGGGAAAAACCCTAAAAGGAAACTGGTTGAGTTGAATGAGGCTCTTGTCCTTGTGACCGTCCGAGGTTAAAACCACTCGGGAATGTGTTCACAGTTTCTCTAACAGTGTGTGTGTCTGTTTTCCTGATCAGGGCAAAGCGGCCTGGGGAAGTCCACTCTGATGAACACCCTGTTCAAATCCAAGGTGAGCCGTAAGTCGGTGCAGCCGAATCCGGAGGAGAGGATCCCCAAGACCATCGAGATCAAGTCCATCAGTCACGGTTGGCCAATGTTCATGTCCAGTAGCCTACAGCCCAAAATATGAATAGTATTGTTAACGTGTGTCATCATGATACTTATTTTCTGTGTCCAAAAGAAATACAAATTAAATAGCCTTTCTTTTGTCTAGACATCGAGGAGAAAGGAGTGAGGATGAAGCTGACGGTAATTGACACTCCGGGCTTCGGGGATCAGATCAACAATGAAAACTGGTGAGCGGAGGATACTTCATCTGAAGGCCTCAGTAGCTGTTACAAAGGGCATCTCCATCACTACATTCGTATGGTTACTCCTTTATTCTGACCCGGTTATCAAAGCCAAAGTTCAAAGTTTGGTCCTTTTTTTATTATGTTATATAGAATATGAAAGCAATATAAAATGCTTGGTTAGCTTGAGTAACTGTAAGCAGGTTGACCCAAACTTAGCTTCTCATCCCTGTTTCCTTTGCCAGCTGGCAGCCCATTATGAAGTTCATCAATGACCAGTATGAAGCCTACCTGCAGGAAGAAATCCACATCAACAGGAAGAAGAGGATCCCGGACTCCAGGGTGCACTGCTGCATATACTTCATTCCTCCCACAGGCCACAGGTAAGATCCCACTTTCTGCCCCTCGTTCCACCGATTTCTCCCCCAGCTGCGGTGACTAATCGGGCCTTCTGGGAATGTCCCGCTGGACCCCGTTGTCTGTCCACAGCTCTTTAACCACATTCCTCTCCAGCTCTTCTTTATCATCGCTCTCTTTTTAGTGACCACATGTGGAACTCATTCCCTCCCCAGAGACACTGAATAGCCCTTGAAGAGTCGGATTTCACAACGAAATTGGACTCTACAGTTCTCATAGTTGAGAGCGGTAGAGAGACATGGGAAACAATTATCAGGATGTAAAAGTGAGATATTGTACTGGTTTAGGCAATATTACAAACACCTTTAATATATATATATTTAAAAACCTGATTCAATCTAGTGAATCACTACCCCTGAAAGTGTTATTTATTGCTGAATTTATTTAAATCTGGATTTTAATTATTGCTTCAGTGCCTTCTTTATTCATCTGGAAAATGTTGTTAAACAGAGAGATGGGACACCAAGTGGTTCACAGATCCATCCCAGGTGGAGTCCGACATGGCCCTCAATTTGGCACAAGATTTTTCCGAGTGAGAGAAATAAAACCGGTCTCGGCAGAGCACGCGTCTCTTTTTAAAACAACCAGGCTTTGATTCGTGTTGACACACTCTGCTGCTGCAGAGATGACCCAAAACCACATTTCTCCTTCTGCTTTTGTCAGTGATTAGGGTCTTTTTTTTTTTTCTTCTCCAAGTCCACTCTGTAATTTGTTCCATTTGACAGCGATGATTGGTCTGTCCGTACGTGCACCAAGGGTCAAGGAGGGAGCACAGCAGGGCTCGGTGCTCACACAGAGGATTTACTGTCGATACAGGAACCTTGGAAGGAGCGTTGTATTGTACACATGTGGATAAAAGCACACAAAACACCCACGTGCACCAACCCTTTAAGTATCTCCGTGAAGGCTTAATACTTCTGTGCACCAGCAGCTCAACAGTTGTCCACTTAAGCGTTCCCTCCGCATCGTGTGTGTGTGTGTGTGTGTGAGACCCACTGTTTGACAGACCCCCTCATCATCTGCTCACGTCGCCACAGCTGCAGCTTCTGAGAATGTATGTATGTGTGTGTGTGTGTGTGTGTGTGTGTGGTGTGTTAGTGTGTCCCTGTTCATGTAAAGAAGTGCGTGTCGTGGACTCAAGTGGGCAGTGGGCATGCTAACACTTGTAGCTTGTAACTACACTTGTGTGTTTGTGTCGCAACTTACAGCTGCTCAAGTTCAGCCGGTTCAACGGCGCGCACAAACCGCTCACCTCTATCTCGTTCCTCCACGCCGTATTCAGAGTCTCGCTACCCACGCGCGTATCAACGTTTCCCGGCCAAACACCGAAACGTGTCCATGAAAGCATGAAAATACGCACTCATTTCGAAAAACAAAGATGCAAACATCTGTCAGGAAGTGCTGTCTTCCTCGCAGCCAACCAGAGAGTTGTAGGCAGCAGGACGAAGGAGACATCTGTTGGGGCAACTGGTGTGACCTGGCACAGAGATGAATGTATGTCAGAAGGCGTAGTGTTGTTATACGAGACTTAGAAAAGGCATCATATGGCACATACTTGCAATCACATCTTCTATGTACCCAAAAATGTGTTTGAACCTTAAATAAACAACATAACGCTTTATTTGTGCTAGACTTGAGCCTGTTTAATGAGGAAAAAAGTGCTGGAACAAATCTTAGAACCTCCAAAGCAACAAAAAAATGTGTTCTCTAGTATTCTCCTTTTCACAAAGTAACGCCAGTTGAAGTTTTAAATTATGCCTCTAACCAATTACGAAGCCTCTTGCCGCCTCTGCCATGTGACCACAGGCCTCTTATCATTGCAGATAGCTTTTTCGATTGTCTTTTTTTTTTTTCTGAGGCGTCCTAAGCAGCAGTTTGTATTTATCGAGGCTCTAATACAATTTGCCCGTCAGCAATTTGCTTTTCAGTTGCTTCTGTGGGTTTACCGACAGATGAACGGGCGCTCGGTGAAGCAGAACACGCTCACGGCACCGGCAGCCGTTTCCGACGATGGCAGAGTCAGCCACGCTGTTTCCCCTTCTGGGCCATCTTGTTGTTACCTTATTTAGCATGCCCTCCTGAGAAAAAGAACGTCCGCACTTTGACTCCCATCGACCCAGAGCTGCTTCCTGATCCATTATAGAAAAGAGGGAAAGGAGAGGTATCTGCGCTTGTGGTTGGCTGTTCTCTCCACTTCTAATTTGACCTCAGCCTATTGTTCTCAATTCACAGAAACATGACTTGAATTTGTGTACGCGAGCATTTAAGTGGACGTCTGTGTGTGTGTGTGCATGCACGCATACTCATTCCTCCTCCGTATGTTCATGTGCAAAGATGTGTACACATGAAAGTTTGCATGTTTGCTCAGCCATGCGTGTGACGTGGCTCGCATGCCAATTTGTACGTTCTTGCATCTGCACATAGACAATTTACGAAATGCGGATGCGTAATTTATACTCGATAAACATTCACACGGCGAAATTTTAAACCTCTTTTTTTTCCACTTTGGATTTGTCGCTATCCTACCTCTCTGCATGCACGCGACACATGCCACTTTTCCACTCGGCATGAAAAAAAATACATAAAAACGTAGTGATGTTTGGTTGAACGCACCGCTCACTGTGTCACCTCTCTTTACCTTTTGTGCAGCCCTTTTTCTTCTTTCCTCTGTCTCGCTCCATGTAACACATGCCCCCCCCCCCAACCCCCTGTGTTTCCTCCTATGTTCACGGCGACATGCTTGTCAGTCACTGTGGAGAGCCAGGCAGGCCTCTCCTCCGGCTGCCCCTGGGTCTTTGAAACAGGCTCGCCTGGCTTGGCTCCGGCTAATTGGAGGGCAGAGCAGGCAGCGTGAGGGGAGGCTGTCTGGAGGAGCAACTGGAGGCCACGTTAAGACACTGAGGGGCAGAGAGAAATAAGAAAACACACGGGAACAGAAGAGCAGTTTAGAGGAAGCAGTAAGGCTGTTACAGGAAAAAAATAAAAACCTTACTTGAAATGACAATAATGTTTTCGTCCAAATTTGCATGAAAGCAAGAATATTAAACACAAATGGAAAAATGGCAAACAAAGACCTGACTGTTTTATCCATTAACCCTAAAAAAAATGAATGTGCAAGCTCTGCAGTTTCCTGAAATCACACCTAGGAGAGTGTAACAATAAAATGGTTTCAACGAGTAAAGGAAAACAAACGGCCGCTCATGTTTGTGCAGCATGATGAGTGTCGACGTGAGAAACCAGGGTCGAACGAATGTAATGGAACAGACCGTGATTGCCCTCTAGTGGTTTATGTTGTTCATTACGTTCATCTTTAAGAATTCACATACCGTTACTTCCTGTAGCAGAAGGTTTTTTTTCCTCTGTGCCACAAAGGAACAAAAAGGGAAATAATAAAAGTTTTCACAAATCCGCAGTGCTGTGTAACCCATAGTTACAATGTATGAGCGTGAAATGAAGCCGTAACTGTCATCTCTTCCCTTTCAGCCTGAGGCCTCTGGATGTGGAGTTCATGAGGCGTCTGAGCAAGGTGGTCAACATCGTCCCCGTCATCGCCAAGGCCGACACGCTCACCCTGGAGGAGAGGGACTACTTTAAGCAGACGGTGAGAGGAGTGTGCGTGTTTAGATGAGAGCGGCGCTTTTTACCAGGACGGTTTTCACATGTGGCTCTGGTTAATCTCGCCCTCCCCATCACACCTGCAATAACCTGTAGCGGGTCTTTAAAGCTCGAAATACACGGATGATGAGTAGGTTAAACCGTCGGCGGATTACCCCCCCCCCCCCCCCCCCTCACAGACGCGCGTGTTTATGCACATCCACAACCACAGGTCGGTAACATGTGAAGAGCTGCCAGGCACCACAAACAAAAGCCATCTGGGCAAAACCACATTGTGCACCCATCCCAGGGATGAGTCTGCCGTATCATCTCTATAACTGCGGCGCTTCCAAAGTCCTGCTCAGTCCAGAAGGAAACATTTAAGAAGTCTTTATTTGAAGCATTTATTTACTGAGCAGCGCTCTTCAACTCTTAAGTCTGGCTCTTTTTCAGATGACGAACGTCTGCCCAGTTGCCAATCCGAGCGGGCAGGCCCTTCATTACCAGTGAATTACTTGGTGATCGCACGTCTGAAAGTTCAGAGAGGTCTTCACCTTCTGGTGCATGAAAAAACAATAAACATGACCTCTGTGAAACGTTAGCAGGTTCGAAAGAGCTGGAAAGAAACATTTTGGTAACAATGAATATCATCAGTTCCTCCAAGTAATCCAAGGTAGTTTGTGATACTTTGGTGATAGTCAAAGCTCTTTTGAGTTTGCTTATCTTTACTTTAAACTACATGGTCAAAGTCGTCAAATGTCTACAGGCTAAACATTGGAGCGCTATGAAGGTTTTCACTTCAAAGGCAGGTTTTTCAGCAGAAGGCCTAGTTTAGTAACGCATGATAATATCCTGTTAATAATCCAATGCCTCTTAAAGAACTAGTGTGTACAATCTGGCGCCATCTAGTGGTGAGCTTTCAGATTGCAGCCACTTGGAACTTCTCCTGCATGCCAAGCGTGTTGGAGAACTACGGTGGCCGACGGAAAACCAGAAAACCAAAGAAAGAAAATGCAACAATTATTATTTTTAGGTGATTTTACACTAAAGAAAACATACTTATTAATATTATCTTCCATTGCTGCCAATAGATTCTCCTAAATGCTACACACTGTTCCATAAATCATGCTTTTTTTTTACAGACTCTCTCTCTCATCTACCTGCATTCGTATTATGAGTGTAATTCGTTTGTTAAAAATGATTGATGGCATTATTATTTTCTTTTTCAAATGTTCTATTCTATAGATATATCGCGGATAATATCGCTATCGTGAATTCTTTGGGCCACGATAATCGTGTAGTGAAAATCTGACATTATGACAGCCCTGCTTGGTATGTTACAGTCGTCTGACTCCTTATCGTGGCTACAACACATTCCCGCTCCACCTGGCTTGAGTCTTATACGGTCTCCGCTGCATCTCTTCCTCGGTGTGTTTCTGTTGGATAATTCACAATCCACAGGAGGCAGACAGCCACCTGCCTTCCTCCACCATTTCCTTTAAATCTGCATCCCTCCTTCCAAAGCCTTCAGACTTCCCTAAAAAGCTTTATTCATTTTAGAGAAGCACGATGGGTGTCTTGGCTACCGTTTCCTCCCCTTGATGCCCGTACCACCGTCCAATAAGAACAAAGCAGGGATTGGACCGGGCCCTGGCAGAGAATGGAAGCCGCAGGGCTTGTAGCTGGATTGTTTTGGTTGGCCGCACATGCTCTGTGTGACCCTGAAGATTATTGACTAAAAGCCTCCCGTGCCAAGTGTTTTTGTTTTTTGTTTTTTTCACTTTCCCTGCAGCAACTTGCAAACAGAATAAGATGGTTATTTACTATTGAATGTTCAGCCTCAGCGTGTCCAGCTGCGGGTGTCTGTTTTGCATTCCTCTAACCGACAGTTGATGTGGCTTTTTCACTTGGTGTGCGTCCTATAATGTGAGCCTGAGAAAAAAGCTTCCAAGGATAAACAATGGAGTGTTTGATCAAGGACCAAGTGGAAATTGTCAGAGTAGTAATTGTGGGAGTGAAGAGTCATTCATTAAAAGTTTCTCCCAGAAGCTTGTCTGTCTATTTTTCTGTTTAAGTCATTATAAAGACATATAAAGAAAAGGAGGGGCCATTCAATAAGCCATACCGCTGTCTGGATGTCTATTTATTTTTTTCCTTAGAGTGGTTAACCTCCATGTTAACTCCTCCGTGTCAAGGATATTAGGAGTCATGTCATGTCAACACCAGACGGTATAACATAAGCAATTATTTATTTAAGTCCTAGTGGGTTCAGAGCAGCTTCTATTCAAGTCTCCGGCCCAGACCTAAATACCTATATGTAAACAGGATTCAGTCCAAGCATCAAGTGGTGTTTGCGTGTTACGGCGACTGATTGATTTCACATGTTGGCCGGCATTGTGAGATGATGGATGAATGGTTTGGTGCGGTTTTGTTTCTATGCCAGTCGGACCTTCCTTTGGTGTCTGTTTCAGCTCTCGTAACGATAAACCTTTTTGGATTCAGCAATTGTGAAGAATGTGATTACCAAGACTCGGTTGATTTATATGCTCCGTAAGATAACTTTGAGGTGCTGTTCCTGTGTATATTCAGCCAATTTGAGTTCATGTTTTTCACGTGTCATTGTGCTTGGCTCTGTGCAGATTAGGGAAGAGCTGCGAGCCAACGGAATCGACGTTTACCCCCAGAAAGAGTTTGACGAGGACGCAGAAGACAGGATGATCAATGACAAAATCAGGGTGAGTTCAGTAGAGGGCA
Organism: Leptoclinus maculatus; assembly: GCA_032191485.1. Classification (NCBI taxonomy): domain Eukaryota; kingdom Metazoa; phylum Chordata; class Actinopteri; order Perciformes; family Stichaeidae; genus Leptoclinus; species Leptoclinus maculatus. The sequence continues at coordinate 14,084,489 of JAVDOI010000009.1, forward strand.
TCCTCCTGTGGCTCCGGACACCACGGCACTCACAAATGTGTAATTTGCAGGTTTGAATTAGGTTGTCATGTGTAATTATTTTTCTTTTTGAATCCTCATTTCCTTTTTTTTTTCATTGGAAATATTCGGAAGTCACGATTGTCACAAAAAAATAGAAAAAACAAGTCAATAACAGCATGTTGTTCTAGTAATGGTGAACAACCAGAAGCATGACCTGAAAACAAATCGCTGTGTCGCTTCAATGAGTGCATCTCTGTGTGTGTGTGTGTGTGTGTGTGTGTGTGTGTTTGTTTGCATGTGTGCACTCAACAGGAGATGATCCCTTTTGCTGTTGTGGGCAGTGACCAGGAGTACCAGGTGAACGGAAAGAGGATTCTGGGAAGGAAGACAAAATGGGGCACCATAGAGGGTAAACACACACACACACACACACACACACACACACGCACACACACACACACACACATAAAATTGCACAGCTGGTTACTCATCCTGTCAAACAGACAATAGAAAATGATTCACCAGAGAAGTCTCGTGAAGGTCTGAAGACCGACCAGATCAGCATCAGTTAAAGCTGAAGTCCATTGAGGTTTTTAAAATAACTCGTACATTTATAGAGTACAGATTGGCCTTATCATGTATTATAACGTCCATCTGCACGGCGTAATTCTGTTCAAACACTAAAACGTCTCATTTACCGAACTCACACCTGCAGGGTCGGAAACTAACGCTAGCCCGAGGCGAGTGGATTTTTGGAGGGACTACCTAAATTATCATTCTCACCTACTAGTCCTTGGGACTAGTACTGATTTTGAGTTAGTTTCATACCCTGCACCTGTTCAGTGCGGAGGCCTTTTAGCTTCATCACTCTGGTAGATAATCCCGTTCAGCTGATGGCATTCACACAACGTACCAGCAGCAACGGCTTCGCAAGACAACAGACTCTCATTTTTTGTGTATTTTCAACATGTGAGAATTTACGAACTGCAGCTTTTAAAGTCCGGCCAGCTGGTTCAACCATCTGTTGTTTGACTACCAGGCATTTGTGTCCATACGTCTCTCTGAGTCTGTAACTAGGGACACCATCGAGACAGGAGGAAGAGATTTGCACAGACTTCCTGTGTCCTCTGGGATAACGCGGACGCACTGCCTCACACTCACTTGCGACTGTGATACAGTTTACATTTTTGTTGGCCCGTGCTGCATGCTCACACTGCCAAGGAGGTTCTTAGCAAGCGAATGTCCTCACTTCACCCGTGTGTGTGTGTGTGTGTGTGTGTGTATATGAGAGAAACAGAGAAAGAAAGAGAGGGAGAGGACATCTCTTCGAACAGGAAGTGAAAGTATGATTGGAGGACTTTTAACTGTTAAACAAACACTGTTTCCTTCCCAGGATGCACTTCAGCACCCTCTTCTGCAGTGCATACTGAGCTGTAGTTTATTGGCCGCGCTGTGAACGCATTGTAAAACTTAAGTATCTCACTAAAAATGAACCATTTTTATATCCTGTAAATTATTCAGACTGTAGAATCCAGAAAGCGGCCCGTCTATTTCATCTGTGATTTAGTGTTCACTGTGAATATGACCGTCAGAGACGCGTATCCACGTAGAGTTAGCTCACATACTGTTAAACTCTTAACTGTCCCATATTGTAGAAAGTGAGATTTCCATGTCTTTTTGATTTTAAAGCAATCTAGTTGCTATATAACTACTGTGAAAGTATCACAAGGCTCAATCCACCGAGAAATGTACACAGTCCATTTTCAGAAACTTTAACTTTAAAGGAGCCGTTGCGCCTTCAGTAAGGTTGTGATGTCACAACTACACAGTCTTCAGTAGAAATGTTGCTAAACTCCGTGTAGTCGACACACCCAGTGACGCTTTGAAGACGGTGAAAGGCGGAAGACCTGAAACGTTGACCAATCAGAGCAGGCTTTTCTCGGGGGGGGGGGGGGGGGATTAAAGAGACAGGCGCTGAAACGGAGCGTTTCAGACGGAAGGTGAATACAGGTATATTTAGACACACAGTATGAGAAAAATAATGTGATGTCTGAATATTAAAGCATGTAAACATGTTCTAGTAGAAACCCAAAATACAAGTATGAATCTGGAAATAAGTATCATATGTCTCCTTTAAAGTGTGTACTTTTTACTTCTTCACCACATTAAAAGGACATATATATATATATATATATATATATATATATATATATATATATATATATATATATATATATATATATTCCTATCATGTTACTTATAATGAATGATTACATTGGTCCTACTTGAACCTCATGCATTTAGTTCAAGCTAAAACAAATCACTTGTACTCCCTGAAAAGATGACATTTCCGAGGTGGTACCATGAGCCCTTTTAGCGGTGGCTACACTACTCTCTCAGCAGGCATTATGAAATTAACTCCACAGAACGGCAGGGCGAGAAAAGGTGAAGTACACCGACTGTCTTGTTCGGCTAAAAGAACAATGGCTCCACTCTAGTAAAGCCAGGCGGTGGGAGAGAGAGGGAACAAGGGAAAGAAGGAGAGAAAGAGGCTGCTCGAGAATTTTCAGGGGTTTGGGGGACAAGTGGAGATGAAAGGAGGAAGAGGAGTAGAGTCAGGCGTTTAAATGTATATATACCGTATATAGGGTCTTATAGGGACGAGAGAGTGGAGATACCAGCAGTGCAGCTCGCTACAAGAAAGTAGCACCTTCCCTCAACGCCACTAATCAGCGCTCCCAGACCCCGCCGTTATTCCACTCTCCTCCTTTCAAAGAGAATTTAATTTCCTGCCCATGGATTTCAAAGCTTTACATAAATAGCACCCTCCTTTTTTTTCTTTTTTTCATTTACACTCTTGACATAATCTATAATTCAAACATGTGTTAGCTCTACCGGAGGCACCAGCAGCTTGTCACGGGGAGTTTGTTAAAACGTCTCACTTAAAGTTCTCCAATATAGAGGAGAGCCGAGATGTATTAAATTACTCAAAGTGTGTTATCTTGGCTTAAGAGAATTGCCGGAGATGTCGCGTTAGAGGACGCCCTTCAGGCGACAACACTGCCGTTCTGTGGTGCTTTGAGGAATGGCAAGTGCAATATTGCATCACTTCAAACTATTTGCGTGCGTGCGTGTGTGTGTGTGTGTGTGTGTGTGTGTGTAGTCGAGCCTAAATCATCTTGACTTGCTGCATAAAAAGCAAAACTGTCGAGATTGTTTTCGTGAATCTTTCTCAAGTTATGTGATTCAACTAATGTTCCCTCTTTCTTTCCTCTCTCTGCAGTTGAGAATATTGCACACTGTGAGTTTGCTTACCTGCGAGACCTCCTCATCAGGTGAGCATCCATAAGTTGATTGAGCGGATTTAAAGATATGCAGGAACTTGATATCAAAGACCTGTTTATGGACCGAGTCTCCTGCTAGATTGGAAGCAACTCACTTTATTTGTTGAAATGAATTGGGAACGGCACAGAGACTCTACGAAGCTACACTTCCCTACTGAAATCAATGCTAATGAAATAGTTTTAGATGGCTTGAGTGCTTCCCTAGACAGTATTACAACAGGCGTGTCAAGAAAGGCTTCTCCATTTGATGTTAGCATTTGAGCTTGTTAGTACAGGAGTCTCATCCATAGACCGTGGAAGTCTGACATAATATTCTATCAATAAAAAAAACATGAATCGTATCTGTTTACTCTCCCTGCGCCATGCCACTCACTTTGGGAATCACTGGGATACAACGTATAAAATAACACAAGATGCTTGGAGGCGTCTGCTGTAAAGCTATTCTTATTGGTTTTTGCAATACCGTCTTCTGTCTCTCAGGACACACATGCAGAACATCAAGGACATCACAGGCAGCATCCACTACGAGACGTATCGTGTCCGCCGGTTAAATGAGTCCAACGGCCACTTCATCTCTCACCTGTCCGACCATCCGGCTGCTCAGCCGAAGGCCAACGGTCAGCCCGAGGAGCAGCCCAGCAGCGCCCCGCAGGCCAACGGAGTGGCCGCTCAGCACGAAGTCCGGTCCCACGAGATGTAGAGTGAATATATATGATGTCAGGATTTACATGAACAAGCCCACATGCACACAAACACACACACACACACACACTCATGCTGTGAAGCCTATCTTTTTGTTACCTAGACGGACTAACTACCTAACCACAGGAAGTTCCACGACACATGATTCAGAGTAAATCCAAACATTTTCCCACCTTCTTTTTCCCCCTTCATTACAATTCTGAGCAAAATTATTTCTTTCCTGCAAAATCCACATACTGTACAGGACCCCCCCCCCCCCCCCCCCCCCTATCCAACAATAAACCATGAAACTTGTCAGGTAAACAAAAGTAAATCTATACGTCTCAATGCGGAGCTTTGGCTGCTGGGTTTAGTTGTAGAGCAGTCGCTGGAGTGCAGCACGTCAAATGAAAGTAAATCGTCAGTGAAACAATATTCAAGTTTTTGATCAGAATCGATGAGTATGAGGGTAAAGGGGTGCCCAGAAGAAAGATAAAAAAAGGCCTGTTGTGTTCAGAATACCTTTGCAGGATCTTGGGTTGACGGGTTTAGCCACTCGGGGTTGTCCAGATGAGGAGAAATGGCATAATTCAAAATGAAGTCCAGCATATCAGATACACATTAGCTCTAAACTAGGATTAACTGTTAGTGCCAATGGTCTGCTTTGTGTTGTGGTGTATAGTTTTGTATAGAAGCTAAGGTTAAGTAGGGATATTTAGATTAGGTTCATAGCATCATGGAGAAAGTAAAGATATTGTTGACGTCTCCGCACTGCAAAATAATAATAAAAAACTAAAGCAGTGGCAGTGTGGAGCAGCTTTCGGAAGAATTAGTCCCCATTGTCATTTTTCCGTCGTGTTATGTTTTTAAACCCCCCTTTTTGCCAAACCCCCCCGTCTCTTTCTATATAATGCCAATGTTGTGTAATACAGCCATACCTTCTGCTTTTTACATTTACTATTGTATTTTTATTGCTGTTGTTCATGTTCTAATGTTATTGTATACAATGGGAGTTGTGGAGGAATCTGTGCAACTGTTGTCCCATGCATTCGTTTTGTCCATTTTTATCCTGACCAAATAAAAGTCATTTTTTTCTGTTCTAAAGAGAAGCACATACAGTATATAGAGTTGATTTATGAATAGATATTTAAGTGTATGTTAAATGTAATCAGTTTAATTCAACTTTCATTCCAGCTGTTGGCTTCCAGAGGTTTGTTGCGGGTCTCTACCAGTGACTGTCCTTTAGCTTTAGACGCTGTTTGTTTTTAGTGGCCTGCATTCATACACCATGTTGTACCCTGTTGGCTCGGCTGCACTATAACTAGCACCAGAGTGCAAAAGTTGTCTATATTTGTACATTGATGATCAACTATCACAAACCGATCCTGCCAATAGATAACGGTTAGAACGGTGATATTTACAGTGCAAGGTTATGTGGACATATTACGACCACCGAGAGGAAGAATTTGTGCCAAAATTACACACAGAGAGAGAGTTAATATTTGGGATAAATGTGCACATTGGTACAAACTCATGGGATATTTTATAGAGGCTACATCTAAATTCTAAACATTATATTTTCTAACAAAAATAAAGAGTGTTTTCTCTAAGTCGCAACAAAAATATGTTCCATACAAATATACAGAAGAGAGAATCCATTCAAACACCAAGAGAACTATTGTCTTTTATCCAGAGAAAGTTATTGGGTTACACCTTGTTTACTGTTGTAAAGTTCTTGTGTAATTTGTTATGGTATCATAGATTAAGGTTCTATCTTTGATATGCTATCTTAAAGAATAAAGATTGATATTTTTATTGTTAAAAGTTGATTGTCTTGATTGTCGAAACTTAATTCAGTGAAAGACGGGCAGCTTTGACCTGATGCTCCTCTGTGCTGACAATTCCCAAAAGTTTAATTAATTAGAGCAATTTTTTAAATGTCAAACCCATAAAAAACGTGCCAATATTCAGTATATCAACAAGAGAAATTGTTAGTGTATCCTGTTTTCAAATATATTCTTTTAGATTTCACCTCAGATATAATTGACGGAACCAAATATTTTTCATCAACATTTAATAACTTCAAACATTTTTTATGTTTATGGAAGTATCACCCTCTAATTAAGGGATGAGCCAATAAACACATTGCTTACTACAGTAAGTTTAGAACATCTTTTCCCTTTTGTCAATTTGGGAAAAAATTCCTTCAAGAAATGTAAACTAGAATCACCGCCTTACGGTTGTATGCCTTCGCCAACCAGTGACTCGCAAAATCGAATCAGGTCAGCGGGCGTTTGTGCCAAATTCACTTGAGGTGTTTCCGAGATATCACGAGAATGGGACCGACGTGAGGTCACAGTGGCCTTGACCTTTGACCTTTCACCACCAAACTCGAATCAGTTCATCCTTTTAGTCCTAATTTGAGATATCACGTTCACCAGAATGAACCGGACATACGTTCATACATAACGGAGGCATACAAATAACTGGCAAAGGGTGTAGTTGTTGAATGGCATGCAGCGAAACATGGTGAAGACATTCAATCTTTATCTTTTTATTGGTCGAGAAATATGTGTTTGTAAATATTACGGTATAGGCTCTAGGCATATATTATGGAGACTTTGGCCAACTGTGTCAACAATATGCTCAGCTATGAATTTGTTGAGGGACATTATTTTCAATGTGATGACACCTGCTCATTAACTAAGAGAGCAGCTCACTTTCCTTGAGCTCAGGTAATAACAGCTTTGCATATACGTGTATATATATATATATATATATACACAGTATATATAAACAGGCAGCCTATATACACAATACAACCCCAACAGAGAGGAAATGTGCACTTTGCAACTTAGCGGTGGCATCACACCTATCTCACACAGCCGTGGCTTAATAGGGCTTCTCATTTACGCCTCCTGTCATACTCTTTCTCAACTACCCTGCTGATCGTAACGTGTTGACAGTGTTGTTTGTCAGTCAGCCTTTCACATGTTGGGGCTCACGCTGTGGCTTTCCTTGCCGTCTCTGTGTCGGACTCATCGGTTTTGAAACTCCTCTGTGCCGAGGACGCCGCCGCTCCAGGGTGACAAATGACAAACGTGAAGGTGAGAGACAATGAAAGTTACAGAAAAATGAGTATATATCGAGCACTCACCTAACGTTGACACTTCTATACAAACTGTTTCCCAGGCAGCCACCCCGAAGGGGAGTGATAATGGCAACTGTGACACTGCTATGACAGGTCCACTGGCTGGCACAGGTACTAAACCAATTTGGTGTTGCATATGAACTGACAGCTGAACTTTCTCACTGATACAACATGTTTTCCTCTAATTTTATGACTTGGCCCAATGGAAATGCATGTCATAGTGCAGTTAATGAGTAAGTAAAATGTGCTTCAAAGATTTAAACCTATTAGTTTCTCTTGAGTGTAATCAAGAAAGTCTACATAGCATTTCACAGTGCAAGACACCAGGACAGATTTGTTCAGAAACCAGACGGATTACCCTCTGGCACAAAAAGAGACCGTCTGAGCCAGACTGAGCTTTCAGAGCTTCCTCTTGAAGTGTCAGATTGCGGAAAAACAGAAACAACTGTGGGGAAATAAATCTTTTCCAACATGTGTAATCTCCTCTGAAGAGACAAATAGAAATCCTTTGATCAAAGACGCAGAGATTATGTTCGATTTATGGGAAATGTGGTCTAATTTTTGACAGGCACTACCGATATTCCTGGTGGTGCAATAGATACAGTGAACTCACCTGTGACCTCATTTAATTATAACCTTTACAGTTAACTTGACAACGCTAATTGATCTACCAGAAGAATCTGTACTTAATTAAGCCAATACACTTCTGTACATGGCCTTCATTGGGTAAACTAAAATCACAACCTATATACACTGCAAGTTTATTAGGTACCAAAACTAATCCAGTCTAATACATCAGGAAAAACCTAGGTGCAGTCCCCGGCCTTCTAAAAGTAGCAGTTTTTAGTATTTCCATTGTTAAGTGAGTTTGCTGTCAGTTGAAACATTTCAGACACAAGAGGAATGGAGCCATCATGACATAAAGGTGTGTGTGAATTAGCAGCAATTATCATTTTTATTTTTAATGTGCAATAATGTTGGAATTGCAGAAGGATAGAAGTGGACAACTGACTTGACAGACACACTGCACATATTAGTCATTGTTACTGTTAAGTTAAATTCAAACCATATTTTATGTCAATCTTATGTCAATCACAATGTTTAGCCACTAGCTAGCCACCAACAGGCTGGCTAGCTTCCGTATTTAGCTACTAGCTAGCCACCAACAGGCTGGCTAGCTTCCTTATTTAGCTAGTAGCTAGCCACCAACAGGGTGGGTATGTCGGGTGGCAATCAGAGATTATCATGCAAACTCATATCTTTCTCCAGATTCATGAGATTATCACGTTTACAGAATTCTTTGAGGTTTGATTTGTACACTACTGGGCTGCTATAACCTACTGTTCCAGATTCCCCATTTATTGTCCAAAATGGCTTATGTGTGAGTAAAGTACATTTATAATGTCATGATAATCCGGAAGGAGTATTATCAAGTGAGCACCATGGTTTGTTGATTTGCAAGGAAACCCCCAGAGGGCTCAATACTAGATTCTGCACTCTCTTTGAAACCTGGTGTCAACATGTCAGACAATCATCCATCCATCCATCCATCCATCCATCCAACCAACCAACCAACCAACCAACCAACCATACAGCACGCCAACATCATGCATTGGATGCTAGCTCAGAATGACCTCTATTCTAATCATCTGAACAAGTTAAAGGGATGGCTCACTGTGAGAGCTTGTGTCAGCCTGCTCAGCAGTGCAGAATCAGTGGACTTTTGACTCATCAAAGCCTTTAATTTTCACAAATATAGAAGTCACAACAAGAACAGAAGAAAGAAGCCTCCCCCTGGCATTGGCTTTAAACATGTTTCGCAGTTTTCGCCACTAATGGCAGATGCAACTACGTGCAACATGTGGCAGCACACTGCGAAACACTGGGGGGGGTCTGAATCAATTAGCTTATTCAACAACTCCCAGCGACACGGCGAGATTTATAATTGTACCAGCTCAAGCGAGGTGGATCTGACGAGCTTTCGAACGTGACGCCGAGGTGAAATGTGTTTCACTTCCTCTCAGATGGTGAGCCGTCTGTCTGCAGGTGGCTGGCTGGGCTCTGTGATGATGCGTCTGCTGGATTGACAGATTGCCGGGGAAGTTGGAGATTGGCAAGGTGTGTGTGTGTGTGTGTGTGTTTTTTTTACCCCAGTTGATCTTGATAATAATTCACAGGGGCTATTTCAATGGGTAACTCTGTACTGATTAATCCTCACGAAGTAAAGGGCGGCTCGCCTCCTCCGTCCACCACAGAGCTGCATCAGAAATATAGAAATCCATGCCAAATCTAACAGCAGGTACATTATGTGTCTCAGCTGGATCAGACCGCCTCGTATATCACTGCACTTCACCCAGCACCATATTGCTCCACGGCGGCACGTTACCAGTGTCTACTGGCAGGGAAATAGTGATTCACCTTGCGTTTGTAGGAATGACGTATAACCAGCCAGTATAACACAATACACGTTATAGTACTATCCGTCTGTGCAAGAATTAACCCCCGAATGCAAAAGGAAAGATCAGGGTCAGGTTTTAAGAAAAGAAAGAGAGAGACGGAGCCTCACGGTGTTGGAAAAACACAGCTTTGCTTGTTCCTTCACTGGCTCTGTCGTTACCAGGCAGAGTTCCTCCATCCAGACAGCCAATGAGCCACCGGGCCAGCCAGCCAGACAGCCAGCAAAGCCAACCAGTCGGCCAGTTCACCATCTGGCTGGCAAGCCTATCGTGGAGCGAGCCAACGCCTGTCTGTACTGGTGTGGCACCAGTAGTGGTCTTGCTTCTCTCTGTCCTAAACATATACACACACACACACACACACACACACACACACACACACACACACACACACACACACACACACACACACACACACACACACACACACACACACACACACACACACATGTTTTCGTCTGCCTCTGTGTCCTTCAGAGCTGCTTAACAGGAGAGAGCAACCCAAAACAAAAGACTGCTACCCGTTGCCCAGCTCAGACACTCCCCGCCTCGCTGCACATGTGCCTCTGCAGTAATTGACGGCAAGGTAATTTGGTAATTAACCGCCATTCGTTAATGCGTTTATTAAAGCTGCGCATGCTGACGATTGTGTTCCGTGTCGTCCCGTTCCCTCCGGAATAATAAGCACCATTTTGTTTTTTGCTTTTTTTCAAATCACCAACTTATTTACACAAATGCAAATATGTGTACACACACACTCACGGACCACTAGTACTCTCTAATCCTCTGCCCGATTTACCCTTGAGCCCTGCCAACTCACTCTCCTGGACTCGCGTGAAAAGCATAGGCGCCGGTTTGTTGTTGATGTATGCTAATGCACAACATCCATCTGCTCGTGTGCTTAATTTGGATTTTGCTTGTTTCCAGCCATGTTCCCGCCCCTCCTACTCCACCGGTCCTTCCCCTCGCCCCCATCCACACCACACCCTCCCCCTCCTATGCCACCTCTCCATCTCCTTCCTGCTGCCCCGACATCAGCGGGCGGCTCGTCTGTCTGGATGGCGGCCAGCTCTCGCGCGGCCAGGGCGTGGAGGGGGAGGAGGGTCCACCCGCCCCTTCCTGTCCGTATGAAAATTAGCCTTGTTTTGATTAAAAGACAGCTGCATATTTCATTAAAGTCACCGGCGAAGGTGGCAGAAGAGAAGGCGCACCTCTGGGGAGGCGAAGGTTGTTTAGCTGGAGTGA